>CM031374.1:25376041-25774723 GCA_018208015.1 Medicago ruthenica | reverse complement strand
CTTAAACACTTTAAGGATTCATGTGTTTACCTCTTGAAGAGCAGAACCTTTGTGGCAGAATTGTTTCTGATCACGAGCAAAGCAACGTAGCGATGCCTCTATTCAGTCCACACGAACAGACCTTCTCCGATGACCGGTGCTAGCCAATTTCAACGTAGATTCAGAGAGAATAGGGTTTAGAGAGCGGCGGCTAGGTTTCACACCTTTTGTGAATTAGGTTAAGTGTTTCAACAAAAGTCTGTAATGCTTCACCACAAGGGTTCTATTTATAGAACCACTTGTGTGGTCAACAAGTCAAGCACTTAAATACACCATACCTTATGGTGCACCATATTTCACTTAAACACACCGTACCTTACGATGGACCGCGTTTCTCTATTTCATAAATTAAATAATAAGTCATACTTAATTATTTAATTACTAATAAGTCCTACTTATTATTTTATAAATAAGTCTTACTTATTTATTTCTCTCATCTATCTGTCCTTTGTGTGTGACCCCTATAGGTTCCCGTAACGTTGGCAATAATATTAAATCACCTATTTAATATTATAAATAGTGAGCGGTATCTAGCAACACATCACTGCTACCCAAGTGACAAGAATGTCATGTGATCTGACGAAACCTTTCCGTGATAATGATCATGTGTATAATTACCCCTTTGCCCTCATGTCTATATTGAACACAAGGCATAGACCGTGTCATCCTTGTCTAGTTCAATATTGGGCCCATAGATATTTCTACTGTTATGTAGGAGGGGCAAATTCCATCTAGGTCACTCATATCCCTTAGCATGATTCATGGAGTACCCATCAACCAACTTTATAGTCATCCTATTACAGACAACGTTTTAATGGTGATAAAGCACTCGACTCCTACATCTAGGGTACATAGTGGTTTCAGGTCAAAGGGTGGAATACACCACTATCACTATGCGAATATCTTATGACACTTTTCATAACTTTTACTATGTAGTATTCTCATGGTGGGTCAATCCAGTATAAATATTACTCCTAATATTTATTCCTATGTGAAGACTTGATAACTCTTTATCTATGATCTGTGAGATGTGATCATCAGTCTACCCACATAATAGTATCTATGCTTTAATGTTATCCCATTTTACAATAAAGCTTGACTACGGATACTTTAAGAATAATGTCCTTTCGTTTAATGAGTCTCACGATTAAGTCACACTTAATGCTCCATTAAACAGACCAATTATTCTAGGGAATTTATTATTTTGAAACTAAACAAAAGAATAAATAAATGCCTTATATATATATATAAAAGTCATGATACAAAGCCAAATCCAATCAAAATAGATTGGCTATTAGGGCTTACTCCAACAATGAGCACCCCACCTATTCTTACATTCTTCCCTTAACCCCTTTAGTGTCATATTTGGTGTGTGTTTCAAATTGGAATAATTTTCTTAGCCAACAAAGTTGTTTTCAATAGTTTCACTTTACCAGTCCTGTGACACTTATGAGCAGACATATACCTAGAAAGAACATAAAATGAATTTAGTTCAGCCCTACTAAACCTCATATGATAGGGACACCCAGTCATACATTTGACAATAATTCTTTTTTTTTTTTCATTCTTCTTATGGTAAACATTTTTTCTAGATTCTAAAGCATACTCTTTAACAGAAGCCCTAACTAACTCAGCAGTAGCAAATACCTGACCTACCTCATATTTAACTTGCTCATTATCATTCAAAACAAACTTGTTCAATTTTTTCTTACCAACATCATCTTCAGATGAAGAGTTTGGGCTATCTAGTTCCTCTGAATCACCATTCTCATCCTCAAAATCTAACAAGGTTGTTGGTGCAAGATTCCTGGATGATTGAGCAGCAGCAGTTGTTTGAGTAGGCAAAACACATGGAGTCACAGGTGTTGGATTTAATGTGTGATCAGGCAAGATAGATGTCCACTCCCATTCTTCGTCATACTCACTGTCAGGTTCTGATAACCCTTCTAGACTTCAATCTTTATCTCCCTCTTCATAACTGTAACACCCATACTAAATTGTCTAGAATATTTAGTATGTGTATTAGTCTGATACCGGATACATTAAAATTTTCAATAATAATAATACATACAACTGAATGAGTACAAGTTAGCTCATTTATACAGTTATCCAAATAACATTTACAAATACTTAAACATATGCTGATAAACTTCTAAGCTTGTCCCTGCAGAGCAACTGCACTCCATCCAACGTCTCCTTGAAGAACATCATCTGAAATCCTCTTGCTTACCTGAGAACCTGCACCAGAAGGATTGGGATGAGACATAATGTTTCAGTGATCTCCAGCCCAACCTACTGTTGGCAACCACGGGGGAAACCTAGGGTCGCCGTGCCTACTCTTAGCGATCTTGGGGATACCTACGATCGCCGTCATTCTCTACATATTTCGCGATCAAGGGGTAACCTAGGATCGCTACATGTCTTAATCATATGCTTATCATAATCTTGTCTTAAGCTTAAACTCATACTTAGTGATCTGGGGACATCCTATGATCAATTTCTTTCTCTGCTGACTACTCATCATATTCTCATAATAATTTCATAAGTATTAATATACATCATTCTTAATTATAAAGTTAGTAAGTCAGCGTTGAACAAACAATAATTATCTGAGTTCATTTTACAGAGTGCATCCGGGTGGAGTAACCCCGAAGTACATCTCCCATCTTACCGGTGAAATTCCTATCATATCAGGCTAACACCGTACTCCTCTTTTCTTTTGTGTGGCTATCCTCGCGGACGGTTACTTCACCGTTCCAGCTGCCATTTAAGGCGGTACTTCACAGGAACCCCCTGTATTCTAACTAGCGAGACTACAGGAGACACATTAACTTTCTTGACTTGGATGTGTAGCTGCCCTCACGAGCGGTAACTTCACCGTTCCAGCTATCATTTAAGACGGTAACTTCACTGGAACCCCCTGTATACTAACTAACGAGCCTACATGAGACACATCTAGTCCTTTAATTAACTTATTCTTATTCTTTATATATATATACATATAACTTATCACTTGTAACTTATAACTTATGCATATCTGATGCATTCTTTAAGTAATCATTCTTAAATGCTTAACCTATTAAAAGGTTCTTAACTTAGAACATTGGATCATTCCTTGTGCATACGCACACTTAATTGAGTGCATCTTAATCATGCTATCTTAGGTGCATTCTCATTCTCATTAATTCTTATCTTAAGTACTTGTAAGTACGTCTTAAACTTTACTATAAGCTTTTGCATATTCAATGCATTTCTTAGGGAATCAATCTCCCAATACTTAACATATGAGTATAGGGTCATAGGCTTATCGTTTTCATAAGCCACTACTTGATTGTTGGAAATGTACCCATACCCGTCTGAACTTTGCCCTCACAATACTAAATAATTCTAAGTTATGATACAATCCTTGTTCCTTATAATTACCTCCCATTGGAAGCCTCTTGGATGAGTTAAAATGGTGTTTAATCATTCTTAAATGTTTTTGGAGAAAACGGATGTGAAAAACCTCGCCTACGCGCATCAGAACACCCAAAACAGCTAAGCTGTCATGAGCTGTCCTGATGTGGTCGCTATAGCCACGGGCTGGTTGCTATAGCGACCGTAGGCAGAACTTAAAAACGTGCCTGGTCGCTATAGCGACGGGCTGGTCGCTGTAGCGACCATGACAGTTCAGAAAAACTCAGAAATTGCATTTTTCATCATTTCAAACCATTCCAACTTACCCAAGCTTCCCAAAGGTATTAAAAAGGATTTTCTTTAGTATTTAAACAATTCAAACATAGGTGAACAAGGGATTAGCACATAACAAAGATTTAGGGCACATTTCTAAACTTGCTCAAATTTATAATTAACACTCAAACTTACTCAAAGCGGGTTCTAAAACCCTAGGGAGCTCACATAAAACTGATGATGATCCTTGACAAGCTTTCCTCTTCAAGATCCTAACTTGAATCCTTCTCAAACCCTAGCTTTTGCCCTTTTCCTTTCTTTCTTCCTCAAGCTAATCTTGTCTCAAAGTCCCCAAAATTAGTGATTGCTTGCTTGGGAGCTGAGAAATTGGAGTAGAGGTTGAAGATTAATGGAGGGGATGAGGATGGCGTGAGAGAGAGAGGGAGAGGGAGAGGTTGTAAACTTAGAGAGAGAAATGGTATGGGATAATGAGGAAATTTTTGAGATTTTTCCTTTATATAATCTTTTGGGCGGCAATTTACCAAATTGCCTTTCTCTTAAAAATATCTCTGATGCATCGTCTCAATACTAATAAATATTCAAGTCTTAAGCTGGATATTACAATCTACCCCCCTTAAAGAAATTTCGTCCTTGAAATTTAGATTCCTCTTGAAGTCACATATTAAGAGATCCTTTTTGCTTCTTTCCCTATAGACAATTCTCCACTTAGCTCGCTTATCAAAATTCCAACTTTATAAGGTGAAAATACTCGACAATCTTCCCCTCAATAGAAAGGCCTGATGTACCTTACATAATTCTTACATAGCAGGGTGTGCGGTTGTCTGAACCAATCTACCTGACTCACTTGATTATGTCTCTTATTCATGCGCTCCCTGAAAATTCAATTTGAAGTTATTATTTCCTAGACACTCATACTGAATCGCATAAGTTTCCTTCATAGTATACATAATTTTACTCTGGCGACATTGGGTCGATCTTACCATCCTCAAATAATTCCATTGAATTCTTATATTTGACCTTTGCCTCGTATGACGGCATCTTACATATATAGTTATACCATAATTATACCATTCTTCGTATAGAATTATCCTTACTCTGAAACATCCGATATTGAGTATTCTCTAATGGAAGTAAAACTACTGCACTACCTCCATTATACAAATACAAGGAGGAGGCATCATTATGGTATCTGCTCCTTTCTTTCTGGCATCCTGATGTAATACTTTCCGTAATCCTAATCATTACTTCCACTATGGAATTCTCAAGAGCTCGCGGAATCTTACAGATTACTCGCGTTCTGCTCCAATTGGTCTACGACGTCACTTATCTTAATAACTTAGAAATCATCCTTCATTACTTGGAGTTTGATGATCTTCCATCATTTATGTCACAACTTATTCTTATGTTCTAGCCGTAGCGTAAATATTTTCTATACCGATAAATCCAAAACTTATGGGGATTTAGTCCAAGTGATGAGTGGTATAGCCGTCTCACATAACATTATATAGTATAATTCATAACACATAGTTTACATACATACTCTAGTACGTGTACACTACTAATGGGTACACAGTACGCCACATCATTCTTGTCCGACTAACGGGACATCATTCTTGATCTTAACACATTTGAGACACTACCACAACATTTGGGAATCTTTTCTTACTCTTAACTCATTATATAACATTCGGGATTTGCCTTTCGACTGGCTTGCCAGGTTTGCCCCGCCAATGTTACCCATGTTTATTTCTTGGGTTATTGGGTATACAACAACCCGTAAATTATTGTTACATTCTATCGGCATCACAACTTATTTTCTCATTCTGGACGTCGAGTTCAAGATTCTTGAATATTCTTAACTAAAAAGCGTTCGGTATCAACAAACCTGTTCTGATTGGCATCTTCTCACTTTAAACATTACTGGCTGCGTACCTTAGTGACTTATGCATGTCACATAACTGAAAAGGAAAGGGCTACACTACTATCTGAGTAGTATAAACACCGTCCAATAAGTACACATTACTAAACATAACCCGGTACATGCGACATGTTAACATAGCGTGGGTACAATGTAGAATAAACTTACATGCCACTGCATTGTCGTTTCTGATCAAGGCCTCAAATTCAAATATTTTATCTTGCAAGCGCAACATGTACCGTTGTTGGCTCATGCTTACTTCTCTTTAGACTAACTTACTCTTCAAGTATACTTGACGTTACTGAGCTAAAATAGCTAAACTACCGTTTTAGCGATAACTTCCATTGATTCAGACTTAATGTGCTTGAATCGCATCCTTCTTATTCCTTACCATATATTCTTAAACTATTCCAATATTTCATTTCTCAAGGGTTTCGAGGTTTGAAGTATTCATCAACTTAACTTCCAAAAATTTCTATTAGAACTTGTGATATGTTCAAGTCGTCTATACTTACTGCTATTCCGTATAATAAGAATTAAGCACTTAACATCTTCTCGTTCTCTAAACTTCAGCTTAGCATTGTTCATTAATTCATTCTTGGATTACTACTCCGCTGCGCCACTCTGATTCTTAACAACTCGAGTTAGAATTGGAGCAATACACCACTATTCTCACATAAAATTTCATCGACCAATCCTTTTACTTTATCACTTTGTAATTACCGAAACGAAACCATCTGACGTTATCATTTCTCTTGTGGCTTAAACCATCTGCTTAACTTACGGATTGGTCATCACCTGACTTTGTGTTTCCTTTCGTACATGGACCATATACTTACTTTCACGATAATACGCCAAAACCTGTAAACGGTTTTCAGCAACTGTTACGAGCCCAACAATGCTCCTATCAACAACTTATACTCTGGTTCTAACTTTACTCTCCATATCCTGAATTCTGTAACCATCTCTTGGTCATCTCATCATGTATAATCATTAAAACATTGCAGAAACCCGACTGAAAGCATATCTGAGGCATCTTAAGTTCACGCACAATCACTTGTGGCAACTCCTGAAAACATTCTATGACTTCTGGAAATTCACATCTTTTATATATTGAATCCGCTAAGGGTTTGAGTCCCGTTACTAGTCGTTCTATCTTTATCCGTAAGGATTTCGTATCCATAATCTTTCCGAGACAACTTCGGTCTCCATAACTCTATCATGTCCCTTAAGTTATCCCTTCGAGTTTCTACGGAACAATCCGTCTTGAAAAAGATTCAAACTCTTATCGGTTCTCTTGTACGCCCAACATAGGTTACGTCTCTTCGAGCACCCGATTAATCGATCTTAAACTTCTGCACTTAGCATAATCTATTGGATTCCTCCAGTAACTTGTTATTGTATTCTCAATTCAAATCTTGATCTTATTAGCCGAATGATTCTTCATATAGTTTGGAACAACCCCAAAGTCTGCACATTCTACCACCTTTGAAAGCATACTAACATAAGGTGATCACTTCCGGCTTTCCAGGATAATTGTATAAGGAAATCCATCAATGGAACATAGAACTTCTTACATTAACACAACATTAACTTGCGTACTAGTGCCGATCTTTCTGATAATAAAACCTCAAAATACTTCCCGGCTAAAATTTCCGATTATTCTTCAAAATACTAATCTACCTTAATCTTGTGTTATCTGGAACTTGCCTTCTTCATCCAATCAAGGAAATTCAACTTTATTCGTCCATCTGTTCACTAAATTCCAACAACTTATTATTCAATATCCATCTTTCATTGTGTAAAATTCCGGTAAATTTAGCTTATTTCCAATCTCCTTACTAATAGAACACATCGGAAAATCTGATTCACGCTTCGATATGCAACAGGTCTTATTATTACCACTTATTCAACCATCTTAGTTCTTAGATTGCATACCGTCTTCTCTCCTCAATTCACAATCCGGCATTTACGGTTTGGGAGATGCGGCTGATCCTGTAACACCCCGGATTTTTAATCCAAGACATTACGTCTAGATGGTTAGAAAGCTACAATTTTTTT
The DNA here is from genome assembly GCA_018208015.1 of Medicago ruthenica. NCBI lineage: Eukaryota > Viridiplantae > Streptophyta > Magnoliopsida > Fabales > Fabaceae > Medicago > Medicago ruthenica. The sequence continues at coordinate 25,767,015 of CM031374.1, read as the reverse complement.
TTATTAAGAGAAGATTGAAGTACTCAATTAGACTAAATAAATTACATTAAAAATAATGGATTTCAAAAGTTATTTTAAATTACATTTTAAGAAAACCCAGATTTATTCCCCGTGCGCGTGCAAGTTAAACACCATTTTTGCTTCAAATCTTCAAACTCATCAATACCTAAAATGTTGGTTGTAAGGGGTCAGTATTCCTAAACCACAAAAATACAATCATATAGACATAAAAACACAAGATAAGAAAACAGTAAAACACTCACCACATAAAAGTCAAAACCTCAATAGAATAAAGGAAATTAAAATATGAACTTTATGCAAATGATGCATGAGATGCGACTAGACCATGATCCAGATATCGCCCCAATTGGCACAAGAATAAATCGCCCCAGTTGGCACAATAATAAATCTCCCCATTTGGCACAAGAATAAATCGCCCATTTGGCACAAGAATAAATCACCCTATTTGGCACAAGAATAAATAATAAATCAAAAAAAATATTAAAAAGACATGTATAAAGTATATAAAATATTGGGGTGTTACAGATCCGATGGGGTTAAACTCACTTGCGATTCACGCTCAAGGACCACACTTGAGTGGTTAGTTTCATCTGTCCAAATAATTCGCTTAATCCATAATTAATTCTCTTAGCCGTTTGGACATTACAATCTCATCCGACTGGATTCTCCAGCACTCTATCCTTGCTGAGAGTCTAGAGGTTTCAAAACCGACCGATAATTCCTCATTTCGACTCTCTAGGTTTGGTACCGCAATTCCTTAACTCTGTACTCAGAATTGATACTTAATGCACACCTCACTTGAACTTCTCAAACTGCGGTTCCCGTCAAGGTTCCAAGTCATTCCTTAGAGTATCCCATAATTCCTTAATCCTTATATCTTCCGCAGACGGGGCATCATCCAACGATGCATCCAACTGGGTTGAGGTGCTTCACCTTACCTTTTTTAATATCTCTTAGGTTTCTGAAACTTCGTCATTAACAGGCTTCGTTACTTTACAGTTTGATGGCCACCATTTGGCATTGGTTACTCTTCTGCTAATTCCTGTCTTAAAATTCTGTCACTTAAATCTTCGCCCTTCATATACTTCATTCCTCCTTGGTCACATTCAGCTCTCGGACATTTATCCTAACTGTCATATACTAGACTGAGTTGATCAGGCTCAACTAGATGTGACATTTAGAAAAATATTCGGAACCCAATGGTCCCACTACTTTTATTGAATTTTAATGACCCAAGGCACGGTCTGAATTGACCAGCTCTGATACCAATTGTAACACCCATACTAAATTGTCTAGAATATTTAGTATGTGTATTAGTCTGATACCGGATACATTAAAGTTTTCAATAATAATAATACATACAACTGAATGAGTACAAATTAGCTTGTTTATACAGTTATCCAAATAACATTTACAAATACTTAAACATATGCTGATAAACTTCTGAGCTTGTCCCTGCCGAGCAACTGCACTCCATCCAGCGTCTCCTTGAAGAACTTCATCTGAAATCCTCTTGCTTAACTGAAAACCTGAACCAGAAGGATTGGGATGAGACATAATGTTTCAGTGATCTCCAGCCCAACCTACTGTTGGCAAACACGGGGGAAACCTAGGGTCGCCGTGCCTACTCCTAGCGATCTTGGGGATACCTACGATCGCCGTCATTCTCTACATATTTCGCGATCAAGGGGTAACCTAGGATCGCTACATGTCTTAATCATATGCTTATCATAATCTTGTCTTAAGCTTAAACTCATACTTAGTGATCTGGGGACATCCTATGATCACTTTCTTTCTCTGCTGACTACTCATCATATTCTCATAATAATTTCATAAGTATTAATATACATCATTCTTAATTATAAAGTTAGTAAGTCAGCGTTGAACAAACAATAATTATTGTACTGGCAGTGAGTACAATGCTTCTAGAAACTAGGGTTTCTGTGCTGTGTTTAGGTCATGCCTCGGGAATGGTCCCGAGGTTACTATTTGTAGCCTTTTTTGGGCCTACCCGGTCATGGTTTTGGGCCTAAATCATAAAAGGGCCAAAACCATGACTTGGGCGCCCTCGTAAGCTGCTGAGGGCGCCCCCAAAGGGTTATGTGTGATTGTCAAGTGGGCCCTATGCCCTCTTGGAGGACGTCCAGCCCTATTTTAAGGGTTCACGCCCTTGGCTTTGGGGTCTTAATTCCTAGATAGTGAGAACTACGGTCCACAGCCCAACAAGCACGAGTCTTGGTACAAGGCGAAGTGATTAAACCGTTTACAGGGGGTTTGTCTATGACCTTTTGCCCAGCAAGTGGGACTTAGTAGCTACGAAGCCATGTGAAAAAATTTTATGAATACCAGCCCAACATGGGTGTTTAAACCCTGCATGGGTACTAGCCCAACATGGGTGTTTAAACCCTGCATGGGTACTAGCCCAACACGGATACTAGCCCAACGTGGGTATTAGCTCCATGTTTTGTTTTGAGTACCTTAGTGGGCGGCACTAGCCCTACGAGAGTGTTGGGCGCCAGCCCAACAGGAATATTTATGCTAGCCCAACAAGCACAAGTCTTGGTACAAGGCGAAGTGATTAAACTGTGTGTAGCTCGCCGCGCCCTTTGGACCGCGTGTTGAGGACGCTTCTTATTGGGATCCGACGGCTGGCGTGAGGCGACCGCTCGCTCTCGCTGACGTGTCGTAATCTTAGCGGTTCTCGGAAATCGTGCCAACTTAAGTGACGTCATCTGCGCGTTTTCCCAGGCTTTTCACTTTAAACATCTAGTCAGTTCCTTTCTTTGTCTTTTCACTTTCCTTCTCCTTTCTTTGTCCGAAAAGCACGTTCCTCGCCAATTGCGAACAGTTTTTAGAATCAACGCTTTCCTCCAGAATCAAATCAGTCCCTTTCTTCGTCCAGCTTTTCTTCATTCGAAACAGGTAATCCCCTTTTTTGGAATTCATCTTCTGATCGTTAGCGCTTCGTTTTTGTAATTAAAACTAGGACATGGTAGTTATCAGGGAGTGTGATGGGAAGGGGAACGTGTTATCTCCGGCTAACTCGGAGGAAAGGGATGCGTTATTGAGAGAGGCGGTTAGGCTTGCGAAACGATCGGATGGGACCACCGATTGGGTTGCCTTTGAGAATGCCTACTATGGCCATTCCCTTTTAGGGGAGTTTTCGAGCGATTCGAGTGATAGCGAGGATAAAGACGATAGCGGGAATTCATCTGATTGTGTTATTCTTTCTGTTCGTCCAGGTCCCTCGAAAGAAAATCACGGTATGGCGTCCACTAGTGATTTGGGGATAGGGGGTTCTCCTAGCGAAATGATGCGCTTGGAGTCCGTGTTTATGGATCCTGAACGAGTGGGGCTATTCCGAAGCAAGGTTAATGTTTCTTCGACAGGATGCGAAGATGATGTGGTGCTGGAGCCCTGCCGTCCTGGTGAGAAAGTATACTTACGGATGCCAAGGAGTAGGGCCCACGAGTTCTTCTACATGTATGCGGCGGTCTTTGAAGATTTGGGCGTGAAGTATCCATTCACGCCCTTCTCCGAAACTGTCCTGAGGTGGTTGAATGTGGCGCCCTCGCAGCTTCAGCCCAACAGTTGGGCGTTCATCCGGGCCTTTGAGATAGCTTGCGAGGGATTAGGCTTTGAGCCCTCCGCCGGGTGCTTCTTTAGCTTCTATGGTACTCGGGGGGTGGACAAATCGTCTTGGGTCTCTGTTGGCGCGCACCCTGGGAAACGGTTGTTTCCACCTTACGCCTCTCATTACAAGAACTGGAGACGGACATTCCTTAGGGTGAGGGGAGGGGGTCGCGTACACAATGAGTTAAAATTTCCCATTTGCTGGACGAGTTCCCCAGCTTCCATTACGGGGTTTGCTTTCGAACAATTGAGTGCGTATGAACAAGGTGTCGTTTCCTTCCTGGATAAAATGCTGCCCATGGATATCCGGGAGTTGCTGAATAGAGAGGGGGATGTCGATAGCTTAGAGACCTATTTGCGTGAGTTGACTTCATAACTTTGCTTGTCTAGCTTTTTGTCTTTCTCTTGATTAATTATTTGTGTAATGGCGTTGGCCTTTTGACTTGCAGAATCAATGGCGCCACTAACAGCTGCAGAGAGGAAGCAGTACTTGGCGGAGCTGAAGGCCAAGAGGTCGGGCGGGGTGGCTGACACTGGCGACTCTTCTGGGCTCATCCTTCGTAAGTCCAAAAAGAGAACCGAGATTGCTCTTGACGCTCAACCTGAGTGTACTGTGGACGTGGCGCAGGAGAAGACTCAGGAGGAGAAGAAAAGGAAGGCGGCGGATCGGGAGGAGGGGGTGATAAAAGAGAGGAGGTCGAAATGGGCGCATTCTCATCCCGCCATTGAACTTTCTGGCCCCAGCCGGGATGTTCGGTCTTTCTGGGATAAGGATTTTGATTTCGAAGCCTACGTGAAAGAAAGGATGGTTTGCAACCCTGACGATGTGACAGCTGGGATGCAGAACCCTGTTCCTTTTGCGACGAGGGATATCGGCGTGAACTGTTTGCGGTCTATTATGCTTTTGATGTCCGTTGATTGCAAATATGCGGAGTCAGTTCGTAATGGAGAAACGTTGTTGGAAAGGGTGAAGCTGCTGGAGAGGAAATTACAAGAGATTCAAGAGGGCAAGGAGAAAGAGGTCAAGGAGGCGGCGGAGGCGTTGAGGGCCGAGTTTGACGAGAAAATCAGTGACCTGAAGGTTGGTCATGACGCTGACCTAGCTGGGAAGGACGCGGTGATCATTCGTTTGAGGAAAGAGGTCGCCTCGGGGGTTGATAGGGAGACGGCGTTGCAGGCTGAGGTTGCGGAAGCCAAAGGAGAACTGGCGCTGTCTTTTGAGACTGGGTTTGAGCGTGCGAAGGAGCAGGCCGCCTTCTTCCATCCTGAAGCTGATCTCTCGTCTATGGATTCGTTCAAGATAATCGTAGATGGCGTCCTTGTGGACGAACAATAGTCTTTGTTGTAACTTTAATTTACTTTGAACTTTGTTGAATTTGTATTGATGCGTGATTTGTACTATATTTCGTTGGTTTCTTGTTCAATGATGGCGATGATAATGCTTCTTGGGTGGTAGTTATTACTTGTACGTTTTCTCGATTTATTTAAGATTGTCGAATCCGTTGAGCTTTCCGGTGTTATTGCTCTGTTGAGGCATCTTATGTATGAATTCTTTTATTTTCGCGACGTGTTCGTTTTCTTCTTGCGACGCCTTAGTGTTAAGGACTTAAGTGGCGATTTTGTTTTTCGGCTCGCGACGTCTTAGAGCCCTCTTGGGGGTTAAGGAATTAGGCGGCGATCTTATTTTTCGGCTCGCGACGTCTTAGAGCCCTCTTGGGGGTTAAGGAATTAGGCGGCGATCTTATTTTTCGGCTCGCGACGTCTTAGAGCCCTCTTGGGGGTTAAGGAATTAGGCGGCGATCTTATTTTTCGGCTCGCGACGTCTTAGAGCCCTCTTGGGGGTTAAGGAATTAGGCGGCGATCTTATTTTTCGGCTTGCGACGTCTTAGAGCCCTCTTGGGGGTTAAGGAATTAGGCGGCGATCTTATTTTAAGCTCACGACGTCTTAGAGCCCTGTCTTTTAGGGTTAAGGAATTAGGTGGCATTTTCATTTTAAGCTCACGACGTCTTAGAGCCCTGTCTTTTAGGGTTAAGGAATTAGGTGGCATTTTCATTTTAAGCACACGACGTCTTAGAGCCCTGTCTTTTAGGGTTAAGGAATTAGGTGGCAACCCCTTTGGGGTTAGGCGCGCCCTTTGTGAGTTGATGCTACCCTGCTTGTTTCGGCGATATCTGTGATATTGGAGTGAAACAGAGATAAGAGTAAACGGAAATTGGTGCCTCATTAAAAACCCAGCTCTCGCGGGGAAAAGAGTGCTCCCTTATTCCTCTTTGTTAATTGACATCAAAATAAAAAAATTCAAAAGAGAATGCAAGCAAGACTTCACAGCAGCTCGCCTTGTTTGGCTTGTTTGTAGGAATGGTGAAGTACTCAGCTGTAGTAATGGCGTAGGTTGGCGGCATTCCAGGTTCGCGGTATCGTGTCTCCATTCAGCTCCTCCAACTTGTATGCTCCGTGTGGTAGCTTTTCCCTGACTCGGTATGGTCCTTCCCAGTTGGGAAGTAACTTTCCAATTCGGGTGGGCGCGACGACCTGTCTTAAGACCAAATCTCCTTCTTTCATTTCTCTTGGTATTACTTTTGAATTGTACCGGCGGGCTGCTCTTTGTTTGGCGGCGAATTCCCGGATGTGGGCGGCCTCCCGTACCTCGTCAATCATGTCTATCCCGCATAGTAAGCTCGCTTCATTAGCCTCCTCTGAGAAGTTCTCCCGGCGCCACGTTGGTGTGTCAATTTCTACGGGCAGCATAGCGTCGGCGCCGTATACCATGGTGAACGGGGTTTCCTTGGTTGTGGAATGAGGCGTCGTGTGATATGACCAGAGCACTTCATGTAATTGGTCAGCCCAAAGTCCTTTGGCGTCGTCAAGCTTCTTTTTTATGCCGTTCAAGATCACCTTGTTTGTAGATTCGGCTTGCCCGTTTGCTTGGGGATGGATGACTGAAACAAACTTCGTCTGGATTCCGAGTTGATTGCAGAATTCTACCACCTTGGAACTGGCGAACTGGGTCCCGTTGTCAGATACTATAACTTTGGGAAGCCCAAACCTGCATATTATTTTCTTCCAGTAGAAGCGTATTACTCTGTCTGCCGTGATTTTGGCGACCGCTTCGGCCTCGACCCACTTCGTGAAGTAATCCACTCCGACTATGAGAAATTTCAGTTGTCCTGGTGCCAACGGGAATGGGCCTACAATATCCACTGCCCACTTATGGAAAGGCCATGGGGAAAAGACCGAGGTGAGTTCACAGGCAGGGGCGTGCTTCTTATCAGAAAACCTTTCACACTTGTCACACTTTCGTACAAAGTCTGCGCTCTCTTGGATCATTGTTGGCCAGTAATAACCTGCTCTTAACAGCTTCGCGGCCAAGGATCGTCCGCCGATGTGGCTCCCGCACACGCCTTCGTGCACTTCTAAGAGGACGAGGTGGGTTTCGTTTTCACCTAAGCATCTGAGCAGAGGCGATGCCTTGCCTCTCTTGTATAATTTGCCAGCGACCATGCAATACTTCGACGCCTTTTTTTGTATCTGCAGTTCTTCCTCCTCGCTTTTGGGATTAAACGCTCCCGTGAGGTATTTGATGAGAGGCGTCATCCACCCCTCCTCCTCATTCTCCACGGCGCCTACTTCCATGATCTCTGTGCTGGGCGCCGCCAGCACCTCCTGGATGACCGTTCTGTTGTTCCCCGGGCGTTTGGTGCTGGCCAGTTTGGACAAAAGGTCGGCTCTTGAATTCTGTTCTCTTGGAACGTAGATTGCTTCGAAGAACTTGAAGGTGGAGGCTAAACTGTTGACCTTTGCTAAGTATTTGGTAAGTTGACTGTCCTTCGCTTGGTATTCCCCGGAAATTTGGCTCGTCACCAACTGGGAGTCGCTCTTCGCCCTCAAATTTTCTGCTCCCATCTCTTGTGCCAGCTTCATGCCCGCTACCAGGGCTTCATACTCTGCTTGGTTGTTGCTCGCCTTGAACTCAAATCTCAGCGACTGCTCTATGATTAGGCCCCCTGGACCCTCCAACACTATGCCGGCTCCACTACCTTTGAGGTTTGATGATCCGTCGACCGATAACAACCATACGAAAGGGGCGACCTCTTCCACCGGGGATGAGAATTCTACTAGGAAGTCAGCCAGGACCTGTGACTTTATGCTGCCTCTAGGAAGATATTGAATGTCATATTCGGACAATTCCACTGCCCAGGATACCATTCTTCCCGCCAGGTCTGGTTTCCCCAACACTTGCTTGATGGGGTAGTTGGATTTGACAACAACTCTATGTCCTTGAAAATATGGTCGCAGCTTCCTCGCTGTTGCTACTACTGCTAGAGCCAGGCGTTCTATTTTCTGGTATCTCAGCTCGGCTCCCTTGAATACCTTGCTTACAAAGTATACTGGTTTTTCACCTTCGTCAGAATCTTGCACAAGGACGGAACTCATAGCATTTTCCGATATAGATAGGTAAAGGAAAAGGACGGCGCCTGCGTCTGGGCGATGCAGAACGGGCGGGCTGGAAAGGAACGTCTTAATCTTTGCGAACGCGTCTTCGCACTCTTCCGTCCATTGGAAAAGTTCCTTCTTCTTTATTGAGGCAAAGAAAGAGAAAGCTTTATCGCCGGCGCATGATAAAAACCTGGAGAGCGCTGCGAGCCTACCCGTCAACTGCTGCACCTCCTTGATGCTAGAGGGGCTTCTCATGTTGATTATCGTCTGACACTTGTCAGGGTTTGCCTCGATACCGCGCCGGGTCAGCATGAAGCCTAGGAATTTTCCTGCGTGAACCCCAAAAGAGCATTTGGCCGGGTTGAGACGCATGTTATACGCGCGAACTTGATCGAAGATCTCTTCCAGGTCCTTTGCATGGCTTTTGTCATGTTTTGTTTTTACTACCAGATCGTCGATGTAGACCTCCAAATTCTTTCCGATTTGTTCTGCAAAGGCGGTGTCCATTAACCTTTGAAAGGTGGCGCCGGCGTTCTTTAAGCCAAAAGGCATAACTTCGTAGTGGTAGTTGTGGTGATTAGTCATGAAGGCCGTTTTTGGGGCGTCGAGAGGATCCATCTTTATTTGGTTGTAACCGGAGTATGCGTCCATGAAACTCAGGGTTTGGTACCCTGACGCGTTGTCGATGAGGTGGTCAATGTTTGGGAGGGGATATGGGTCTTTTGGGCAAGCGGTGTTCAGATCGGTGTAGTCGACGCACATGCGCCATTTTCCGTTAGCTTTCTTTACGAGGACGACGTTCGCCAGCCAGGTAGGATACTTGATTTCACTTATGAAACGGGCGTCTCTTAACTTGGCCACCTCTTCATCTACTGCTTTCCTCCTTTCTTCGCCTAATTTCCTTTTGCGCTGAGCCACTGGCTTCACTCCTGGGCGTAGGGCGAGGTGGTGGCATACGATGGTAGGGTCGATGCCCGGCATGTCTGATGGTTGCCAGGCGAACAGGTCTAAGTTTCTTCTCAGGAGATCCACTAGATTTTGCTCTTCGGCGGGATCCAAAGAGGTCCCCACCTTGGTGGTTTGATGTGGCTCCGGGCCTATTGTGACCTCCTTCAGATCCTCCGTGGGTTCAAGACGTTCGTTCTGGAATTCTTCCCTTGGATCCAAGTCGATGACGTTAACTTGCAACGTTTTGCTGTGGCTGCGAAGTTACTGTATCTGTTGCCGTACTGCTTTCGCCGCCTCCGGGTCCATGAACAACGAGGGCGACGGTGGTCGTTTTCGGGTCGGTTATCAGAGTTCAAAAAACTGCGATTGAAGGCTCCCGGTCGGGACTGCGAATTTCGGAGGGACTAACTGACGTTTTAAACGAGAAACGGGGCGTTTGATTAGAGTTAGAGGTAGGTCTAGGGTTGAATCACGGCGGATTCAAAGGTTTAGAAGTTGCTTCGGGGAGATATGGTGGGTAAACGGCGCTCTGATGACTCTCAGGGGCCGTGGATCGATCGTTTTTTTCTGGGAGACGGTGGCTAGGTCAGTTTTACCGTAGCCCCACGGTGGGCGCCAACTGTACTGGCAGTGAGTACAATGCTTCTAGAAACTAGGGTTTCTGTGCTGTGTTTAGGTCATGCCTCGGGAATGGTCCCGAGGTTACTATTTGTAGCCTTTTTTGGGCCTACCCGGTCATGGTTTTGGGCCTAAATCATAAAAGGGCCAAAACCATGACTTGGGCGCCCTCGTAAGCTGCTGAGGGCGCCCCCAAAGGGTTATGTGTGATTGTCAAGTGGGCCCTATGCCCTCTTGGAGGACGTCCAGCCCTATTTTAAGGGTTCACGCCCTTGGCTTTGGGGTCTTAATTCCTAGATAGTGAGAACTACGGTCCAATTATCTAAGTTCATTTTACGGAGTGCATCCGTTGGAGTAACCCCGAAGTACATCTCCCATCTTACCGGTGAAATTCCTATCATATCAGGCTAACATCGGACTCCTCTTTTCTTTTGTGTGGCTGTCCTCACGGACGGTTACTTCACCGTTCCAGCTGCCATTTAAGGCAGTACTTCACAGGAACCCCCTGTATTCTAACTAGCGAGACTACAGGAGACACATTAACTTTCTTGACTTGGATGTGTAGCTGCCCTCACGAGTGGTAACTTCACCGTTCCAGCTGTCATTTAAGACGGTAACTTCACCGGAACCCCCTGTATACTAACTAACTAGCCTACAGGAGACACATCTAGTTCTTTAATTAACTTATTCTTATTCTTTATATATATATATATATACATATAACTTATCACTTGTAACTTATAACTTATGCATATCTGATGCATTCTTTAAGTAATCATTCTTAAATGCTTAACCTATTAAAAGGTTCTTAACTTAGAACATTGGAGCATTCCTTGTGCATACGCACACTTAATTGAGTGCATCTTAATCATGCTATCTTAGGTGCATTCTCATTCTCATTAATTCTTATCTTAAGTACTTGTAAGTACGTCTAAAACTTTACTATAGGCTTTTGCATATTCAATGCATTTCTTATGGAATCAATCTCCCAATACTTAACATATGAGTATAGGGTCATAGGCTTATCGTTTTCATAAGCCACTACTTGATTGTTGGAAATGTACCCATACCCGTCTGAACTTTGCCCTCATAATACTAAATAATTCTAAGTTATGATGCAATCCTTGTTCCTTATAATTACCTCCCTTTGGAAGCCTCTTGGATGAGTTAAAATGGTGTTTAATCATTCTTAAATGTTTTTGGAGAAAACGGATGTGAAAAACCTCGCCTACGCGCATCAGAACACCCAAAACAGCTAAGCTGTCATGAGCTGTCCGGATGTGGTCGCTATAGCCACGGGCTGGTCGCTATAGCGACCGTAGGCAGAACTCAAAAACGTGCCTGGTCGCTATAGCGACGGGCTGGTCGCAGTAGCGACCATGACAGTTCAGAAAAACTCGGAAATTGCATTTTTCATCATTTCAAACCATTCCAACTTACCCAAGCTTCCCAAAGGTATTAAAAAGGATTTTCTTTAGTATTTAAACAATTTAAACATAGCTGAACAAGGGATTAGCACATAACAAAGATTTAGGGCACATTTCTAAACTTGCTCAAATTTATAATTAACACTCAAACTTACTCAAAGCAGGTTCTAAAACCCTAGGGAACTCACCTAAAACTGATGATGATCCTTGACATGCTTTCCTCTTCAAGATCCTAACTTGATTCCTTCTCAAACCCTAGCTTTTGCCCTTTTCCTTTCTTTCTTCCTCAAGCTAATCTTGTCTCAAAGTCCCCAAAATTAGTGATTGCTTGCTTGGGAGCTGAGAAATTGGAGTAGAGGTTAAAGATTAATGGAGGGGATGAGGATGGCGTGAGAGAGAGAGAGAGAGGGAGAGGGAGAGGTTGTAAATTTAGAGAGAGAAGTGGTATGGGATAATGAGGAAATTTTTGAGATTTTTCCTTTATATAATCTTTTGGGCGACAATTTACCAAATTGCCCTTCTCTTAAAAATATCTCTGATGCATCGTCTCAATACTGATAAATATTCAAGTCTTAAGCGGGATATTACAATAACCTACTTCATCAACTATAAATTCACCATCAGATCCAGATTCTTCAAATTCACTTGAGCCTTTACCTTTTTCTACCACTTCAACATCACTATCATACCTACCATCTAATCCTTCAACTTCCGGGGTTTCAATATAGAAGTCTTGTAACACCCATATAGAGATTGCCTAGGATCTCTTACGAGTATTAAAATTTCGTACCGGATACATTAAATACAATACAAAAAGTTGTTTATTAAATACACAATGCATAAGTTTATGATACAACTCAAGATCCGATACAAAACATTCTTCATAATATATATATACATCATGATACAATATCATATACAACATCCAAGAAACATAAGCAGCACGATCAATCCGTAGCTTTCTCTTTACCTTTACGTCGTGCTACCTGCGAAGAACCTGCACCAGAAGGAAAGGGATGAGACATAACGTCTCAGTGAGCTCCTACCCTACCTACTGTTGGCAACCACGGGGAAACCTAGGGTCGCCGTGCCTACTCTCGGCAATCTTGGGGATTCCTACGATCGCCGTCTTTTCCTACATATTTCGTGATCAAGAGGAAAACCTAGGATCGCTACTTGTCTTTATCATGTCTTATCATATTCTAACTTTAAACTTTAACTTATACTTAGTGATCTGGGGACAACCTATGATCACTTTCTTTCTCTGCTGACTATCATCATGTTCTCATAGTAATTCATAAACATCAATATTTATATACATATATATTTATATCATTCTTAATCATTAAGTTAGTAAGTCAGCGTTGAACAAACAATATTTATCTGAGTTCATTTTACGGAGTGCATCCGGGTGGAGTAACCCCGAAGTACATCTCCCTTCTTACCGGTGAAAATTCCTATCATATCAGGCTAACACCGGACTCCTCTTTTCTTTTGTGTGGCTGCTCTCGCGAGCGGTAACTTCACCGTCCCAGCTGCCATTTAAGGCGGTAACTTCACGGGGACCCCCTGTATACTAACTAACGAGCAGACAGGAGACACATTAACTTTTTAGACTTGGATGTGCAGCTGCCCTCACGAGCGGTAACTTCACCGTTCCGGCTGCCAGTTAAGGCGGTAACTTCACAGGAACCCCTCGTATACTAACTAGCGAGCATACGAGAGACACATCAAGCCCATTCATAATTTAATTCTCATTCTTTAAAAATAATAAGTCTTGATTACTTGTGCATACTTCAAAACTTTCTATAACTTAGGCTTACTAATGCATTCTTAGGGAGACAACCTCCCAAACATAACTTGTAAACTTATGGTCTTAGGCTTATTGTTCTCTTAAGCCTTTGCTTGATTATTTAGAAGCATTCACTAGCTTAATAACCTCTCTATTTCAACTTATGGATTAAGGTATCCATCTCTCAATTATTGTACCTTTCCTCATCCTACATTGGTCTATACATCCTCTAAAATAGCTTGCAATTCGGTGGCCGAATTGGCCAATTCGGTGGCCGATTTTCCGCGAACCAAAAATGGGAATTTTGCTGTCAAATTCGGTGGCTGAATTGCAACTGTTCAAAACGTGAATTTCACAATTCTAGGCTATTCCAGGCATAATCAAACATCATAACAGCTTATGGGAATGAATTCTAAGACATATTGGTAGCCAATAACAGAGTTTATCAAGGAATTAGCAAACAAATAGATTTAGGGCACAATTCCTAAGATTTAACTCAACTTGTAAAAATTCACTAAACTTACTCAAGCGGGTTCTAAAACCATGTGGAGCTCACCTTAATCTTCAATTGGTGCTTGCTAGCTTCTACGCTCCAAAGCCTAAGCTTCCACTACCACTTCTCTTGATTCTCCTTTGATTCTCCTTGTTTCTTCTTTTACTACTTCTTGCTCTAACCTCCCAAATACCCAGCTTGTTAGCATGAAATTTCTCACAAGGTTTGGGATGAAGTTGATGAGTGTGGGAAGGAGAGATGGGGGCGTGTACTTAAGGGAAGGAGGGAGAGGAAATGTTAATTTTGGAAGAATGAATGAAATGAAGAAAGATAGCAAGAAATATCTTGCTTCTTTCTCAAATAATCTCCTCTTTCCATATATTTACTAAAATGCCATGCCACTTATTTACAAGTTTGCCAAGCTTCTTAATTAATTCTAACACGATTAACTGATACTTATAAGCGGGATGTTACAATCTACTCCCCTTAAAGAAATTTCGTCCTCGAAATTTAGAAGTTACCTGAAAATAAATGGGGATAGTTCTCTTGCATCTCTGACTCTAGCTCCCACGTCGCTTCGCCGTCGGGAGAACCTTTCCATACCACTTTAACAATTGGAATTGCTTTGTTCCGCAAGGACTTAACATCACGATCAATTATCTGATCTGGCTCAGGTTGAAATGTCATATCTGATCTCAAATCAATACTGTCCAGTTCCACTGGTTGAAAAGGATCGGGGATGAATTTCCTTAGTTGAGAGACATGGAAAACGTCATGCAAACCTGACATAGCCGGTGGCAGCACTAACTGATAAGCTGCTGGACCGACACGTCAGATTATTTGAAATGGTCCAACATACCTTGGACAAAGTTTCTTGGTTCTGAATGCTCCTCTTAATCCCAACTTGGGCGTAACTTTAAGGAATACATGGTCTCCTTCTTCAAACTCTAAGGGTCTACGTCGCTTATCAGCATAACTTTTCTGGCGACTCTGTGCTATTCTCATCTTATCTTGAATGGACTTAATCTTTAGGGTCGTTTCTTGAATTATCTCAGGTCCCAAAATACTCTTATCTCCGACCTCAGCCCAGCAAAGTGGGGTTCTACATTTCCTACCATATAAGGCTTCATAAGGTGCCATTCCAATGCTAGAATGGTAACTATTGTTGTAAGAAAATTCAATCAATGGTAGGTGATCGTTCCAACTTCCTCCATCTTCTAGGATACATGCACGTAACATATCCTCCAACGTCTGAATAGTCCTCTCGGATTGTCCGTCCGTTTGCGGATGATGGGACGTGCTCATCTTTAATCTTGTCCCCAAAGCCTTCTGAAAAGCTTTCCAAAAGTGGGATATGAAAATGGGATCTCTATCAGACACAATGCTAGCTGGCACACCATGGAGTTTCACAATCTCCGAAATAAACAACTCGGCATACTGAGAAGCTCGGTAAGTAGTCTTAACCGGCAAGAAATGAGCTGACTTGGTTAACCGGTCCACTATTACCCAAATGGAGTCATGTCCTCGCTGTGTTCGAGGTAGTCCACTCACGAAATCCATGGTTATATCTTCCCATTTCCATTGTGGAATTTCCAAAGGTACTAAAATTCCTGCAGGCCTTTGATGTTCAATTTTCACCTGCTGACATACAATGCATCGCGACACAAATTCCGCAATATCTCTTTTCATACTAGGCCACCAATAATCTCTTTTTAAATCTTGATACATCTTGGTGGTATCTGGATGAATGCTAAAACTGCTCTTGTGCGCCTCTTCTAAAATCAACCTTTTTAATTCCTCATCATTCGGAACATAAATCCTTCCTTCAAACAGTAATATACCATCTGGTGCCCATGAAAACTCTACTTGGCCAACTTTCCTCTGAAGGTCCATATCCATACTTTGCGCTTGTGTAATCCTAGATAGTAGGTCGCACGAAATCACTAACTTGTTCAGCAAGATGCCACCTTCTAACTCTATAACATGTAGATTAAGATCTCTAAACTTTTCATATAGTCCACATGTATACATCATCACCTCAGCTTTAACTAAAGTCTTTCGACTTAAGGCATCTGCTACCACATTAGCCTTTCCTGGATGGTATTTCAGATCAAAATCAAAATCCTTCAAGTATTCCATCTATCGTCTTTGCCTCATGTTAAGATCTCGTTGATCAAACAAGTATTTCAAACTCTTATGGTCACTAAACAAATCGAACTATGCACCATACAAATGATGTCTCCATATCTTCAATGCAAAAACTATTGCTGCTAACTCAAGATCATGGGTGGGGTAATTCTCTTCATGAGTCTTGAGCTGTCTGGACGCATAAGCTATCACATTCTCCCCTTGCATAAGAACACTTCCCAGTACCTTGGAAGATGCATCGCAGAAAACGGTGTATCTCCTTTCAGGATCTGGTATTGCCAACACTGGTGCTTTAGTCAACTTCTTCTTTAAAACTCTGAAGCTCTCGTCACATTCTTCGTCCCAAATAAAGGGCACATTCTTCCTGGTGAGGCGTGACAGAGGTAAGGCAATCTGAGAAAACTTCATAATAAACCTTCGGTAATAACCTGCCAGGCCTAGGAAACTTCTGACTTCAGCCACATTCTTGGGTCTTTCCCAACTGAGAACAGCTTCAACTTTGGATGGATCAACGGCTACTCCTCCTTGAGAAATAACGTGACCCAGAAACTTGATTTCAGATAACCAGAACTCACACTTGCTAAACTTAGCATACAACTGTTTGTCTCTGAGGACATTCAAAACAATCCTCAAGTGTTGAGCATGTTCCTGGGAATATTTAGAATAGATCAAAATGTCATCAATGAAAATCACCACAAATTGATCAAGGTAAGGTTGGAATATTCTGTTCATATAATCCATAAAAACTGCTGGAGCATTAGTTACACCGAAAGGCATAACCAGAAATTCATAGTGCCCATAGCGCGTTCGAAACGCCGTCTTAGACACATCTGAAGATTTGATACGGATCTGATGGTAACCTGACCAAAGATCAATTTTGGAAAATACCGTTGCTCCTTTTAGCTGATCTAGAAGATCATCAATCCTTGGTAGAGGATACTTGTTCTTGATAGTCACTTTATTAAGTTGGCGGTAGTCTATACACAGCCTCATGCTTCCATCTTTCTTCTTGACCAACAGAACGGGAGCACCCCACGGTGACACACTAGGTCTGATAAAATGCTTCTGGATTAATTCTTCGAGTTGAGATTTCAGCTCTTTGAGCTCAATAGGTGACATTATATACGGTGCCACAGATACTGGCTCCGCTCCTGGAATTAAATCAATAGAGAACTCCACCTCACGCTCTGGAGGCAAACTAGTTACTTCTGAAGGAAAAACATCTAAGTATTCATTCACAATAGGAATATCACTGGGACTTAACTCGGACTCTGAAGCCACAGTGTGCATCACATAGAATCCCTTATCTTGAGCACAAATGAATTGAATTAACTGATGGGTGCGGTTAATCAATTCAGACAGAGCCACACCTTCCGCCGTATCACTGGTCGGCATATAAATACTCTTCTCAGAACATCCGATATACACATGGTTAGCGGAGAGCCAATCCATGCCTAAGATCACATCAAGTTGCTCCATCGGGAGACATACTAAATCAACATAATAAGTCTTACTAGGCACAGTGATAGGACAGTTTACACAAACATACTTTGCCTCAATTCCGCCTTCAGTAGCGGTAGATACTAACATTGGAGGATTCAACGGAGATAAAGGCAATTGCAGCGTCTCAACACATTTATATGAAATAAAAGAACAAGTAGTGCCGCAATCAAAAAGAACTTTTACTGGGTATGAACCAAGATAACACATACCGGCAATCAAATCTTCATTGGCCAGAGCCTTTGCGCCATCAATGGAATATACTCTGCCTTTGCTAGTGGTAGTTCCTTCGGCTGGTCCTTTACCACGCCTATTTGGACATTCATGTATGAAGTGCCCAGGTTGCTTGCACCCATAGCAGACACCCATACCTAACATACATTCTCCTTTATGAGACTTCCCACACTTGCTGCAAGCAGAATATACTGAGGTCAAACTAGATTGCTTTCCTCTTTGAGGAGATCCTTTTGGTTTAAGCTTGTCATGATACTTATCTGACATCCTACTCTTCTTCCTTTCAAAAGCTGCTGATCTTTCTTTCGAGGTCTTAGCAAGTCCTGCTTCAACCACCAAACTATCATGCACCAGTTCATCATAATTCGCAGTTCTCTGCAGACTCACTGCAGTGTCGATCTCGCCTCTTAAACCTCGTTTGTACTGGTTCATCTTCCACACTTCATTCTCAGCATACTCATTGTGTGTGGAATAATAGGACAGCTCTTCAAACTTCTTGGTGAATTCTACAACCGACATGCTACCTTGCTTCAACTCCAGGAATTCTTGCTCCTTCTTTACCTTGTAAGACAAAGGTAAATACTTTTCCAACATCACTTCTTTAAAGTTTACCCAATTTACCTCTACACCATTCGCTTCCATCCTGCGCTGAGCAGATTCCCACCAATCTTCTGCTGCGCCTCTGAGTTGATTTGTGGCGTAGACCACTTTATCTTCTTCTGAACATTCAGCCATTCTAAAGATCTTTTCCATTTGCTTAATCCACTTTCTAGCTTCTTGGGGTTCACCTTCTCCATTAAACTCCGGAGGGTGATGTCTATTATACTCCCGGAACACGGGGTTACCAATTACTGGAGGAGGTGGTTGTAGTACCCTAATTTTGTCCTAAGCATTTTAAAACAAAAATCAAAAAAATCAAAGAGGGGAAAAAAGTCAAAAGTCAACAAAAGTCAACAGAAAAGTCAACATTTCAAAAATGCTGACTTCGCACTGCGAAGTCTGCGATTTTTCTGCAGATTTTTGGTTTCTTTGATTTAATTCCAGAATTTGTTGCATATCATTTCCATATTTATTTTAAGTAGCATTCATGGCTAATTGGGCCAAGCAAAACCAGAATTGAAGGACTTGCCATTAATGCCAAGGTTGGAAGCTTTTTCTTCCAACCTAGCATGTGACAAGCAAGTGGGCTTGCCCTTGGGCAGCTCTAGTCCCTCCCATGTGACCTGCTAACCACCACAAGGTTGCCAGCCACCTGCTTGAGGACTTTCCTCCTGCTTGCTCCCCCCAAAACCAGTCAAACTAGCTGGATTTTCTCACTTGAAAAGCCATGAGTGCCTACTCTGTTTTGCAGCAGCTTTTCACCCTCTCACACCAGCCATAAGTAGCCTTTTTCATCCCTCAATCTCTGCACATTACAGTGCACGTTTTCATTGATCAACCATTGAGATTGCAAGGATTGATCCCCAAGTATTAGCCAATTGCAATTCAGCTTTGTTCTTCATCATTACCTTCTAGAATTGGTTGAATTTGTGGCTGAAATCAGGCTGAGTCTTGCCCCTTGGTGCAAGGCAAGGTTGCCTCTATCCATTAGCATTTAATGCAAAAGGATCCAGCTTGATCTTAGCCACAAATCAGCTGAATTTTGGGATTGTGTAATGATGAAAAAGATTTGGTTTTGGCCTATAAATAGGAGGCATTGTCCAAGGTTTCAAGCACTTCTGAAAAACACAATTAACACAGCATTTCAAGAGCAGAAACTCTACTCATTTTAGCTTACAAACCCTCACAAACAACCAGAAAAAATCAATCCAACACCAAGCATTACAAAGTTCCAAAACCATCACCAAATATTCAAACCTCTTGCAAAAGCCTTCAACCAAATCAAATCAATCGCAGCTGGAACTTTGCTAAGGAGTTCTGTAAGTTTCTAAGCTTTTATATTGCATTTACAATTGTGTTTGCATAGCTATTTTGGTTCAAAACCATTTGATTCTAAAAAACCCCTTTTGAATTTCAAAGAAATCCCAAGGTTTTCAAAACATCAAAACTGGTTTGTCCAGCCTTTTTCACCCCAAAAACTCAAAGCTTTTCACCCACCTAAAAGGTCCTGAGTGTGTTCAGAAGTTGTTTCTGAACAAAAGTTCAGAAACAGCTTCTGAACTCAAAATTTCGCATGCTTCGCAGTGCGAAGTCATGGTCGCAGTGCGACCATGACAGAACTCAGAATCTGAGTTTTTGTGTCAAAATGACCAATTTTTGAGGTTCTAGCCCCAGAGCTCAGAACCAAAGAGTTTTTAAACCCATGTTCTTCAAACCATAACAAGGATTTTGCATAATTTTGACAAAATCACAAGTTCGTATGACCATTATGTGGATAACTTGCAAAGCAAGTTATGTTCCCAAACTTTCAAACCACATGAACAAACAGGCTATGTTCATCATTTCAATCTAAGCTTGAACAATAAATATTGTTCATGACTTTCAAAACTCAAACATGAACATACGCCGAATACGTTCGCATTTTCGCAAAATGAGACGAACTTATGCGTTTTCTAGCAAAATTTGCTAAACCTTCCCATTTTGGGTTTTCAAACCAAATGTTTTGACATACCTTGGGATTTCTAAAGGATTCAACCCAAAAACATGAATGAAAAAGGGATGGTGTGACGTATGTCTCTCCATCGCCCCGATTGTACGAATGCGTGACGTATGTCTCGTCGCTCGGATAATCGTCATTCCTTTTTTTCAATATGTACAACCCTAATCAAACCAAAGCTTGGCCCCTTGTGGTCAATCCAAACCTTTTGGTCCCCCGTGGCCATTAAACTCACCCCTCGACTCGTTTGAGTCACTCGGTCAATGTTCGACTCATCCGAGTCCATTGTACCTGTTCTTGATCTCAATGGATCAATCGAACAATCGCCCGACTCTTCGGAGTTCACTCGGTCAATGATTGACTTGTATGAGTCCATTGTACCTCTTGGTCCCATAGCGACCAACTAACCCTTTACCCTAACGGACGTACCTTTTAACAATTCTAATGCGATTCGTGAACAAACGCTTAATAAGTCTCCCAAGCGCGAGCATACAAGCTATACGCTTAATAAGTCTCCCGAGCGCGAGCATACAAGCTACGTTTTAATCGCAAGAATTCGGTTAAAACATCGTCCATTTAAGATCAACCAACACATGTACGTTTTTCTACCAAAGAACTACGTACGCTTTGAATTCTCCGACTACCGGGAGATACGTAGGAGCAAGATCGACATCTTGTCAAGCGCAATAATAAAAAACTTTTTTTTCCTTCTTTTCTTTCGTTTGTTTTTATCTCTTTTCCCCCCTTTTTTTTATAAATGAACATGCGCGCAAAGTATTTAAAAAAACAATTCAAGCTTTAACCAAATAGAAGGTTCCCGTTGAGTACAACGGACGTGAGGGGTGCTAATACCTTCCCCTTGCGTAATCGACTCCCGAACCCGACAATGGTTGCGATGACCAAATCCTTATCCTCATCGTCAAAGGGTTTTATTATCGTTTCCCTTTAAACAAAAAAAACTTAAGGGTTTATCAACGTTCCCTTTACACAAAAACTTTGGTGGCGGCTTCACAAAGGCCCTCCGAGCGTTTGCGAACGACCTCGGAGGATTTGCGCGTCTTTTTCCCAAGGAAAAAAACGAGGTGCCCACAGCTGGCGACTTCACTGGGGACCCTGTTCCCACTAGTGAGTCAAGCCTAACCTATTTGGTTTAAAGCCAATTGTTTTATTTTCTTTGCACGCCATGTTTATTTATTTTCTTCATACATGTTATATTTATGCTTTATGTTTATATTTGCTTTATCTGCTTTATATTCATATC
This sequence comes from Medicago ruthenica, assembly GCA_018208015.1. Classification (NCBI taxonomy): domain Eukaryota; kingdom Viridiplantae; phylum Streptophyta; class Magnoliopsida; order Fabales; family Fabaceae; genus Medicago; species Medicago ruthenica. The sequence continues at coordinate 25,745,906 of CM031374.1, read as the reverse complement.
ATATATATCAAATGCGGGGGTTACTTTAGTGATGTTACTCCACATTGTTCGGGTTAATGCCGGACGTGTGAGGCTCTCTACCCGAGCTTGAGAAAAAAACTAAGTTAGAAGGAGGTTGTGTGCGGAAGCCCGCGTTGACGTATGTCCGTGAGGTAGGATGTCCAACCCCGCTTAGATGAGATTTTCACGTGGAATTAATTGAAGTCATGTCGACGTATGTCCATAGACAACCCTAATTCCATGTGAGGTCTATGACTCTAAGGACCTCTTCTTAGGAGATTTCACAACTTAGAGCCTACATGTGAGGATGGGGGGAAGTTCCGAACCTTCATAAACCATACCCTTGCATATCATTTGCATTCATGAAAGTAATTTTCGCATCATTTTGCTTTATAGGAGTTTAAAAAGAACAAACAAATATTAGCAAAAAGAAATATGGATTCCGGGAACAAAAATACGCTCGCCTACAAAATTAAAGCTCCTAGGGTGGAAAGTTTGTTAGCTCTAAGTAAGAGGCTCTCTTCGGTCAACAAGAACATTTTCGAGGCAAGCTATGGGCTAATCCTTGATCTCCTACCCGTGAGAATAGATTCAACGGCCTTAACCACTTTGGCGCAATTCTTCGACCCACCTCTACGGTGCTTCACATTTCAAGACTTCCAACTAGCGCCAACTTTGGAAGAGTTTGAGAAGATTTTGGGTTGTAGCATGAAAGGTCATGAACTCTATCTCGGTCCGGGAAAGGATCCCACATTTGAAGCCATCGCCGAATCCTTATACCTCGACACCCAAGAAGTGGCATCTAACTTGGAAGTTAGAGGAAACCTTAAGGGATTTTCAAGAAAGTTTTTGGAAGCCAAAGCTCGGGACTTACTAGCCAACAAAGAGGTAATGGCATTCAACGCCATCTTAGCCCTCTTAGTCTACGGGATTGTTTTATTCCCCAACATGGATGATTTCGTAGACTTCCCGGCTCTAGAGGTGTTTATGACTAAAAATCCAGTTCCTACAATCTTAGCGGATTTTTATCATACCCTCTATTCTAGGCATGAACAAGCAAGGGGACGCAAAATTACTTGTTGCACTCCCGTGGTGCAAATTTGGATGATGTCTCACATGCCGAGAAACCGAGACTTTGTGGAAAACCGGGCCAAGCTCAAATGGTCGCAACGGATGACAACCCTCGCCGAGAAGGACATCCATTCGTTTTCACCAAACTTAGAGGACCCGGAAATTATCCTCAGTTGCGGGGACTTCCCTAATGTACCCCTCATTGGTACTAAGGGGTGTATTAATTACAATCCGGTCCTCTCTCTCCGACAACTAGGTTTCTCAATGGAGGATAAACCTAATGACCTTTTGTTGGAAGCTTTCTACTTAAGGGAAGGCGATCAAGACCCGGCATTGCTAGAGAGAATCCGGGGAGCATGGAGCCAAGTGCGCAAGGGAAGGGTCGGCAAGAGAAACTGCGTCGCCAAACCCCTTTATACTCAATGGGTGAAGGAGAGGGTCAAAGCAATCAAGTTACCCTTCGTGGTCATAAACCCTCCAAAATCTCCTACACCTAAACCTATTGCAATCATTCCCAACAAAGAAGTGGAGGACCTCAAGGCTAAAATTCAAGAACTCCAAAACAAAAACGGAGACTTAGAATTGAAGCACCTCCAAGCTTTAGGAGAAATTACTAGGACGAAGAGAGATCGTGATGAAGTATCACATTCTCTCCTAGTATGCCAAAAAAGGCTAAGAACCTCCGAAGGAAAAAGGGATTGGATAGGAGGCGGCTTGGTTAGTGCGGATGCCAACCTTGTGGCCAAGGACGAAGAGTTGGAAAGAATCTTACATTCCAACCAAGAGCTCAAGAAGTTTGGCGAACTAGCCATCGAAGCTCAACGGAAATGGAGGTTGAAATTTCAAGAGAAAAATCAACAGCTCCAAGAAGTAGTGAAAGACTACAAAGAGCAGCTTCAAGCCGAACGCGTCCAGCGGCAAAGACATGAGAGTCTCTCTCATCAAGGGAGGCTAAAGTGCAATCATCTCGAAGAAGACATCAAGAAATTCGAAGAGTACTTCGACAAGATTGCAAGAGCTCATGGGGACCACATTGCACAACTACACGATGAAATTAGAAGTGCAAGAGTCAAGCTAGACCAGCGCAAGGAAGTGATTGAGTATGTATGGCAAGACGCCACCCGATTAAGTGAGGATTTCACTAAATTGGTTGCATTCTCAAATTTGGTAATCACCCAACTTCCAAAGAAGCTAGCGGAGGCCGAGATGGTCATGCCCTACTTTGTTATCCCTATGGAGATCCAGAAGTTTATGAAGTTCTGCAAGGACACCATAGATTTCTATAGGGAGGAGATGAGCAAAGCCGAGAAGCGAGCGGCTATTTGATTTGTAATAGCATTAGTTACACTTTGTAAACAAATGTTATTCAATCAAATATATTTTGAAGCATAATCAATTTCCCGGTCTTTAATATTTCGAATTTGCTAATATTAATTGTGCACCTTTAAACTCCATAAAGCAAAATAAAAAAAAAAACGCATATTTTGCATACTCATAGCATACATACATCCACATGCATCTTCATGCATTTTTTTTCAAAAAAAAAAACTCATTCATTCCCATTCAAACAGTTCAAAGCAATCATAGCCCGAAAACCCCGAAAGCCCTCGGTCCAAGAACCAGATATTCAACACTCGTACGGAACACGAGCTAACAAACAAAGGATCATGGACAATTTGGAACAAACTCAAGCGGCTTTGAGAGAAGAGGTTGATGGAATGAAGGGAAAGATGGATCAGATGCTAGAGTTAATGCAAGCTCTATCGGCACGAGAAAGCCACCCTCGCCCAACAACGGATGCATCCAATGTGCAATGGCCTCCTTATGGTTTACCTCTGAACTATACCCCACCCTTCGAAAATGAGGGTCAAGGACCACCTCCACCACCGCTTACAATCCCCGTAAGGAATGAAGAGCGTCGTCCTCAAGGAACTTCCACTACTCAGCATGAAGTAATTCCCCATGATGTGGAAAATAGCCAGCTAAGGCAATCTGCTCCCGACACCACCCACCAAGACAATGATACCACCCAAATGTATCGAGTTTTGGAAGAAAGGTTGAAAGCTGTCGAAGGGTTCAGCTCATACGGTGCCCACAACGCCTTGGATATGTGCCTAGTGCCCGACGTGGTAATTCCTCCGAAGTTCAAAGCACCGGACTTCGAGAAATACAAAGGAATTCAATGCCCTCGGAACCATCTAAGGATGTTCTGTAGGAAGATGGCAGCCTACGCAATGAACGAGAAACTCATGGTGCATGTGTTTCAAGATAGTTTAAGCGGAGCGTCCTTGGATTGGTACATGCAGCTCGAGCGTACTCATGTCCAAACTTGGAAGGATCTAGCCGATGCCTTCCTAAAGCAATACAAATATAATTTGGACATGGCTCCAAATAGGATGCAACTACAAAACCTCCTACAAAGAAGCAACGAGTCCTTCAAGGAATACGCTCAGCGGTGGAGAGAACTAGCTTCTCGTGTACAACCACCACTATTGGAAAGAGAACTTGTCGACACCTTTATGGGCACACTTCAAGGCCCATATTACGACAAGATGATTGGAAGCACGTCTGCCGGTTTCTCCGATCTAGTCATGGTTGGTGAAAGAATAGAAGACGGAGTAAAGAGAGGAAAAATCCAAGGCTCTTTAGAAGCTCAAAGTGGAGCTAGAAAACCCCCCAGCAACTTTCACAAAAAGAAAGAAGGGGAGACAAATGCCGTTCTAGTGGGACCATCTTACCCACCACCAAATCAAATGCCTCACTACCACTATCCTTATGTGGCAGCAGCAACGGCTCAAGGGCGTTACTCACCTCAAGTGATTCCCGCAAATCCACCTCGACAACCAGTAGTGTTGCCACAGCAAAATCAACAGCAACAGCAACAAGGCGGGTACCCATCAAAGAATCAAGCGAGCTCGAGGAACAGTTATTTTAATAGGCAGTTTGATCCTGTACCTATGTCTTATGGTCAAATCTTGCCATACCTAATCCAAAAGGGTATGGTCGAGACAAGACTACTACCACCAATGTCGCCACCATATCCACATTGGTACGACGCCAACGCCAAATGTGATTTCCACGCAGGATCCGTGGGGCACAATGTCGAAAACTGTAGAGTTTTCAAACACAAGGTGCAGGATCTTATTGACAAGAAGCTGTTATCCTTCAAAGAGGAAAACCCCAATGTGAAGAACAACCCATTGCCAGGGGCATGCGGGTCCCTCTGTAAATGCGGTGGAGGAACAAGAGGACTTTGGTCCAGTCAAAAGGGTATCCAATGTTAAGACTCCCCTGTCGACCATAAGGGAGCGTTTAACCGGCTTTGGATTATTCGAGGAAATGCACGCCAACTGTGAAGCCTGCAAGGTCAACCCGAATGAGTGCGAAGAGTTGAAGAGCTGTCTTCAAGAGTTAATGGACCAAGGTTGGATCCAAATTGGCTATATAAAGGATGGCACGGACGTTGCTACCTTAGAGTCTAACAACCCAAAACCTCTCGAGATCCCATACCAAAGGAGAGAGGTACCAATGCCAATACAACCCATAACATTCCACGTACCTGCACCCTTCTCTTTTGAGAGCACGAAGAGGGTACCATGGAATTACCAACCTGTGGCCTATGTGGAAGGAAAACCACTAGCCAAAATTGAGCCCAGCATCACTAACATTACCGGTGTTGGAGGAATGACTAGAAGTGGTAGAGTCTTCGCTCCGAAAGAACTCGGGAAGACGCCAGCCGTACTACCAAGAGAACCGCTCAAAGAAAAGAGCGTGGAGGAAGAAGAGAACCAAGCGGGGCCTTCTCAAAAGACAATCCCGCAAAAAGAGGCCGAAGAGTTCCTAAGGATAATCCAAAAGAGCGAGTATAAAATCATTGACCAGCTAAGTCAAACTCCCTCTAAGATCTCCATGCTATCCTTACTACTAAGCTCGGAAGCACACCGAGAAGCACTACTACGGATCCTCAGTGAGGCACATGTCACCAAGGACATTCCGGTGGACCAATTCGACGGGATAGTCGGAAATATTACCTCAAGTAGGTACTTGGGTTTCAATGGCGATGAGCTACCCGACGAGGGGCACATTCATAACCGCGCCTTACATATCTCCGTGAAATGCATGGACCACATCCTCTCAAGAGTGCTAGTGGACACGGGGTCGTCATTGAATGTCATGCCCAAGACTACCCTCCTCAAACTATCATGTGAAGGGACCGTAATGAAGCCCAGCGCCTTGGTCGTGAAAGCTTTCGATGGGTCAAGAAGAGCCGTTATAGGAGAGATCGACTTACCAGGTCCAAATCGGACCTAAGGTTTTCACCATAACCTTCCAAGTCATGGATATTAATCCAACATACAGTTGTCTTCTCGGACGACCATGGATCCATGCGGCCGGAGCTATTACCTCTACCCTGCACCAGAAGCTGAAGTTCATCATTGATAACCAAATGATTGTAGTTTCCGGGCAAGAGGACATGATGGTAAGCCATCTCTCATCTTTCCGTTATATAGAAACGGATGAAGAAGCTGTGGACGTCCCATTCCAATCTTTGGAAGTGGCAAATGTCGTGACATTGAGCTCGAAGCCCAAGGAAGAGGCTAGGACAGCCATGTCATCATGGAGGGCGATAAGAGAGGCCCTAGAAGAAAGCCGACCCACCGGATGGGGCAAATTAGTGGACATACCGGAGAAGAAAAATCGCTTCGGGTTGGGGTATCATCCATCAGCCGAAACCTTCTCAAAGCCTTCAAAGCAAGGGATCCTCCCCATTTCGGAAACATTCATCAGTGCGGGGTTTATCCATGAAGATCAAGTGGCTCTACTCGAAGACGTAGACGAAGACGTGCCTGATTTGGTGTACCGTTGCGCTTCGGATGAAGCTTTGAACAATTGGAGGGCTATCGCAATTCCCGAGATTATTACCAGGATCAAGTAATGAACCATGTTTGTTTGTTTTTTACTTTTAAAAAAAAATCATTTAGCTCTGCCCAAGGCAAATGATTAGTCGTGTGGGGCCCCCATGTTTTAAAGTTATTTACAATCATGAATAAAAACACTCTTTTATGTTCATTTGAGTCTTTTTCTTTTTGCATTTGTTTTTAAAAAAATTTTTTTACAAAAAGCCTAAAAAAAATCATACTCATGCAGATCTACAAATCCACCCTCCAAAAACAACACTGCCTTAAACCCTTATGACTTCGATTGCCCGATTAATCAAACGGAAGATGATAAAGAGGACGATTATGAACCGCCTGAAGAATTGTCTAGACTTGCAAATCAAGGGGATAGGGTAATACAACCTCACCAAGAATCAGTTGAAAAGGTCAACTTGGGGACCGAAGAGGATAAGAAAGAGGTCAAGATAGGAGCCTCCCTGCATGAAGATGTGAAAGGAAAGTTGATTAAGCTTCTACAAGAGTACGTGGACGTATTCGCTTGGTCGTATCAAGACATGCCGGGTTTAGACCCTAACATCGTTGTACACAAGCTGCCACTCAAGCCGGAATGCCCGCCAGTGAAGCAGAAATTGAGAAGAACTCGACCCGATATGGCTCTCAAGATCAGAGAGGAGGTCAAAAAGCAATTCGATGCCGGTTTCTTAGCTGTAACCAAGTATCCAACATGGGTTGCCAACATCGTGCCAGTTCCGAAGAAAGATGGCAAGGTGAGAATGTGTGTGGATTATCGGGACTTGAATAGAGCAAGCCCAAAGGATGATTTCCCGCTACCACACATCGACATATTGGTGGACAACACAGCCCAATTCTCAGTCTTTTCCTTTATGGATGGCTTCTCGGGATATAACCAAATCAAGATGGCTCCAGAGGACATGGAGAAAACTACGTTCATCACTCCATGGGGGACATTCTGCTATAAGGTAATGCCTTTCGGATTAACAAATGCCGGGGCAACATACCAAAGAGCAATGGTGACTCTTTTCCACGACATGATCCATAAGGAAATTGAGGTCTACGTCGACGATATGATTGCCAAATCCCAAACGGAGGAGGATCATTTAGTCCATCTACAAAAGCTTTTCGAACGCCTAAGAAAATTCAAGCTGCGCTTAAATCCTAACAAGTGCACATTTGGCGTTAGATCCGGAAAGTTATTGGGCTTCATCGTCAGCCAGAGAGGCATTGAAGTGGATCCCGATAAGGTGAAGGCCATCCAAGAAATGCCAGCGCCAAATACCGAGAAAGAAGTCCGGGGTTTCTTAGGAAGATTGAACTACATCGCCAGGTTCATCTCACACATGACAGCTACCTGCGAACCAATCTTCAAACTACTAAGGAAAAACCAAGCCGTTCATTGGAATGAAGATTGCCAAGAGGCGTTTGACAAGATCAAACAATACCTGCAAGAACCACCAATTTTAATACCTCCGGTTCCGGGTAAACCCCTCATCTTATACCTAACCGTACTTGAAGGATCAATGGGTTGTGTGTTAGGACAACAAGATGAAACGGGAAGAAAAGAGCACGCAATCTACTACCTAAGCAAGAAGTTTACTGACTGTGAAACAAGGTATACTTCACTTGAAAAGACTTGCTGCGCTTTAGCATGGGCTGCTCGACGTCTAAGGCAATACATGTTGACCCATACAACTTGGTTGATATCGAAGATGGATCCCATCAAGTACATCTTCGAAAAGCCTGCCCTCACAGGGAAGATAGCCCGTTGGCAAATGTTGCTGTCTGAGTACGACATCCAATATGTTGCTCAAAAAGCCATCAAAGGGAGTGTTTTATCCGAGCACCTTGCTCACCAACCATTGGAGGATTATCAGCCCATACAATTCGACTTCCCGGACGAAGATGTCGTAGCTTTAAATGACGAAGAAGTCACAAGCGATGATGAAGGGCCAGAACCAGGAGCTCAATGGAAGCTCGCTTTCGATGGCGCCTCAAATGCCATGGGACACGGTATCGGAGCAGTTTTAATCTCCCCAAGAAATGGATACCAACCCTTCACAGCAAGGTTATGCTTTGACTGCACCAATAACATGGCAGAATATGAAGCATGTATCCTAGGCCTCGAAGCAGCAATTGATCTAAGGATCAAAAACCTTGAAGTATACGGTGACTCAGCCTTGGTCATCTATCAAGTCAAAGGAGAATGGGAAACAAAACATCCCAATTTAATTCCCTACCGAGCCTGGGTTGTAGAATTGATCAAGCATTTTGATGAAATCAACTTCCACCACATCCCTCGAGAAGAAAATCAGGTAGCAGATGCTTTGGCTACATTATCATCAATGTACCAAGTAAATTTCTACAACGAAGCACCAATCATAAGGATGGATCGTAGAGACAAACCAGTTGTATGCGCATCAGTCGAAGAAGGACTTGACGACAAACCTTGGTTCTACGACATCAAGCGATACCTCGAAGAGCAAGAGTATCCAGAAAATGTCTCGCACACCGACAAGAGGACCCTCAGAAGATTGGCATCTCAATTCTTCCTCAGTGGAAATACCCTCTACAAAAGAAATTATGACATGGTCCTGCTCAGATGTGTGGATAAACATGAAGCGGACATGCTCATCAAAGAAATCCACGAGGGATCTTTTGGAACCCATGCTAATGGGCATGCAATGGCAAAGAAAATCTTAAGGGCGGGCTATTATTGGTTAACCATGGAAGCTGATTGTTTCCACTACGCCAAGACTTGTCACAAGTGCCAGATTTACGCCGACAAGGTGCATGTACCACCAACTCCACTGAACGTCATGACTTCACCTTGGCCGTTCTCTATGTGGGGCATAGACATGATTGGAATGATCGAGCCCAAAGCGTCAAATGGACATCGCTTCATCCTTGTTGCCATCGACTACTTCACCAAATGGGTAGAAGCAGCTTCGTATGCGAACGTAACCAAACAAGTGGTAGCCCGATTCATCAAGAAGGAAATCATTTGCCGTTATGGTACTCCCCACAAAATCATCACCGATAATGGGGCAAACCTAAACAACAAGACAATGAAGGAGTTGTGCAAAGATTTCAAGATTGAGCACCATAATTCCTCCCCTTACCGACCAAAGATGAATGGTGCGGTAGAAGCAGCCAATAAGAACATAAAGAAGATCATCCAAAAGATGGTGACAACATATAAGGATTGGCATGAGATGCTTCCCTTTGCGCTACATGGCTACAGAACAGCCATTCGCACTTCAACTGGGGCAACCCCCTTCTCCTTAGTATACGGTATGGAAGCTGTTCTCCCCGTAGAGGTGGAAATTCCTTCGTTAAGGGTCTTGATGGAAACCAAGCTAGAAGAAGCTGAATGGGTCCAAACAAGGTTCGACCAACTGAATCTCATAGAGGAGAAGCGTCTGACGGCAATATGTCACGGACAACTCTATCAAAGGAGGCTCAAGAGAGCATTCGACAAGAAGGTCCGTCCTCGAGAGTTCAAAGAAGGAGACCTAGTGCTCAAGAAGATATTACCTATCCACAAAGATCCCCGAGGGAAGTGGACTCCCAGCTATGATGGGCCGTACGTGGTAAAGAAAGCTTTCTCAGGCGGAGCCCTGATCATCACCACTATGGACGGAGAAGAGTTCCCACTCTCAATAAACTCCGATGCAGTCAAGAGGTATTATGCCTAAAAGAAAAAAAAGAGAAAGAAGCTCGCTAAATCGAAAACCTGAAAGGGCGGTTTAGGCAATAGAGAGCGTCCTGCTAGATTGGAAACCTGAAAAGGCGGTCTAGGCAAAAATTAAGGACATCAAAAAAGGAAATACACCCCGGTGGATTGAAAACTCGAAAGAGCGGTCCAGGCAAAAGTTAGGGGTTAACAAAAAAAGAAAGGCAATGACTGCAGCATCCAAGCTCCGGACAAGATTCAAGAGGAGAAGAATCGGTCTCCTCAGCATCTTCCAACAAACAAAAATCTCGAAGTCATAAGGAAATAGCATGTGTTGTGCCAAAACCAACAATTTTCTTTTTGCTTTATCTTGTCTTTCTCTATCTCACTTCTCACTTTGTATATTTTTTTTACCCATTCAAGAGGTCAAATCTGCATTGAATAAATTTCCTTTTTATTATTTTATGTTCTCAGTAGCGCATAAAATTTTGTTTTATTCATGATGAAAATGCTTTAAAACATGGGAAATAAACAAAAGAATTTTCTTCCAAAGATAAAGAAAAAAAAACAAACAAACATTGCTTTATTTTGAATCCTCGTGAATTCTGAAAGAATTGCGGTAATTCCCACCAAAATATTGCGCCGAAGGACTTATGCTCCTTAGCAAAGGCAAGTGTGTAGCTCGTGGCACGCGGAGCGCAAAAACCCCCAAGGGTTAGGAGGAGCAGAAATCCCCAGTAAACACCCTAAACATCCAAACACCAACCAAGGCTGGATATCGATCATGCTTCCAAAATGATCCTTATATCCCCATAAGCCAAACCTCATTGATATTCCCCAGGGAGTCTCAACCCCAAACAAAAGTCCAATCATTATTGGCAAACCCACACAAATCTTCGGGCTTAGGCTCGAACTACACCGGTTTTGATCCCATTTGGGTATGTAGGCAAAGGACCTTGTCCTTCCAAACCGACCAACCAAAAAACAAGAAAAAAGAGAGCCCAATCGTCATTGGCACAACCACAACCAAGACCGACTTTGCTCGGCACCTAGCCAGCATCATTTCATTTTCATTCATGCATGCATATACAAATCATTCATACACATGCATTTTATATCAAATCATGCATCCTCACCAAGGATTCTTCAATGAGTATCACATATTCACCAACATCCATCAAACATTCAACCAGGGGCACCTATTTAGGGTAAGACCGCAGCTCGTTAGGAATCGACATTCAGTGACAGTGCCTGAATAAGATCACCTAGCTTAGGTATCGACCTCTAGAAGCAGTACCTAGATAAGATCACCTACCTCAATGTTCCACCTCTAGTGACATCCTAGAGTAGATCACTTCCATCTTAGGTATCTACCTCTAGTGACATCCTAGAGTAGATCACCACCATCAACGTTCTACCTCTAGTGACAGTGCCTAGAGTAAACCACTATCCTTAGGTATCTACCTCTAGTGACAGTGCCTAGAGTAGATCACCTCCCCCAGTGTATCGACCTTCAGTGTTAGCGGCTGAATAAGATCACAGCTCGTTAGGAATCGACGTTCAGAAGCAGTGCCTGAATAAGATCACCTAGCTTAGGTATCTACCTCTAGTGACATCCTAGAATAGATCACCTCCATCAATGTTCGACCTCTAGTGACATCCTAGAGAAGATCACCTCCATCAATGTTCCACCTCTAGTGACAGTGCCTAGAGCAAATCACCATCCTCAGGAATCGACCTCTAGTGACAGTGCCTAGATAAGATTACCTTCATCCCCCAATGGATCTACCTCCAGTGTTAGCGGCTGGATACGATCAACCTTTACCAACCATTGCATTTGCATTTCGCGAAGGACAAAATTCGGGTCCTTCTTTTTACTTAATTGATCTTCGCAAAGAGTTCATGAGATGCCCTCGGCACTCACGCACTCTATGCGAAGACACAATTAAGTAGGGGCAGCTGTAGTACCCTAATTTTGTCCTAAGCATTTTAAAACAAAAATCAAAAAAATCAAAGAGGGGAAAAAAGTCAAAAGTCAACAAAAGTCAACAGAAAAGTCAACATTTCAAAAATGCTGACTTCGCACTGCGAAGTCTGCGATTTTTCTGCAGATTTTTGGTTTCTTTGATTTAATTCCAGAATTTGTTGCATATCATTTCCATATTTATTTTAAGTAGCATTCATGGCTAATTGGGCCAAGCAAAACCAGAATTGAAGGACTTGCCATTAATGCCAAGGTTGGAAGCTTTTTCTTCCAACCTAGCATGTGACAAGCAAGTGGGCTTGCCCTTGGGCAGCTCTAGTCCCTCCCATGTGACCTGCTAACCACCACAAGGTTGCCAGCCACCTGCTTGAGGACTTTCCTCCTGCTTGCTCCCCCCAAAACCAGTCAAACTAGCTGGATTTTCTCACTTGAAAAGCCATGAGTGCCTACTCTGTTTTGCAGCAAGCTTTTCACCCTCTCACACCAGCCATAAGTAGCCTTTTTCATCCCTCAATCTCTGCACATTACAGTGCACGTTTTCATTGATCAACCATTGAGATTGCAAGGATTGATCCCCAAGTATTAGCCAATTGCAATTCAGCTTTGTTCTTCATCATTACCTTCTAGAATTGGTTGAATTTGTGGCTGAAATCAGGCTGAGTCTTGCCCCTTGGTGCAAGGCAAGGTTGCCTCTATCCATTAGCATTTAATGCAAAAGGATCCAGCTTGATCTTAGCCACAAATCAGCTGAATTTTGGGATTGTGTAATGATGAAAAAGATTTGGTTTTGGCCTATAAATAGGAGGCATTGTCCAAGGTTTCAAGCACTTCTGAAAAACACAATTAACACAGCATTTCAAGAGCAGAAACTCTACTCATTTTAGCTTACAAACCCTCACAAACAACCAGAAAAAATCAATCAAACACCAAGCATTACAAAGTTCCAAAACCATCACCAAATATTCAAACCTCTTGCAAAAGCCTTCAACCAAATCAAATCAATCGCAGCTGGAACTTTGCTAAGGAGTTCTGTAAGTTTCTAAGCTTTTATATTGCATTTACAATTGTGTTTGCATAGCTATTTTGGTTCAAAACCATTTGATTCTAAAAAACCCCTTTTGAATTTCAAAGAAATCCCAAGGTTTTCAAAACATCAAAACTGGTTTGTCCAGCCTTTTTCACCCCAAAAACTCAAAGCTTTTCACCCACCTAAAAGGTCCTGAGTGTGTTCAGAAGTTGTTTCTGAACAAAAGTTCAGAAACAGCTTCTGAACTCAAAATTTCGCATGCTTCGCAGTGCGAAGTCATGGTCGCAGTGCGACCATGACAGAACTCAGAATCTGAGTTTTTGTGTCAAAATGACCAATTTTTGAGGTTCTAGCCCTAGAGCTCAGAACCTAAGAGTTTTTAAACCCATGTTCTTCAAACCATAACAAGGATTTTGCATAATTTTGACAAAATTACAAGTTCGTATGACCATTATGTGGATAACTTGCAAAGCAAGTTATGTTCCCAAACTTTCAAACCACATGAACAAACAGGCTATGTTCATCATTTCAATCTAAGCTTGAACAATAAATATTGTTCATGACTTTCAAAACTCAAACATGAACATACGCCGAATACGTTCGCATTTTCGCAAAATGAGACGAACTTATGCGTTTTCTAGCAAAATTTGCTAAACCTTCCCATTTTGGGTTTTCAAACCAAATGTTTTGACATACCTTGGGATTTCTAAAGGATTCAACCCAAAAACATGAATGAAAAAGGGATGGTGTGACGTATGTCTCTCCATCGCCCCGATTGTACGAATGCGTGACGTATGTCTCGTCGCTCGGATAATCGTCATTCCTTTTTTTCAATATGTACAACCCTAATCAAACCAAAGCTTGGCCCCTTGTGGTCAATCCAAACCTTTTGGTCCCCCGTGGCCATTAAACTCACCCCTCGACTCGTTTGAGTCACTCGGTCAATGTTCGACTCATCCGAGTCCATTGTACCTGTTCTTGATCTCAATGGATCAATCGAACAATCGCCCGACTCTTCGGAGTTCACTCGGTCAATGATTGACTTGTATGAGTCCATTGTACCTCTTGGTCCCATAGCGACCAACTAACCCTTTACCCTAACGGACGTACCTTTTAACAATTCTAATGCGATTCGTGAACAAACGCTTAATAAGTCTCCCAAGCGCGAGCATACAAGCTATACGCTTAATAAGTCTCCCGAGCGCGAGCATACAAGCTACGTTTTAATCGCAAGAATTCGGTTAAAACATCGTCCATTTAAGATCAACCAACACATGTACGTTTTTCTACCAAAGAACTACGTACGCTTTGAATTCTCCGACTACCGGGAGATACGTAGGAGCAAGATCGACATCTTGTCAAGCGCAATAATAAAAAACTTTTTTTTCCTTCTTTTCTTTCGTTTGTTTTTATCTCTTTTCCCCCCTTTTTTTTATAAATGAACATGCGCGCAAAGTATTTAAAAAAACAATTCAAGCTTTAACCAAATAGAAGGTTCCCGTTGAGTACAACGGACGTGAGGGGTGCTAATACCTTCCCCTTGCGTAATCGACTCCCGAACCCGACAATGGTTGCGATGACCAAATCCTTATCCTCATCGTCAAAGGGTTTTATTATCGTTTCCCTTTAAACAAAAAAAACTTAAGGGTTTATCAACGTTCCCTTTACACAAAAACTTTGGTGGCGGCTTCACAAAGGCCCTCCGAGCGTTTGCGAACGACCTCGGAGGATTTGCGCGTCTTTTTCCCAAGGAAAAAAACGAGGTGCCCACAGTGGTGGCTGTGGATGGAAACCTTGTCCTTGCTGCATCATTTCCATCCATTGCTGTTGAGCTTGGGCCTGTTGCTGAGATTGTTGTTGCATCATCAGCGTCATTTGCTGATACTGTAATGCGTTTTGAGCTTGTTGCTCTTGATACTGCTGCTGCCAGGCCTGCTGCTGCTGTATCATTTGTTCCTATGAGTTCATACTAGGTCCTCCACTTTCATCACTGGCTTGGTTAGCACGAGGTCTACCGGGTCCTCTTCTTCTCCCAGACATCTTATCCTATCTGTCATATACAAGTCAAAGTGATCACTTTTAACTGAACATAACATCTAGAATAATGTCCTGGATCCAAGAGGTCCACAAACTTGGATTGTACTTTAATGACCCAAGGCACGGTCTGAATCGACCTGCTCTGATACCAAATTGTAACACCCATATAGAGATTGCCTAGGATCTCTTACGAGTATTAAAATTTCGTACCGGATACATTAAATACAATACAGAAAGTTGTTTATTAAATACACAATGCATAAGTTTATGATACAACTCAAGATCCGATACAAAACATTCTTCATAATATATATATACATCATGATACAATATCATATACAACATCCAAGAAACATAAGCAGCACGATCAATCCGTAGCTTTCTCTTTACCTTTACGTCGTGCTACCTGCGAAGAACCTGCACCAGAAGGAAAGGGATGAGACATAACGTCTCAGTGAGCTCCTACCCTACCTACTGTTGGCAACCACGGGGAAACCTAGGGTCGCCGTGCTTACTCTCGGCAATCTTGGGGATTCCTACGATCGCCGTCTTTTCCTACATATTTCGCGATCAAGAGGAAAACCTAGGATCGCTACTTGTCTTTATCATGTCTTATCATATTCTAACTTTAAACTTTAACTTATACTTAGTGATCTGGGGACAACCTATGATCACTTTCTTTCTCTGCTGACTATCATCATGTTCTCATAGTAATTCATAAACATCAATATTTATATACATATATATTTATATCATTCTTAATCATTAAGTTAGTAAGTCAGCGTTGAACAAACAATATTTATCTGAGTTCATTTTACGGAGTGCATCCGGGTGTAGTAACCCCGAAGTACATCTCCCTTCTTACCGGTGAAAATTCCTATCATATCAGGCTAACACCGGACTCCTCTTTTCTTTTGTGTGGCTGCTCTCGCGAGCGGTAACTTCACCGTCCCAGCTGCCATTTAAGGCGGTAACTTCACGGGGACCCCCTGTATACTAACTAACGAGCAGACAGGAGACACATTAACTTTTTAGACTTGGATGTGCAGCTGCCCTCACGAGCGGTAACTTCACCGTTCCGGCTGCCAGTTAAGGCGGTAACTTCACAGGAACCCCTCGTATACTAACTAGCGAGCATACGAGAGACACATCAAGCCCATTCATAATTTAATTCTCATTCTTTAAAATAATAAGTCTTGAATACTTGTGCATACTTCAAAACTTTCTATAACTTAGGCTTACTAATGCATTCTTAGGGAGACAACCTCCCAAAACATAACTTGTAAACTTATGGTCTTAGGCTTATTGTTCTCTTAAGCCTTTGCTTGATTATTTAGAAGCATTCACTAGCTTAATAACCTCTCTATGTCAACTTATGGATTAAGGTATCCATCTCTCAATTATTGTACCTTTCCTCATCCTACATTGGTCTATACATCCTCTAAAATAGCTTGCAATTCGGTGGCCGAATTGGCCAATTCGGTGGCCGATTTTCTGCGAACGAAAAATGGGAATTTTGCTGTCAAATTCGGTGGCCGAATTTGGGCATTTGGTGGCCGAATTGCAACTGTTCAAAACGTGAATTTCACAATTCTAGGCTATTCCAGGCATAATCAAACATCATAACAGCTTATGGGAATGAATTCCAAGACATATTGGTAGCCAATAACAGAGTTTATCAAGGAATTAGCAAACAAATAGATTTAGGGCACAATTCCTAAGATTTAACTCAACTTGTAAAAATTCACTAAACTTACTCAAGCGGGTTCTAAAACCCTGTGGAGCTCACCTTAATCTTCAATTGGTGCTTGCTAGCTTCTACACTCCAAAGCCTAAGCTTCAACTACCACTTCTCTTGATTCTCCTTTGATTCTCCTTGTTTCTTCTTTTACTACTTCTTGCTCTAACCTCCCAAATACCCAGCTTGTTAGCATGAAATTTCTCACAAGGTTTGGGATGAAGTTGATGAGTGTGGGAAGGAGAGATGGGGGCATGTACTTAAGGGAAGGAGGGAGAGGAAATGTTAATTTTGGAAGAATGAATGAAATGAAGAAAGATAGCAAGAAATATCTTGCTTCTTTCTCAAATAATCTCCTCTTTCCATATATTTACTAAAATGCCATGCCACTTATTTACAAGTTTGCCAAGCTTCTTAATTAATTTTAACACGATTAACTGATACTTATAAGCGGGATGTTACAAGTCTACAACTACCTCACTCTTAAACTCATTAATGAATCTGATAGTCTCTCTATCTGTTTTCAGCAACCTTAAACCACCATTCAACTGCTTACCAGGTGCAACATACCACAGCTTATACTCACTTTTCACACCTAATTCCTTTGCTAGTTTGTCCAGATCAATGACATTAACCTCATCTATGTCCCACTCACCCCCAAACTCGTGTACCTCACCACCCTTATAAGCAATCTTAGGATCACAAGTAAAATACCCTTTATAATGAAATCTTACCTTCAATGAGTAGTTATCAGCAACCATAGCAATAAAAAAACAATAAACAAACATTTATACTGTATTTCCATACTGTATTTATACTATATTATTAACTAGCAATTAACCAACATGTATTTATACGGTTTTTTGTTGTATATATTGTATTTATACGGTTTTTATGATATATATACTGTATTTATAACTGCCACCAACCCAAAACAAACAATAAACAAACAAAACTAAATTTTCACTTACTTTTTGTCAGGAATCTTTTCTGGGACCACGTCCTTTTCGCCATTCGAATCTTCAGCACACTTATCTGTTGCCCACTTCATCTTCTCTGTTCGAATCGCAACAAAAATGTGAACCAGTTGCTATTTTTGGCAAAATCTGAACTTTCGATTTGGAATACGATGGAAAATGTGAACTGACGTTTTGGTAAATCTGAAGGAGATGAAACGGTTGTGATACGATGGAAGAGGGAAAGTTAAGGGAAAAATAGGGGGGAAAAACCCTAGAAAATGAAAGGATCTGAGCTCGCACGTGCGGCCAGTCCTTTTCATTCATTTTTTTTTTAATTAAACGTGTGGAATTTATGGAATTAAAAAAAATAAAAATTAAAAAAAATATCCAGGTGGCGTGACACTTAGGTTTGACCGGGTCCAAATTGGGGTTTTGCAAAAAGGGCTAAACATGGGGGGTCTCTTTTGTCATTTTTTTTAAAAGGGGGCCAAAATCGCTACATTTGCAAACTTAGGGGGTGAAAAGTGCGTTTAAGCCTATAAAAATATAAAATCCTCAACGAGTGCAGTTTAAATATTTAACGGTGTTTGACATATAACATAAAAATTTATTTAATAGACACACTACATTAATGTTGATATTTTGAAAATAGTCATGGGTTTCCAAAATTTTATCATATCGACTTTCTCATATATGTATATAAAAATTTGTTTCCAAAATATAGCATTAAAATTTATTTAATATACACACTACATTAATGTTGATATTTTGAAAATAGTCATTAGTTTTCAAAATTTTATCATATCGACTATCACATATCAATACATACAAATTTTCTTCTGCATATATAAGCATATAAATTCCACAACGAGTGCAATTTAAATATTTAATGGTGTTTTAAATATAAAATAAAAATTTATTTAATAGACACACTACATTAATGTTTATATTTTGCTAATAGTCATGTTTTTCCAAAATTTTATCATATCGACTTTCTCATACATGTATATAAAAATTTGTTTATGTAGATATAAGTACATAAAATCTGCAACGGGCGCAGTGCAAACATTTAACAGTGTTTTGCATATAAAATAAAAAGTTATTTAATAGAAACACTACATTAATTTTGATTTTGAAAATAGTCATGAGTTTTTTAAAATTTTATCATACAGACTTTCACATATATGTATATAAAAATTTGTTTATGCATACATAAGTACATAAAATTTGCAACGGGTGCGGTGCAAACATTGGACAGTCTTTTGCATATAAAATAAAAGTTATTTAATAAAAACACTACATTAATTTTGATTTTGAAAATAGTCACGAGTTTTCAAAATTTTATGTACATAAAAATTTGTTTTCGCATATATTAGCAAAAAAAATCCATAACTGGTGTGACTCAACTATTTAACAAATTTTTCTTCAGGACCTAAAGACTAGATACAAGTGTTTGAAACCTGGAATACATGGTTTCAATGTCTTCATCTTGAACGGCTCATACTGATGAACCAATTGGTTTGCCTTAGCTTCCTTTACCTGTTGATTCCCTTCATAAGTAGAGCAGAATGATTCGAAGATGGCCTTAGCAGTTGATCTGTCCACAATCTTTATATATTATGCATGAGGTAAAGCATCCACCAGAATTCCTCTCACTCTGTGGTGCTTTTTGTAGACCTTCTTCTGAGTGGATGTCAGCTTCTTCCTGTTTGCCACCATTCCTTCTTCATCAACTTCAAAACTGATTTCGTCTTCAAAGATGTCCCAAAGTTCATCATCAACTCCTATGTTGTGGCTATACATTTTGCTCTTCCACCATGAAAACTGTGTAGCATCTCCATTGAAGGATGGAGGTTTGATAGAGTAACTGTTTTTATCACTGGTGGAGGTGTTGTTGACATCCGGAGTAGAGGTTTCACTAACGGAAGACATGTTTTTCTCTCTGGATCTTTTTCTGTGGCACAGTTAAGTGACAGAGCACATACCATGCTTTGATACCAACTAAAGGTGAGAAAAACACAAGAAGAGGGGTTGAATTGTGATAGCTTTTTCTGTTTTCTTTTTCTTGGTGTTAAAAAGCTTTTCAAAATCTGAGGTATACAGATTCTGATACAGAGTCTGAGTGCAACGGATATAGTACACAAACACAAAGATAAATATATATATATAGCGAGAGAGAGCGAGAGAGAGAGAGAGAGAGAGAGAGAGAGAGAGAGAAAGCAAACACAAAGCAATTTTATACTGGTTTCTCTCACAACACAAGAGTAATCCAGTCCCCTTGCACTTCCAAGGGATTTCACTATAATCACTCAGGATTACAATGCTCAAGGACTCTTCCAAGAGACTTCATATGCTCGAGCACACCCGCTCAAGACTTCCTGCTCTAGGACTCTTCCTAAAAACTTCCTTGATCAAGGACAACTCTAAGAGACTTACAAGTGCTCAAGCACGCAGGCAAAAGACTTACAATGCTCTAAGGACACACCTAAGAGACTTCTAGTTGCTCAAGGTTTCACCAGGAGACCTATACGCTCAAGCTTCACAAGCTGAGACTTCTAATTTGTTCAACACTTGATTTAACAATTGGTAGTATATAATGAACAAATGAACAGACTCTCTTACAACTCTAGGATTTCTAAGATATAAACATTGATACGAAAATCCTAAGTGTTTTTGTGCTATTAGATTTGGCAGAGTAATGACACAGTAAAATAACAGAGTCTTGTTAATCTTCTTCATGGTCTTCAGCTCCTTTATAGGCAGGGATTTGAGAGACGTTGGAGAAGAGTGCCAGCGCAAATAGAGTCGTTGAGAAGCTTCAATCAAGAAAGTTGGCCCTTTGCCGGATATGGATAATTATGTTGAATGATCTTTGAAATCTCCTTTGCTGAAAAAAGAATTATTTGTTGCATTCTCTTTGTTCTTGAGGTCCTTTGTCTGTTTGTGCACGTAGACAGAAGAAGACAAAAGAACTGAACATATCAGATCCTTGATAGTGACAGTTCACAAAATAAGACACAACCTACGTGGATTCTGGGTCCCTCTGGATTTTCTCAAATTTGAGGCTAATCCAAGTCTGTGGTCTGTTTTTGAGTCTGATGACCATCACCGAGTCTATTGAGGTAACTCACCAGAATCTGTGTAGTACCCGTCCTCTCAGGATGTTGACTTCTGGTTGACCTTTCTTCAGGTCTTCTATCATAGTCTTCTTAGCTTCTCTTGGTCCTTCTGATGCTCTTCATATGTTCATCCTTGAATGATATAGTCTTCCTTGATTCTGCACACTTAAACATATGTTAATATTCCAATTGTTCTTCAATACTTTGTTATCATCAAAACCTTAGAGGAATTGTACAAGACCCTTATTGTTCTAACATGCTGAGAATGTTGGCATTGAAGTGTGTTATACTTAGTGTAGAGGTTTGCATGTCTCTTTCAAAACTCACAAGAATGATGAGAACACAACATGTATTCTGCTGAATCAACTATATATGTTCTCACATCGAATTCCTTCGTATAAGATGAGTGTGACAAACAGGAATACATTTCTAAGATGTTGTTTTGAGCTTGATCATGCTCCTCTATCAATTGAAACTTGTCAGTTGGCAGGGCAGTATGATTAAGTTCAAAAGAATATATTAGAATGCATTCATGTTCGTCGCTACTCATCTTTTATGAAGGAATTCGATGTGAGAACTTGTATAGTTGATTTGGTAGAATATATGTGTTGTGTTCTCTTCATTCTTTTGAATTTTGAAAGAGATTTGTAAATTTTTACACTAAGCATAAGACACTTTAATGCCAACGTTTTGAACAAACAACCACGAATTTAATTTAAATCCAACGTCATGATGATACAACATCCTTATGGAAAACATAATGTAACACAACGCTTTGTTTAGAACTAAATAAATTTGTCGTATTTTATTGTTTTGGAATTGATTTTGCGTACTTGTGTATGAATTGAATTGATCTTTATAAGACATGCTTACCATTAAGCAAATGAATGTTTTTAATAAATGTTTTGAAAAGGTATTGAGAATGATTGAATGAATGAATGTGGTAAATGAGAATGATTGAAAAAAAAAATCAACAAACAATAGTGTTAAAATGCACCAAATGTCATTTAAAAATTTAGCAAATGAATGTTTTTAAAAAAATGCAGATAATGTTTTTTAAAATATTAACATAAGGTATTGTGAATGAATAAATGAACATAACATATTATACAAAATGCACGTTTAGGGGCTTAAAAAAACAGCATCTCTGTCAATAATTGAAGAAAGACAAAGTGCAGCGGTAATTAACTACTGCTGGCCCAACGGTAGTTAACTATCGTTGGTGTAGCGGTAGTTAACTACCGCCAGTTTCATCCCAACTGTAGTTAACTACCGCCGGGGTATTTGCGTCATTTCGATGTGTTTTTAAGAAATTTTGAATGTCAGAAAAGCAATTTTTATTAAATATTTGAGATGGTGATCCATTGGATTTTAAAAAGAAGTTGACAGATTGGATCCATCCATATTTTTAAATGGATTGATTGAATCCAACCCATTAAAAAAATTGTTTGGTGGATAGATTAGATGAATTTTGTACCGGATGGATTGAATGTATATGAATTTGGTGGATCATATTGTTACCCCTACTCTAAACCGCTTCGAACAGTCATTATTAACTTCTTTTTTTTTCTTTTTGAAGAAGATAAATTAGTCCATCTAAATTATTACTATTGACTTTTCTAAACAAAGCACTCCCATATTCTTGATTGTATTGTGCCTAATATTTAGAAATGAAATGACATAGATATCTTTCCGTAAAAAAAAAAACCAAAAAAACAGTGTACTATACTTTGCAAATTCCCAGTATAGATTTCTAACCACAGCTATTTCTCAAATTGGCAATATGTACCCACTTGCATTTGACAAGGTTTTTTTTACGCTTGCATTTTAGAAGTTGGTTTTTAGAATGAAAATTACTCTTGTTTTGAAGAAGGAAGATTACTGATTTTAGCTGCTAGATTGTACATCAATCTTCTAAAATTAAGAACAAAAGAGGTTAAGTTCAAGGACATAATTTTGTGGGAATCTCAAGCTTTTTAATCCAAATATCATACATATTGGCACACCAACCATGGATTCGAATACAAAAAGAAAATAATGTATATAAAAAAATCACTATGAAAACTATTTAAACCATAAAAACACAATAGAATTGGAGAAAAAAAAATGCATGAAGAATTTAAAAAGGCAACAATTTAAGCCATCTATAGAAAAATTAGAAAGAAGAAATGGAAGGTGTTGTGAAATTATATCCTTGATGGAGCAGCAGTTTGGTTGCTAGGAAAGAAAAATTCTTCTTTTAAATCTAACGGTCTCTACATCTGCTAAACCATACATTAACCATAGATCATGGTTCGATGCGAATCGGTATTTCTAACCAAGAAGAAGATCAGGCAGAGTAAACACACAATGTTTGGTAGACTCATCATCAATAGGATTAAAGAAAAGGTAAATGTGCGACCCATCTTGGATTCCACAATCAACAAGAGATTCCTTTTCTTCATATTTGGTCATCAGAGGGCAACAATCAGCATCAAGAATGAGAATCAGACGGTTACAAGGGAGTTTCAGCTGGGCCTCAATTTCCCTTTTTAGATCTTCAACCGTGGCATCATTCCCCACTTGTACATAGAATAGTGTTCCTGTTAAATTCTCTACAACAACCTTCATGGTAATGTACATAAACAACTAGTGTTTTAGTAGTTTCCATTTTTACAATGTTGGTTTGAACCTAAAAAGGAATGATATTGAATAGGGAAAGGAGAGGTGTAAGGTGTTAGAGTTGCAGTTGCACACAAATTTTTTAAGGGCGTTGTTCTGTTCATGTGGGCTGCATTCTCGGGAGTTAGTTTGTGCGTATTGAATTGAATGAATATACTAAATTTAGTATGACGAAATTGTCCTCACATCCTTTTTGTACCTAAGAAAATTTAGGCGAAGTGGACCCCAAAGATCATAGGATTGAGGCTGACTCGCCAACGAGATTCCTTACACCGAGAGTGAAAATTGAACCTTTCGGATTAGTCGATCGTAGGGTTGGATAATTAATATGAATAATAGGGCAAGTTACACTGACATCCACTAAGATTTCTTTAAACAACACAAACACTTCCTCTAGTTTTGTAGTAGAAACTAACCTCCCTTAAAATCTCTTAAAATAGATGGATACCTCCTTGGGGTGGTTGGCGTTGTTACATGATGGTCCATTAATCAATGGGTTGTCTTCATGTGAGTTTTAGTTTTTTTTTTTCTTTAATAGCAAGCGTTACTAGTTAGT
Source organism: Medicago ruthenica (assembly GCA_018208015.1). Lineage (NCBI taxonomy): Eukaryota > Viridiplantae > Streptophyta > Magnoliopsida > Fabales > Fabaceae > Medicago > Medicago ruthenica. The sequence continues at coordinate 25,722,165 of CM031374.1, read as the reverse complement.
TGTTATGTTAGTTTTTTTTTCTTTCGTTTGGGTTTAAACTCAGGACTTTGAATTGCTTATCTGTTAACTTAAATCAGTTGAATTGCCCAACCCCTGTGTTAGTTTTAGATTAGTTTTTTATTTATGAAAAAAATTATAATATATAACAAAATTATACTATATAAGAAAATTTCTCTTATTTTGAAAATAATAAAATATGACCTTTTTTCCAACAACAAAAGCTTCATTTCTTCAACTACTAAAATGATCATACGATAGGACATTCCTTATCCATATTCACTAAAGATACATATAGAACTTTCATCTAGAACCAACAAAAATTGAAATATTAATAATCAAACTAAATACTTCTACATATGGCAAATGGTTAGTATAATTTGAGATCCACAACCTTCGATTTCATCCAACTACAGAAAATGACACTTGCGGGTATTCTCTCAAATCGTCTATAAATGGTCTTTTAGATGATCAATTTTTCCACATATTGACAAGACATCTGTGAGGTTGAGGGGATATTAAATTTAGTGATAGCCATTATAAGCCCTTTAATCAAGATATAGTACCTATGGAACAAGTTCTTTACAAGGAATTCACCAAAGATACAAGGTGAAAATTTTAAGCAAAATAAGGAATACAAAACACCTACAAAGAAATTAAAAAAAACACTTACGGAGACATTAGATCTCAAACCTGACACAATATTCTATGGTGGCTTTAGGGGGGTGTTGGGGGGGGGGGTGCTCTTAGTAGGCGTTCCAATGATTAAGATGACAACCATAATAACGAGATATAGAGACGGTGGATGCAGTGGAGGACGATTCTTTGGAGAAATGCTTGAATGAGGCACGTGGAAACTAAAAACAAAGAATGGGTTGAATGGGAAATCGCTCATATTGCTGAAGTATAACGAGGGAAAACGCACCCAATGGTTGCAAAGCAGGTTAGAGGAAATTGACTGATACTAAAAACAATTTGGGGGTGAAGGTGATTGCTGTTGAAAGTGATTTGGGAGTGAGTGCGATTTTGGGATGAAGGTCATCTCAGAATGAGTGCAATTTGGGGTTGAAAACGTCGTTACGACATAGTGAAGGTGATTGAGAAGCAAAATGGGCCAATTAATTAACATAATCCATCAATGTAAATTTTTTAAACACTTAATTAGTCATTGTTTATATGTTTTTAATTTACCAAAAAAATAAAAAGATAGATCTTGGACTTAGAGGTTTCGATTTTGAGTCCCATTAGTGTATCTGAAAGAGGTCAATGTAATACCTTTATACATAGTCTGAGACTAAGGTCTTCCCTACTTTACACTTGTGCATCCCCTTAACCAAAAAAATGTCTTTTGACACTTTACATTCGTAAAAGGTTGATACTTTAACTCATATGAATTAAATTCATAAAATTGTTATTTTTAAAAAATTAAGACAAATATACAAATCTGAATTGTAACATACTAGCAGGATACATGTGCATGTGCATGAGCACGAGCACGAGGTCACGCCTTTTCTTTTGGGAAAGGATGTCAATGTGCATGAGCACGAAGGTAAAAATACTTAGCTTTAAATTTAATTCTCACGCCTTTTAATATAAAAGTATAATAAATAAAAATGATAATAATAAATCAAATTATTTATATATATAATAAATCATATCATATATATAATAATAACATAATATAAAAAAATACAATAAAAATGAGAATTCAAAAAAAGCCAAAATACAATTGCATCAGTAGCTAACAACCGATGGGGACGGCAGTAGTTAACAACTGATGGGAACATCAGACGGCAGTTAATTGCCGACGGGACATTTGAGTAATTTACTGGTGTTTCTTAGCTTTTGTTGAAGTGTGAACAACAATACTCTATTGAGTTTGTTCGATCTAGAACAATATATGAACAAAAATATAAACCTTGTATATTGATCAATGACATATTTTTATCAAAACATTAACTTTTCATTGTAATATGTATCCCATACTTTTTTAAATATTATTTTTCCCGACATTTTCTTAATATTTCTCAATGCCAATTAATGTCCATCAATTTTTTTTATGTATCAGTGATAAATTTTTGTTAGAGACAAAAGTAAATTAATATTTTTAGTATTTACTCGTGCAAAAAGTGGTACATGAAGGAATAAGATCCACGAAAATCGAACACACCAAAGCCATGAAAACAACAACAAGAACAACACCACAACAAAACCAAACACAAAAGCTCCTCAAACCCTAATGCCACTTCCACGACAAGAGAAGACCCTACCGTGGAAGACTAGAGCGAGGAACAACACCAATATGGCGGTCGAGGACCAGAAGCCAAAAACAAAAAGAAATTTTTTGTGAGAATTAAAACATTTTATTTTATTTCTAGGGACTAAAATCAAAATTTACTATATATTTAGGGACAAAAAAATTATTTAAGTAACTAACTATATATATATAAGATGTGTGGTTAAGATGTGTGCTACAAATAGCCCTACTCATATACTTAGAGAAAATAATTTTCTCTCACATTCACGCCAACCTTTATTTCATTTCACTCGTTCTTCCTCCTTTTCCCACGAATCAGGTATTCCATTCCTCTTGTTTCTTTCGAATTCATATCGAGGTATAATTAATCAACTTTGTAACATTATCCTCATTCAGATTAGGATCCATGATTTTTTTTCTTTAATCCTTATGTTGTTGGCTATGTAATTATTTCATTGTTAGCATCATGATATATTTTGGGATTTTAAGATTATTCTCGTATTTTCAATTCGCAAGATAATTTTAGTTTTAATTGCTGAGTGTAAAAATTTTAAGATTATAGCTGATTTGTTGTTTAGGTGAAGAAAGTGGCTGGTGAATCACGTCATCTTTGGTCAGAATACACCGTCAGTGTAAAAATTTTTACACGCTCAACAAATCATACATATAAGAGAGGAATGTGGAAGAAGATAAGAGAAATGTGGACAGATGATGAATAGATACACAAACCATCAAACCCAACTTCAGAAACTCCACAATGGAGAAAGAAATAGACACATTCCTTAGAAAACTTTCCATAGCCGCTATAGCCATAGCTTCAGTAACACTCATATCTCTATTCCTTATCACACCTGATACATGCGTTCCACCTGAAGCCCCATCGAAACCCCACCTCCGCTTCCCTAAATCGACCTGCGACTTCACCTCCAGCCGCCCCAGCCTCCCCTCCGACAAGAAAAACAACCGTCTCTGGTCCTCACGTGACTGGAACAATAAACTCCGCTCCTTCTCCCATATTTTCCTCTTGATTCGCGATATTGGTCTTCTGCCTAACAATACCAAAATCCTCTGCATTTCCGCTGGTGCTGGTCATGAAGTCTCTGCGTTACAGCGTCTTGGCGTTGAGGATGTCACTGGAGTTGAGTTGTTAGAGTCTCTGCCTCTTGTTAGCCGTGCTGATCCGCATAATTTGCCTTTCTTTGATGGGGCGTTTGATTTTGCTTTCACTGCGAGATTTGATGAGGCGTTGTTTCCGACGAGATTTGCAGCTGAGATGGAGAGGGTTGTTAGGGCTGGTGGTGTTTGTTTTGTTCTTGTTGGGGAGTGTGGTGCTAATGAGGTGAGAGAGGTTGTGAGTTTGTTTAGGAGTTCTAGATTTGTTCGTTCTAGTAATGTTACTTTGATTGGAGTTAGAATGACTAGTATTCTTATGAGAACTAGAAAATCTTCTTCATAATTCGTGGTTACATTTTCCAAATGTTACATAATTTATATGTGTATGTATATTTCATTTCATTTGTTTATAATTTGTTATTGTTATTATATATAATGATGTTGATGGGTTTTAGACTATGATATGAAACACAAATATAGACAAATGATATGACACTGAGACTAACACTAACATGTAGACAATAGTATAAATTTGAAGAAAATTTAAGTGATTGAAAATAATCAAATGCTTTGGCGTCGGTTGTGTTGGAGACAAACACATGTTGGATATTCAACACACTGTTGTTCTGAAGTATCGATATTACATAGGTTGTAGAATGTACCTGCATTTTGTTATGTTCACCGCAACATTGTCTGAATCAAATGTCTGTAGGACATGAAATTGTTTGAAAAGTTCTTCTGTTTGAATGAGTGTTATAACTAGTTATTGGATTGAATTAAGCCTCTTCTGTTTTTTTTCATCAATGAACTTGGGCATATGGAAATTCGTGGTGTGTGTATCTGAAAGTATTGTAGTTGTTCTCTTGAGGAAGTATGTTAGATGAAAACATGCCAAGATGATCTAGATCAATATTATGCATTCAACTCATATGAGCCATTGCTGGTTTTGGTTGAGATTTTTTTTTTACATTAAGATCTATTAATTTCTTTGTCATTTTAGCTTATTATAAATTAGAATGGTACTTTCTGTGCCTTTTTCTGTATCTTTTTAAACATCAAATTGATTTTAACTAATCCTTCATAGTTTTACTTGTAGTGTAGACTTGTTGCATAGGAATGGTTGGTTCATCATTTTTTCTGCACATTTAGACAGTTAAATATTGAGCTGCATTTAAAGCTACTGTTTCGTAATAAAGTTATGAACCTCTAGTGTTAATTTTTGGTTCAAATGTCAATGATGGCTCCTTTTATTATTGGATGGAATTTCATTTTTGTGGTATCTGCTAAGACAGTGTAAGATATCCGTTTACGTGTACCTCATACTACAATACACTGGAAAAAATGATGATTTAATCAAATATATGTTCAGCATGTTCCAGTTGCAAAGCACACTAAAGAATCATTGCCAAATTATAACTAAATGTCATGAATATTATAACAGTATGGTATGAACATGGAACTAAGAAGCAGTGTGTGTCTAACAAAAGATTCTCCAAACAAGGAACTAAGAAGCAGCTGGTAGTTCTTTTACACCCCAAATAGAAAAATCAAACTAGAGATGTGTTATCACTACAAGCTCATAGTTTAATTTTCTTTTTATCTGTTATCTGGTCTTTTTTTTTTATCACATCATCGGTATATCTCTCACTTTCTCCCTTTCCATTTTATGTATGTCATTTCCACACATTCATGAGAATGAAGGGAAATTTTTTATTCTTTTTTTAAATAAATATGAATATCAATACATATACAACATTGAAGTTAGTTAAAGACGTAAGACTATCATGTACTCAATATGACTTACAAGTTACAACATTTAAATTTTTTGAAACTATCATGTATCATCAGTTCTTGTGTATCGATACAAGTTGTCTGTGTATCAATTCACACCTTCATATATCAAAACATGGAAGTTAAAAAGTGCTATTTTTTCCTTGAAAATCATGCAGAGTCAATGTGTATGTAATTAAAAACTATCTTACACGAGTGTTTAGCACAAATTGTAGAAAGGAACATCTTATACATCAAATTTTAATGTGTATGTAATTAAAAACTATATTACACGAGTGTTTAGCACAAATTGTAGAAAGGAACATCTTATACATCAAATTTTAATTTTATCCTAAGGAAAAATATGAACGCACAGTGAATTAATTAGAGGAAACTCTACTGGTCATCTTTAAGTTTTGACACCATAAGAGATGGCTAGCGTTTAAGAGTAACATATTTAGTTGGACTGCAATTAATTTACTCTTAAAACTGTTAACATATGGAGGTATAGTACATGTTTGACTGGACTGAGTAATTTTTCTTAAGTGAATCAGTAATGACACCTTTGAATCGCGAGAGGATCCTCTTCAGTAGAAAACTACTGAGTTTTCTACCGTGTTTGCATTCAAACCCTTAATTACGCGCTCTCTCTCCTTTCTTAACATTAAAAACACATTCTCTCACTTTTATAATGGATGACCGAGATCACACATGAGAAGAAAAAACTAGAGACAATCTCCTCCCCTTTGAATCACTCTATAATATTTAATTAGAGTAAGCTCGGTACTAATAAGCCTACATGCTTAACCCTTGGCCTTTTGGAATTTTTACTAATTGATGCATATTATGTAGAAAATTGCTCTTCTCACTGAGAAAAATGCTCCCTCCCATACGAAGTACCGAAAATGCTCCTGCGTGACTTAAGTCACGATCGGTACATACCAACGTAACTTAAGTGACTCTGCTCTCTGTTATAGAAACAGAAAGGCAGAAACACAGATTCATTGTGTTATAAACATCCAAGTACGAATTTTCTCCCTTAAAAGTGCGATTTCAACCATTCTTGAGTCAATCAACGTCAATTTCTACCCCAAAATCAAGTAAGTGTTTATTATCCTATTGCATTGGCTTTTTATGGTTTAAATTTTGTTTTTTTTTTTAGAAATTTCACAATTTTAGGATTTTAGGGTTGATTTGCATGTTAGTTTTTAGGATTGTTAATGATGAATTAAGTTAGAAATTGTTGTTTAGATGTTGATTAGAGTAGGTTTGACTCAAATGTGGTAGATTAGAGTTAGGTTAGAGTTAGAAATTGTTATATATTATGTTGAACTCTAGGTGTTTGATATAATGTTTTAATGAAAATTTGTTTGATTTTTGCATTGTTAATTATGACATTAGTTAGAAATTGGATTGTTAATGTTGATTATAGTGAATTTGAGTGCAATGTGGTAGGTTAGAGATTGAAATGACACTGCCGAAAAAAGTGTAAAGTTCATCTAGCTTTAAGTGAAGAAAAAGTGTGTTAAAGTGTTGGTTAGTGAAGAAAAAATGTAAAGTTCTGCGTCACTTAACAAGAAAAGTTGTAAGCCTGCTGAGGCTTCGAGAATACAGGTTGTAATTGTTCCAAGGGAACAAAGTTGAGAATGTTGTCTCAAGCATCATAATGGAAAATATCACCTAAGGTGGAGACTGAAGTAGCCTACATTGGGTGAACCGATATAGTTTTTGTGTGTTCCATTCTTCTATCCCTTTACTCTTTACGTATAGTATTCACATCACACACAAAATTATTTAACTTGATATTCTGTTTTATATTAACACTTTAGAACGTTCTGAAGTCTACTTCAACTTTGCTCTTCCAAGTTTCAACTTGAGAAATATTTTTTAAGTACAAGATTAAATTTTAAAAAGGGTGACAATTCAACCCCCTCCATTTCTTGTGACTATTATATATACTTCAATATGGTCAATGATGAGAATAACTCGAGATCCACGGTCTTTGATTTCATTCAACTACGAGAAAATATATTTGCAAATGTTTTCTCAAATTGACTATAGATAGATGATCTTTAGGATTACAATTTTGGCACATATTGACAAGACATTTGCGAGGTCGAGAGAATACTGAACTTCATAAAATAAGGCATACAAAATACACACAAAGAATCATAACAAGACATTAGATCTCAAACTAAGTGTTGCCATGTTGGCTTCAACGGTGGCGATGAGATGACGGTTCAGTGCTTGAGGACACCCATAAACAACAAGATATAGAAGTGGTGGATGCAAAGGAGGAAGATTCTTCATAGAAAAGCTTGAATGAGGCACATGGAAACTAGAAACAAAGCATGGGTTGAACGAGAAATCACTCACATCGCCTAAGTACAATATTGGAAATTGGATAACATAACTAATGGTTGAGATGTAGGTCAGGGGAAAATAACTGACACTAAAAACTATTTATTGATGAAGGCGTTTTGGGGGGTGAGGGCGATTTGGGATTAAAAACATTGATACAACATAATAAAGGTGATTGAGAAACAAGATGAGCCGATCAATTAACATAACCCATCAATGTAAATTTTGTTACATGCTAAATCAATCATAAACCATTGTTAATACTTCGCTTAAGTTATCATAAATGTTGAGCTCTATTAGTGTTTTCTTGCCCAAATCTAGTCTTATTAATGCCCTTAATAGAAGGTAAATGTACTATTATTTGTAAATACTTTTTGGAACCTAAAATTTTTCAGCAACATCATCTCCTCACCATAATTTTTTACCAGGAAAAACACTGATACTTGATACTTACACTCAAATGAATTAAAATAATAATTTGTTTTTAAAAAATTAAATCAAATATCCTTTCAAAAAATTAAGACAAATATACAAACTAGAATCCTCTCATATAAAAACAATATACATTATCGGATCATTATTATAAACAAAAATTCACTTTTTATATTTATGAAATAATTGATATATCTGATCTATAATATTGATCAGATACATTATTGAGCTGCATTTAGACAGTTAAATATTGAGCTGCATTTAAAGCTACTGTTTCGTAATAAAGTTATGAACCTCTAGTGTTAATTTTTGGTTCAAATGTCAATGATGGCTCCTTTTATTATTGGATGGAATTTCATTTTTGTGGTATCTGCTAAGACAGTGTAAGACATCCGTTTACGTGTACCTCATACTACAATACACTGGAATAAAATGATGATTTAATCAAATATATGTTCAGCATGATTTAATCAAATATAACTAAATGTCATGAATATTTTAACAGTATGGTATGAACATGGAACTAAGAAGCAGTGTGTGTCTAACAAAAGATTCTCCAAACAAGGAACTAAGAAGCAGCTGGTAGTTCTTTTATAGCTCATCTCTGCTACTAGTTAGCATCTTGTTCTTTACACCCCAAATACAAAAATCAAACTAGAGATGTGTTATCACTACAAGCTCATAGTTTAATTTTCTTTTTATCTGTTATCTGGTCTTTTTTTTTTATCACATCATCGGTATATCTCTCACTTTCTCCCTTTCCATTTTATGTATGTCATTTCCACACATTCATGAGAATGAAGGGAAATTTTTTATTCTTTTTTTAAATAAATATGAATATCAATACATATACAACATTGAAGTTAGTTAAAGAAGTAAGACTATCATGTACTCAATATGACTTACAAGTTACAACATTTAAATTTTTTGAAACTATCATGTATCATCAGTTCTTGTGTATCGATACAAGTTGTCTGTGTATCAATTCACACCTTCATATATCAAAACATGGAAGTTAAAAAGTGCTATTTTTTCCTTGAAAATCATGCAGAGTCAATGTGTATGTAATTAAAAACTATCTTACACGAGTGTTTAGCACAAATTGTAGAAAGGAACATCTTATACATCAAATTTTAATGTGTATGTAGTTAAAAACTATATTACACGAGTGTTTAGCACAAATTGTAGAAAGGAACATCTTATACATCAAATTTTAATTTTATCCTAAGGAAAAATATGAACGCTCAGTGAATTAATTAGAGGAAACTCTACTGGTCATCTTTAAGTTTTGACACCATAAGAGATGGCTAGCGTTTAAGAGTAACATATTTAGTTGGACTGCAATTAATTTACTCTTAAAACTCTTAACATATGGAGGTATAGTACATGTTTGACTGGACTGAGTAATTTTTCTTAAGTGAATAAGTAATGACACCTTTGAATCGCGAGAGGATCCTCTTCAGTAGAAAACTACTGAGTTTTCTACCGTGTTTGCATTCAAACCCTTAATTACGCGCTCTCTCTCCTTTCTTAACATTAAAAACACATTCTCTCACTTTTATAATGGATGACCGAGATCACACATGAGAAGAAAAAACTAGAGACAATCTCCTCCCCTTTGAATCACTGTATAATATTTAATTAGAGTAAGCTCGGTACTAATAAGCCGACATGCTTAACCCTTGGCCTTTTGGGATTTTTACTAATTGATGCATATTATGTAGAAAATTGCTCTTCTCACTGAGAAAAATGCTCCCTCCCATACGAAGTACCGAAAATGCCCCTGCGTGACTTAAGTCACGATCGGTACATACCAACGTGACTTAAGTCACTCTGCTCTCTGTTATAGAAACAGAAAGGCAGAAACACAGAATCATTGTGTTATAAACATCCAAGTGCGAATTTTCTCCCTCAAAAGTGTGATTTCAACCATTCTTGAGTCAATCAACGTCAATTTCTACCCCAAAATCAAGTAAGAGTTTATTATCCTATTGCATTGGCTTTTTATGGTTTAAATTTTGGTTTTTTTTTTTAGAAATTTCACAATTTTAGGATTTTAGGGTTGATTTGCATGTTAGTTTTTAGGATTGTTAATGATGAATTAAGTTAGAAATTGTTGTTTAGATGTTGATTAGAGTAGGTTTGACTCAAATGTGGTAGATTAGAGTTAGGTTAGAGTTAGAAATTGTTATATATTATGTTGAACTCTAGGTGTTTGATAAAATGTTTCAATGAAAATTTGTTTGATTTTTGCATTGTTAATTATGACATTAGTTAGAAATTGAATTGTTAATGTTGATTATAGTGAGTTTGAGTGCAATGTGGTAGGTTAGAGATTGAAATGACACTGCCCAAAAAAGTGTAAAGTTCATCTAGCTTTAAGTGAAGAAAAAGTGAGTTAAAGTGTTGGTTAGTGAAGAAAAAATGTAAAGTTTTGCGTCACTTAACAAGAAAAGTTGTAAGCCTGCTGAGGCTTCGAGAATACAGGTTGTAATTGTTCCAAGGGAACAAAGTTGAGAAGGTTGTCTCAAGCATCATAGTGGAAAATATCACCTAAGGTGGAGACTGAAGTAGCCTACATTGGGTGAACCGGTATAGTTTCTGTGTGTTCCATTCTTCTATCCCTTTACTCTTTACGTATAGTATTCACATCACACACAAAATTATTTAACTTGATATTCTGTTTTATATTAACACTTTAGAACGTTCTGAAGTCTACTTCAACTTTGCTCTTCCAAGTTTCAACTTGAGAAATATTTTTTAAGTACAAGATTAAATTTTAAAAAGGGTGACAATTCAACCCCCTCCATTTCTTGTGACTATTATATATACTTCAATATGGTCAATGATGAGTATAACTCGAGATCCACGGTCTTTGATTAGAGATTCATTATGTAGGTCAAGGAAGCACACTCAATGTTTGTCTGTATTCGCCTTGCGTTTGACATAATCACAACGAGCCACTGAAATTTTGTAAAAACTATATTTTAGAGCTTCAACAAAATCAATGTCACCGTAATTTCTGTCAAAACTGACTGAGTTTGACATGATCACAACGAGCCACTAAAATTTTGTAAAAACTATACTTTAGAGCTTAAAAAAATCAATGTCACCGTAATTTCTGTCAAAACTCACTAATTTCAAAGCTAATGCCAAAAAATGGCATTGACTCGACTCAAGAATCTCATCTCTCACAAGGTAAGCTGTTAACATAAGGTTAGAACATAATAGAAGATTTCATTCAACTACGAGAAAATATATTTGCAAATGTTTTCTCAAATTGACTATAGATATATGATCTTTAGGATTACAAATTTTGGCACATATTGACAAGACATTTGCGAGGTCGAGAGAATACTGAACTTCATAAAATAAGACATACAAAATACACTCAAAGAATCATAACAAGACATTAGATCTCAAACTAAGTGTTGCCATGTTGGCTTCGACGGTGGCGATGAGATGACGTTTCAGTGCTTGAGGACACCCATAAACAACAAGATATAGAAGTGGTGGATGCAAAGGAGGAAGATTCTTCATAGAAAAGCTTGAATGAGGCACATGGAAACTAGAAACAAAGCATGGGTTGAACGAGAAATCACTCACATCGCCTAAGTACAATATTGGAAATTGGATAACATAACTAATGGTTGAGATGTAGGTCAGGGGAAAATAACTGACACTAAAAACTATTTATTGATGAAGGCGTTTTGGGGGGTGAGGGCGATTTGGGATTAAAAACATTGATACAACATAATAAAGGTGATTGAGAAACAAGATGAGCCGATCAATTAACATAACCCATCAATGTAAATTTTGTTACATGCTAAATCAATCATAAACCATTGTTAATACTTCGCTTAAGTTATCATAAATGTTGAGCTCTATTAGTGTTTCCTTGCCCAAATCGAGTCTTATTAATACCCTTGATAGAAGGTAAATGTACTATTATTTCTAAATACTTTTTGAACCTAAAATTTTTCAGCAACATCATCTCCTCACCATAATTTTTTACCAGGAAAAACACTGATACTTGATACTTACACTCAAATGAATTTAAATAATAATTTGTTTTTAAAAAATTAAATCAAATATCCTTTCAAAAAATTAAGACAAATATACAAACTAGAATCCTCTCATATAAAAACAATATACATTATCGGATCATTATTATAAACAAAAATTCACTTTTTATATTTATGAAATAATTGATATATCTGATCTATAATATTGATCAGATACATTATTTATTCAACTATGACTACTAGGATACCCATAAAAAAATGATGGGTAGTTTACCTCAACCAATAAACATTAACCACATAAGCACATTTTTAAATGATATCCATGAACTATCTTGACCCCACCAATAAATTACTCTTTTTCATCGTGTACTGGCAGTGAGTACAATGCTTCTAGAAACTAGGGTTTCTGTGCTGTGTTTAGGTCATGCCTCGGGAATGGTCCCGAGGTTACTATTTGTAGCCTTTTTTGGGCCTAACCGGTCATGGTTTTGGGCCTAAATCATAAAAGGGCCAAAACCATGACTTGGGCGCCCTCGTAAGCTGCTGAGGGCGCCCCCAAAGGATTATGTGCGATTGTCAAGTGGGCCTTATGCCCTCTTGGAGGACGTCCAGCCCTATTTTAAGGGTTCACACCCTTGGCTTTGGGGTCTTAATTCCTTGATAGTGAGATCTACGGTCCACAGCCCAACAAGCACGAGTCTTGGTACAAGGCGAAGTGATTAAACTATTTACAGGGGGTTTGTCTATGATCTTTTGCCCAGCAAGTGGGACTTAGTAGCTACGAAGCCATGTGAAAAAAATTTTATGATTACCAGCCCAACATGGGTGTTTAAACCCTGCGTGGGTACTAGCCCATCATGGATACTAGCCCAACGTGGGTATTAGCTCCATGTTTCTAATTGAGTACCTTAGTGGGCGGCACTAGCCCTACGAGAGTGTTGGGCGCCAGCCCAACAGGAATATTTATGCTAGCCCAACAAGCACAAGTCTTGGTACAAGGCGAAGTGATTAAACTGTGTGTAGCTCGCCGCGCCCTTTGGACCGCGTGTTGAGGACGCTTCTTATCGGGATCCAACGGTTGGCGTGAGGCGACCGTTCGCTCCCGTTGACGTGTCGTAATCTTAGCGGTTCTCGGAAATCGTGCCAACTTAAGTGACGTCATCTGCGCGTTTCCCCAGGCTTTTTCGCTTTTAACTGAAACGGATTTACTTTACTTTGTACTTTCAGATTCTCCTTATCTCTTTTTCTTCCTTTGTCTCCGTCCTTTCCTTCCTATTCGTTCTCTTTTTCTCGTTCGAGCTGTTGCGGTGTTCGTGGAGAAAATTGCAGCTTACTGTTTTACAGATCGTCCGGAGTATTCGTTCGCTTCTCAGGCCCTCCATTTGTCTAGATCCAGGTACCCTACTTGATCTCGTTCTTTTTGCTTTATCATTCGTAGTATGGTGAGAATTAGGGAGTGCGATGCGGCGGGTAGGGAGTTATCCCCAGCTAATTCGGAGGAAAGGTGTAGGTTGTGGGGGGAGAGCGTTAGGCATGCGAGACGCTCTGACGGAACCATGGATTGGGTGGTGTTCGATAAGGCCTACTATGGCCACTCCCTTGAGATGGAGTCTTCGATTGGTTTGGACAGGGGTGAAGTGGGAAGTATTAGTGGAGATTCATCTGACGTTATTGTTCGTTCTGTTCGCCCAGGTCCGTTCTGTAGGAAGGGAATTTGTTACATGGCGTCTTCTAGTGATTCAGAACAAGAGAGTTTTGCCGACGAGGTGCTTCGTTCTGAGTCTGTATACTTGGACTCGCAACGGGTGGCGTTTTTCCGGAGTAAGCTGCACGTGTCTTCTACGGGATTTGAGGAGGACGTGGTTTTGGAACCTTGCCGTTCGGGCGAGAGAGTATGCGCACAGAGGCCGAAAAGTTTGAAGAGTGAGATGTTTCATATGTACACCGCTGTTTTTGAAGATCTGGGCGTGAAGTATCCCTTCACGCCCTTTGAAGTTGACATGCTCAACTGTCTCAACGTCGCGCCTTCTCAGCTGCAGCCGAATAGCTGGGCTTTTATCCGCGCCTTTGAGATACTTTGCGAGGGATTGGGCTTCCAGCCCTCGGTTGGGTCCTTTTTTACTTTCTATGGCACGAAGGGGGTGGATAAACAGTCTTGGGTGTCTGTCAGTGCGCACCCTGGTAAGAGGCTATTTCCGCCCTACGCCTCTCATTACAAAAATTGGAGACAAACATTCCTTCGGGTTAAGGGGCGAAAAGGTTGTGAGGCGGCCGCAGTATGGGTGAATGGTAAACTGAAGTTTCCCACATGTTGGACGAGTGCTCCGGCGTCCATCATGGGTTTTGACTATGAGAAGTTGGATGCGTACGACCAGGGCGTCGTCTGTTTTTTGGACAAGATGTTGCCTATGAACATCCGGGAATTATTGAACAGGGAAGGTGACGTAGATGGCCTAGACGAATATTTACGTGAGTCACATTTATTTGCTCAAGACTATGTTTTGTATTTATATTGTCTTGTTCTTGATCTTTCGCTTTATTTTTCTTGTAGAGGACATGGCGCCCATGACTGCGGCAGAGAGGAAAAGATATCTTGAAGAGATGAAAGCAAAGAAGGCGGCTGAGGGGACGGCGACTACTGATCCCGCGGGGCTTATTACTCGCAAACCAAAAAGGAAGGCTGATCATCCGATCGAAGTCCCAGTTGAGAGCATTCCGGCGGCTCCGCGCGATAGGAGGTCGCCCGGAAAAGATAATAAAGGTAAGGCGGTAGCAGAGAAGAAAGGGAAGAAGACGCCCTCTCCTTCCCTGATTGGCGCCGTCAAAACCAGTAGCTCGGTGCCGTCTTTCTGGGACAAAGGTTTTGACTATGGGACTTACGTGAGGGAGAGGCTGGTATTCAATCCTGAGGATGCAGAGGCGGGAAGTCAGGGTGCTGTGCCCTTTATGATGAAGGATATGGGGGTCCATTGTCTGCGGACCATGCTGCTTATAGACTCGGTTGATCGCAAGTATGAGGAGGTGGTGCAGAATGAGGAGGCCCTTCAAGCTACGGTGAGGGCGTTGGAGAAAGAGTTGGAGGAGGCCGGAAATGCTAAGGAGAAAGAAGTGCGGGAGGCTAGGGAGGCGGTGACGCTTGAGTTTGAGAAACGCATCTCCGATCTGAAGATTGGTTATGCGGCAGATCTCGCCGGAAAGGACGGTGTCATTGCCAAGCTACAAAACGACGTTGCGGCTGGAGCGGAAAAGGAGGCTCAACTCAAGGCCGAAGTTTCTGAAGCAAAGGGCGAGCTGGCTCTGAACTTTGACGCTGGCTTTGAAAGAGCCAAGGCACAATTTGCCCTCCTCCATCCTGGCGTCGACACTTCCGCTTTTGATCCTTTTAAAATCATCATAGATGGCGTCCTGGTGGATGAACCATGATCTTATGTAATTTATTTTGAATTTGGCACAATTTGGTTTGTAATGACTTGATATTATTTCTATGCTATTTAATTTCCTTTCCTTAATTTGCTTTATTTTGCGCTTCTTCGTACTATGGTAATGTTTAGTTATGCAACTGCTACGAATTTTCTGAGTCATGCTTTAGTTGAGGTGTTTATGTGATTCATATATGTTTCCTCGTGCTTAAGAGTATTAATCGGGCGGGTACTTAGCTTGACGATTCATAGCCATCTATGGGCGGTACTTTTAGCTCACGACGTCTTAGAGCCCTCTTGGGGGTTAAGGAGTTAGGCGGCGATCTTATTTTCGTCTCGCGACGTCTTAGAGCCCACTTGGGGGTTAAGGAATTAGGCGGCGATCTTATTTTCGGCTCGCGACGTCTTAGAGCCCACTTGGGGGTTAAGGAATTAGGCGGCGATTTCATTTTAGGCTCGCGACGTCTTAGAGCCCACTTGGGGGTTAAGGAATTAGGCGGCGATCTTATTTTCGGCTCGCGACGTCTTAGAGCCCACTTGGGGGTTAAGGAATTAGGCGGCGATTTCATTTTAAGCTCGCGACGTCTTAGAGCCCACTTGGGGGTTAAGGAATTAGGCGGCTATTTCATTTTAAGCTCGCGACGTCTTAGAGCCCACTTGGGGGTTAAGGAATTAGGCGGCTATTTCATTTTAAGCTCGCGACGTCTTAGAGCCCACTTGGGGGTTAAGGAATTAGGCGGCTCTTTCTTTGTGGTTAGCATATCATACGGCGAGCTCATTTGAGATTCGGCAATGGCGATCTGCTAAATGCAATGAGAGTAAGACGGACAAGCAATATATATATATGACATTAATAAAAAACCGGGGTCTCATTAAAAACCCCCATTACTGCGGGGGGAAAAGAGTGCCCCTTACTGTCTTACTAACTACTTAGCTGTACAAAAAGAAAGCGAATTCATAAGATAAAAACGGTAAGAAATAAAGAGGCTTTGTCTTCCCTCCAGCTCGCCCTTGAGTTGTCATGGCGAGTTCCGTCCTGCGCTGCCCTCAATCTTTTTCATCACCCTGCGGTTAGCTGGTTCTGTCCATAATGTCAGTTCCTTCTTGATTTCGTCACACTCTACTTCTTCCTTCCTTGTCCTGAAAATAGGGTTGGCCTGCTTTGGGCGAAGCGTCAGGAAAGGAGTACTCGTTTCCTCAACCTTCCTGACCTCTCCGTGTTCTGCATTTTCTTCATCTGCATTGGCTTTCGAATTGACTGGCTTCAAGTGGGGTATCGAGAAGGGAGTACTTTCTTCCTCGACCCTCTCGATCTCCTCGGGCGCCATGTCCTCTTCTTCAACATTACTATTTTCTTCCCCGACTTTCTTGATTTCCTGGACTTGAATTTCTTCTTCTAGGCTGGATACGATGAGGTTCACTCGGTGCACTTTTAGGTTACTGCTTCCTTTCTTCTCCTTCTGAATCTTCAAGCTATTGTGGTAACACTCTCGGGCTGTTCGCTGGTCTGCTCTAATGGTACCAACCCGCCCATCATCCAGCGGGTATTTCATGACGAGGAATTTGGTGGAAAGGTAGGCGTCGAGGGCGTTAAAGGCTGGGCGGCCTACGATGACATTGTAGGAACAGGGCGAGTTGACTACCAAGTATCTGATCCTGATGGTCTTAGCATTACTACCTGTACCGAATGTTGTTTTCAGCGTGACGTATCCCCGTACGTGCACCTGTTCCCCCGTAAAGCCGGCCAGTATTCCTTTAAAAGGCTGCAACTGTTCCTCGTCTAGACCCATCTTCTCGAAAGCGGAATAATAGAGGATGTCCGCAGAACTGCCTGGATCAATCAACACCCTCTTGACGTCCCAGTTGAAGATTTGGACCGTGACGACCATGGGGTCGTCATCGTGAGGAATTACCCCCCTACGGTCTTCACTTGAAAAGGTGATATCCACTTGGCGCTCTGATTCCTTCCTGGTGTGGTCATCAAGCAGCATTATTTGTCTGACGTACTTCTTCCGGGAGGTGCTGGACTCCCCGCCTCCTGCAAAACCGCCAGATATGGTGTTCAAAGTGTGGCGCTCTCCTTCTTTCGCCACTTCTTTTTCTCTCTGGGGGTCTTCGTGGGGGCGCCTGTCCTCTCCTCTACCTTCCTTCACGTAACCCCTCAATCTGCCGTTCTGAATCAGCTTCTCTATTTCCCTTTTCAGATGTATACAATCGTCTGTAGTGTGTCCATTGATGCGGTGATATTTGCACCAGGCATCCTTATCGTTCCCCATGATTGTTCCTCTCGGTGGTTGAGGCTCAGGGATGATTCTGGAGTGGCAAACTTCCCTCCAGATTTGTTCACGGCGGGTGTTGAGGGCCGTGAAGGATTCTGGAGGGGGAGGGCGCCTATCATGACCCTGGCGTTTGTATGGCGCTCGGTCTCTGCTACTGGACGAGTAATAATTGCGTCGATGATCATATCCGTAGGGAGCACGCTCCCTGGAATCTCTTGCCTTCTTCTCGGCGTTACTTTCTTCTCCTTTTATATAACACTCTGCTCTAGACATGATTTCTTCCATGGAGTCTGCTGGTTTTTGTGCCAACGACTCATTGAATTGGCCAGCGCGGAGACCGTTCTGGAAGGCTCCCACAAACAACTCTTGGTTAGGGTTAATGACCTTGATGGTGGCGTCATTGTAGCGTGCAAGATACTCGCGGAGAGTCTCGTTGGGTCCTTGACGGACATTGAAAAGGCTGGTAGACGAGACTTTGCGGTGGCGGCTCGCTGAGAACTGGTGCGTTAACTTGCGCGTCATATCCTGGTAGCTGACTACGGAAAATCGAGGCAGGTTCATATACCACCTCAGGGCGGCGTCTTTCAGGGTCCCTGCTAACAACTTGCATTTGAGAGAATCGGCAGCACCGATGACGGCCATCTGAGTGTTGAAGGCGGTCACATGCTCCACTGGGTCGCTTTTTCCATCGAAGGAGGAAAGAGACGGCGGCTTGAAATTCTCTGGCACTGGCGCGTTCCAAACTTCGGCGGAAAGTGGTTGAGGGTCGGGGTCGGTCGATTCATCTTGCTGAGACCCATTTCCTTCGGCGTGTTGCTGCTGTTGGATGGTTTCCATGGTTGCTTGTAAGGCTTCATTATGGTCGCGAAGCTGCTGGATCTGTTGTTGTAGAGCCTCTAAGGCCGCAGGGTCTGCCATAGCGCCGGCGACGACGGTAGTTTGGGTTTGTATGTTGAGTTTATGACTGGTGGTCAGAGATTCGCACTCTAAGCCTCGAATCCTAGGTTTAGATCAGGGTTTTCCGAACAGATATGGGTCAGTCGTTTGATGGAGTTAGGGGTAGGTCTAGGGTTGAATCACGGCGGATTGAAGGTTTTGAGGTTGCTTCGGGTGATATGGTGGTTAAACGGCGCTCTGATGACTCTCAGGAGGCCGTGTATCGATCGTTTTTCTCTGGGAGACGGTGGCTAGGTCAGTTTTACCGTAGCCCCACGGTGGGCGCCAACTGTACTGGCAGTGAGTACAATGCTTCTAGAAACTAGGGTTTCTGTGCTGTGTTTAGGTCATGCCTCGGGAATGGTCCCGAGGTTACTATTTGTAGCCTTTTTTGGGCCTAACCGGTCATGGTTTTGGGCCTAAATCATAAAAGGGCCAAAACCATGACTTGGGCGCCCTCGTAAGCTGCTGAGGGCGCCCCCAAAGGATTATGTGCGATTGTCAAGTGGGCCTTATGCCCTCTTGGAGGACGTCCAGCCCTATTTTAAGGGTTCACACCCTTGGCTTTGGGGTCTTAATTCCTTGATAGTGAGATCTACGGTCCACATCGTTAGGTACATTACCCACCATTTTTAAAGGTAAACTAGAAAAAATCATGACCCTAATCCTTGTGGTTGGGATTATTTGTCTTGATTCCAATCCTCCCACTATAAATACAACAAAATAAACTTGATTCATTTTTCCGTTCCCAATTTTCTCTCACATACACCCCAACTTTTTTTCATTTCATTCGTTCTTCTTCCTCTTTCAAAGAATCAGGTATATTTTTTTTCTCAATTTCTATGCTTTTATTCTTCTTCTATTCATTTTGTTTATTTGTTATTTATTTTTTCTCAATTTCTATGCTTTTCTTTATATGTCTTTCTTTCGAATTCGTATCAAGGTATACCTAATCAAGTTTGTAACTTTAACTCGATTCTTATTAGGAACGATGATTTTCTTCAATACCCAGTTTTCTATTTTTGTGTTTGATGTGTAATTATTTCGTTGGTCGCATAATAATACATTTAGAGATTTCAAGATTATTCTCTTTTATTTCCACTTCTGGATAATTGAGGTTTCTATTGTTGAATGTTTCTGTGAGAATCTTCAGGAAAATTGGAATTTTGGTTAAATTTTGTGTGTGGCATCTTTGTTTTTCTGATTTGCTATTTTGGTCTCTAGGTGATGGAAGTTGGTGGTGAATCACTCTTTTTTTGTGTGGTGAATTTGTTGGGTAGAATACACTGTAAAACTTTTTACATGCTCAGCAAATCATAAATATATTTTTTTGAATAAATCATAAATAGGTTTAATTTGTATGCACGGGCATTGTAAAACTTTTCTTCCAAATCACTTTATAGTGCCACTTTTGTAGGATAGCTCTTATAGTATCTCCAGAAATATCTATAGGGTGATTTGATTGGATGCAAGTGTAAAAATTTTTACACTATAGCTCAATCATAATTAGGGTTTGTATGCCTTTTAAGTTTTTTTTTTTCCTTGAATCGGAATCCTCTGCGCGCAAATGCATAGATTAATAACTTGAGCCAAGTGGGACCACAATGGGTGAAAAAGCCAAGAGATTTAACACTATTGTAATCCCAAAGTTGGATTCGAATCCATGACCTTTGATTAAGGTGGAAGAGATCCTTACCATCTCATCCAAGTTTTCTTGGATCGTATGCATTTTAAGTTAAAAATCTTAAGTAAAAAAATTTAATGATCATACAATTATAATTAATTGATACTTCACTCAAGCATTTTATTTTAAATATTGTTCATAGTAATTAAATCTTTAATCAACCTATAGTAGCAAAAGTAGTAGATAGTTGAGTATATTTGGATCCCTCTTTACCATTTGGTCAAGCTTCGTTTCTTGACCAATATGTATGAAAAATCATTTGTTGATTAGTCTCTGCAGTTGCATGTGGAGGATACATTTTGTTTTAAAAACAACATAATTAGATGTTTAAAAAATTATTTAAAAACTAGAGTAAAAACCCAATTTGGTCGCTTGTTGCTAAAGATTAGAATCCTAGCTGGGATAATTTTTCTCAAACCCGATCTTCCCCACTATATATACAAATAATAAACTTTTATTTCATTTCACTCGTTCTTCCTCCTCGCAAGAATCAGGTATCATCACTATTCTGTTCCTCTCATTTCTTTTTAATTTATTTTTTTCTCAATTTATTTATTGTTGATATTTCGTCTGCATGTGTTCTTTATTTTTATTTCGAATTCACAACGAAGTATACCTAATCAAGTTTGTAACTTTAATCCGATTCCGAATGGGAACAAGGATTTTCTTAACTACACATTTTTTTTTTTTTAATTTTATGTTGGATATGTAATTATTTCTTGTTCGCTTATAATACATTTAGGGATTTGAAGATTATTGTTGCAATAATTTATATTTCAGTTGTTGATCGATTGTGTGAACTTTAAAAAAAAAATTATGTTAAATTTTTCTTGTTATTTTGATTTGTGGCTGGTAAATTATGTGTTCTATGTTACTGTTATCATGTTTTTGGATTTATTCTCTGTTTTTTGGGTTTGGAGTTGATCAGGTCCATCCTTATTTTCATGAATTTCTTGTAGATTTTCATGAATTAAGTGATTTAATGCTTTCTTGCAACCAGTGTTGTTAGAACCGCGATATAAATTCCCATTTAAATCGAAAGATTGCGCGATTCCATAATTTTGCGCAAGCCTGGCCATCCAGATTGCAGTGAAATTGCGAAGAAGAAGGATGTCACAGTATTGCCGTGGATGGAGGTAGGCGGCGGGGGAGAAAAGGAAGTTAGGGTTTCATTTCTGTTGAGAGAAGGGTATTGGGCTAATTTAGACCCGACTCATTAGTGGTATTCTTTTATTTTTGTTTGGGCTGAGTTTTATTCATGAAGGCCCTATAACAAATTAAGTAAATAAAGATGAATTAACTTGAAATATTCCCTAACTATATTAAATTAATTAAATATTTTCTTTATAAAATCAATTAATATAATACTTTTTAACTATTAATAACTTTCTTATTTCTTTAAATCAACTATATTTAATGTAACCAAATTTTTTGACTATATTTAAATGGAAAAGGGTTCATTTAGTTTATGTAATGTGTGTGTAATTTTTAGTTTTGGTAGGATCTTACGATCTTGGTTGTGATCTTGCTACCCCTTCCCGATCCTAGGTAATTATTTGGGTGGATCTTACAATCCTTGTTGCGATCTTGCTACCCCCTTCTCGTTCTTAGTCAAGCTTCGTTCTTGACAACATTGCTTGCAACAGATACATAGGGACTAGCGAGGGAATCAGATTATGTATGTATTTTCCCTGATGTTTCTTTTCATGACTATTTAATTATTGATGTTAGGGTATTATAAATTTTCTCTCTGGGATTAAACATAGCAAGATCTGAGATTTAAACCATGAAGTTGAAGGTGCTTCCAAAACCGGGAAGCCATTGTTGCAGTCAAATTGTGCATCCATGTATAATAAGCAATTGATTTAGTTGTGAAGAGGAGTGTAGAATCTACAATTTAGCACTAAATATCTTCAATATTTACAAACTTTTTGTAATAGTTCATATGCATTAGTATAATTTAGGATTGGTAGGATCTTACAATCAGTATTCCAATCCTTGAGATCTTTGACCCTCCGCCCGATCTTAAGTAGGAATATCAAGTTTAACAACATTGGTGTAGATATGAAGTAGATGGCTGGAATGTATGTCACTGAGACATCATGTTATTTCTGTTAGAAATGTAAAATATTTCCGCTGTATAGTAAAAATCTGTGTAATCGAGTGTTTCCTATTTTTTTATTTTTTTTTGTAGTGCAATTGTTATAGACTAAATCCCAGTTCATATATATGCAAATTGAGAACTATATATATATATATATATATGTCTTTTGACACATCTCATTCCTGACTTAAGAGTATATTTGATATTTTTCCAGTGCTTAGTGGTTGATTACACCAGAAGGACTTCTCTATTACAAGTTACCAAGCGCAAGTTTCATGTCTGAGTTTGACACAAACATCCCAACAACTTTTGGTAAGTGTTGAATTTTTTAAGTTTACACAGTATTATTATTGTGGTATTTAAAAAAACAGTAAGAATGAACCAAGATATGTAACAATTTCTTGTCAACAATTTCGCGTTGGTTGCTGATGTGGTATGTTAATTGATTAGATCCCTTTGCTGAGGCAAATGCTGAGGACTCAGGTGCCGGGACAAAAGAGTATGTTCATGTCCGTGTACAGCAGCGTAACGGAAGGAAAAGCTTAACAACTGTTCAAGGGTTAAAGAAAGAGTTTAGCTATAGCAAGATACTCAAGGACCTGAAGAAAGAGTTCTGCTGTAATGGTACTGTTGTTGAGGACCCTGAGTTGGGACAGGTTTGTCTTCTCTACTTTATACGTAATGTTAATGTACTAATGTATTAATCATTTTATTTACAATCAAAGGGAAAAAAAAATCCAATGGAATTTTTATTTCCTTTCTCAGGATATGGTCTTTTTCACTCAATGTGATTCATTGTGTGTGTTCGGTTCTATGGTGACAAATTGTTTTTAGTTAAAATTGAGTTTAAGGTAAAATGGTTTATGAGTGGATACACATGACCATGAGATGAACCATTTATTTTGTGGCAAAAATCATGTTGTGAGGCAAAAGCTACAAATCTTAGTCTTATAATTTGGGCCTAACTCAACCCCCTACAAAAGAGACTTGTAAGGTTAGGATTACCCATCACTTATAAACATTTTTAAATCATTTCTCATCCAATGTGGACTCTTAACACGTAGATACTCTTAAGTATAAACCGATCCTAAGAAATAACTTAAGATACTGTAATAAAATATATCGAAGATATAAAATATTTTCTAACATTATAACATCTAGCTTGAATATTGAAATCAACTTGACGTCGACAAAATCACTTTTGGCTTTCCCAAAAGTGAATCCAAACCTGCATTGATTGGATGGTTTTTCCTATACATAATTTCTTCTCATTGTTATCATGAAAGCCTAAATGTCTATTTTTTATGGATGCAGGTCATACAACTTCAGGGAGATCAAAGGAAGAATGTTTCTACTTTCCTTGTGCAGGTAAGCATTATGTTACCTGATTATAATGTGCGTAATGTTCTATTATTTAATGGCGTTATAATCTCTTAAGATGTTCTATGATGTTTGTAACAGGCGGGAATTGTAAAGAAGGAGAAAATCAAGCTTCATGGTTTCTAAGACGAATCAACAGTGTACAATTTAGCTACATGTTAATTATTTAGCATGCAGACTACAGTCAATATCATCTGAATTCAAGTAATCAGTCATAGCAACATCTTATAGTCAAGAGTTTTATATAATATATTCTACATATTTTGGATCAGTATTTGCTAGGTTATGATAAGGACTAATGTCTGCCTCTAAGACAGATACCTTGAATAAATTTGTCATAATTTCTACCCATTCATGCCTGATTGCTTTGTGTTTTGTGTCCTTGAAATGCACAACTTTTAACTGCAGTGAAAACCCAAGATTTAATTGTTTGCTTCGTTGAGGTATGATGACGATGAAAGAAATATATGGGGAGAGAAAATAAGCAGAAAAGGGAGTTTTTCTATTCGGATCTGGTTGGCTAAATCCAGGGCCCGCCCTTGGGGGTGCAAGAGCTGAACCTCCAATTTGGGGCTCAAATATTATTTTTTATATATATATATAATGCATGCGGGAGCAAATATATACTAGAAAATTGCTCTTCCCCAAACAAAATTGTTCACACCCATACAAACCGAAGAAAATACCTCAGCATGACTTAAGTCACGCAAGTTATGCACCAACATGACTTAAGTAATGCTTGGTATATCAACGTGACTTAAGTCACGCTGATGTATAACCTGCGTGACTTAAGTCACGTTTGTTTTAGGTAAGTTATCTTTTCACCAATTTTGCACAAAGATAATATTTTTTGAAGACCCCAAACATATAATATGTTTCATTTTTTAAAAGCGTGTCATAACTTAGAAACAACAATAACAACAATTCAATCATGATCTAAAATAAATCATAACTAAAAATACACAAGTACGCGTAATAAATTTCAAAATTAATAAAATACGACAAATTTATTTAGTTATAATTTTATCCCCGTACAAATAAACGAAGCGTTACGTAACATTACATTAAATTAAAATTCCTAAGGATGTTGTATCATCATGATGTTGGATTAAAATTAAATTCATGAATGTTTGCCAAAAATGTTGGCATTGAAATGTCTTATACTTAGTGTAAAAATTTACAAGTCTCTTTGAAAGCTCAAAAGAATGAAGAGAGCACAACACATCTATTCTACCGAATCAACTATATAAGTTATCACATCGAATCCCTTCATATAGGATGAGTCATGACAAAAAGGAATATATTCCAATATATTTGGGATATTTTTTAGAGATTTGAGAAGTGAAATGAAGAAGTGAGGTTCTGGCTGAGTTATAAATGAACGCAACATATCTTAAGTCACGCTGACATCTATCGAGCGTGAGTTAAGTCACGCATGTTATACACCAGCGTGAGTTAAGTCACGTAGGTTATACACCAGCGTGAATTAAGTCACGTTGATATATACCGAGCGTGATTTAAGTCACGTAGGGGTATTTTGGTCATTTTCTTCTGGAATGAGCATTTTTATAAGGAGAAGAGCAATTTCCTATATACTATTAACGCGGACGCATTTCCAAGTTTGCAGAGATGGCCCAGCAGTAGCAATACATGTTTATACTCCCATAGTCTTGGTTCAACTCCCACGATTCATGTTTTTTTCATTTAATTATTATTTTTTCCATAGTGTTGCTTTAACTCCCATGATTCATGTTTTTTTCACTTAATTATTATTTTTTGTTTTTTTTGGACTGTATATTAACAAAAACAAACACATAATAACTTTTTTTTTCTTCTTATATTTTTTAGACTACTTCATGCAATTTTTGGCCCATACTTGTAGTATAAAATAACAAAGCTTTAACAACAAAATTATAATTATTTTCTTAAAAAATTAAAAACAAACATTATAAACATTTTTTCTCTTTAAAAAAATTCGAGTTTTTTTTCCTAGGAGCTTATCTTTATTTTGAGAGTCGGACCTCCAATTTCATAGAAACGGCCCTGGCTAAATCATCTAGGTTTTTCTCTGAAACACCGGCCCATAATCCGATTTGCCTAATACTTTCTAGGGTTAAATATGTTTTTGATCCCTATAAATGTCAACTTTTTGTTTTAGTCCCTCTAAAATTTTCCTTCAAGTTTTAGTCCCTCAAAAGTTTTTCATCTTCACTTTTGGTCCCTCCTTTAAAGTAAACTCATATGTAGAATTTATGTTTTTGAATAAAATTTTACAGAAAAATTTATAATACTATAAGAATCTCTCCCAAAACAAATTGGAATTTTTTACTAAAACATGAATTAAATATGAATTTTTATATTTTTGGCGGTTAAAAATTCATATTTAATTTATGTTTTGTTAAAAAATTCTAATTTTTTTTGGGATAGATTTTTACCATATTCTACACATTTTTGCACAATTTCATTAAAAAAATACAAAAATTTACTTAAAATTAAGGACCAAAAGTAGTGATTGAAAATTTTATAGAAACTAAAAGTTGAAGGAAAATTTTAAAGGGACTAAAACGAAAAGTTAATATATTTATATGAACTAAAAACATATTTAACCCTACTTTCTATTGTGCTACAGATGATTTATCTACCATTTTTCCTCCACCAGCTTCCTTTTGACATTAAGCCAACCCTTATTCCTTGCATTTTTTTGAAGAAGCTAAGCAAATATATTAAAAACCAACACAAGTTCCTCTAGTACAAGGTATACCAAATGAAACTAAAGTATCCAAAAATTACAAAAGGAAAAATTACGTTACAACCTGGAAACATAATAAAAGACTTAACCTCCAAACTGAATACTCAAAATCGAAAACAACATAATAAGATTTGAGCCACCAAAAAGCTTGGAGTTTAACCTTTTCCAATAAAGATATAAGTAGTTCTTATTTATTGTGAAAATGTCTCGTATTGTGATCCTTCCAAATAGTAAAAAGACCTGAAATCCAAATAATATTAAAAGTCAAACGAGACTTGTTGGAAAAACCTCCAAGACCTCCAAACTGAAGAAAATGTTGAAATAAGAAACCTTGAAGAGTCATTTAGATGCCTAACCAACCCGATATCAAAAGCCAAAGTTGACCATAAACAGCACAAGAAAAGAACAAATGATCCTGATCCTCTACCAATCCACAAGCGGCCGAACAAAAAGAATCATTATAATCCAAGATATTTCTCCTAAATAGATTCATCTTTGTTGCTAATCTATTCAGGAACAAACGCCAAATAAAAATATTGACCTTAAGCGGAATTTGCTTAAGCCATAAAACATGATTGCATCAGTCATCAATTGCCACATCCGATATAGTCAAGTAATTATAAGCGCTTTTGACCGTGTACCTATAGGAAGAATGAAGCTTCCAAATCCATATGTCAGCCACACTAACCTGCAAAACAACAAGTGAAAGTTGCTCCGCACACTCCTTTACCAACCCCTCCTCCCACACAAAACAACAAGTGAAAGCCACCGTCATCTAACAGACCACTCCCCATCCTAATAAGATTCATGTTTTGCCACCACACGGAACCCCCTCCCCCACCAACACATAATCACCCCCCCTCCTCACCATATTTCTTACAGAACACATTATACCACTGTCATACCCCATTTTTTGACCCGTTTTCGTCTCGTTTTATTTATTGTCTCGTTTTACGCATTTTTTTTAGGCCGAGAATTTTCGTCGTTTCAGACGAAATTTCGGCAGGGAGGTATTTTAAAATACCTCATGTCAATTTTTGTTTTGTTTATTTTATTTTATCCCTTTTATTTTTACTTTTAATTTCAGTTTTATTATTACCATTAATTTTTATTTCAATTTTTATTATTATCATTTTTATTACTTTTACTATTATTATTATTATTTTTTTTCTTTTTTGTATTTTTTGTCCAAAAAGTCCAAATCCAGTCCAAGTCCACAGTCAACATGGCCAGCAGTACTGTACACGCCCCAAACAGTGTTTTTTTCATCATTTCAATCCTCAAATCCTATCCAGAAATCATCACAATAACCTGCAAATCCAGCAAGATCAATCCTCCCATTTAATGCATTGCAGAAATCCTATCCAAAAAACCAGATCAACTTGCATTTAGATGAGTCATTAAGCTGACAAGCAGCTTAATTATTCATCTATAAAACAGAATCAACAGAGTAGAAACAACACAGAAAAATTTTAACAGAGAAGAAATTTTTGAGAAGAAGATTTTTTTAAACAACACAAATTTCCAGCAAAAGCCTCAACACACTACACGTTTTTTTCTTTCTTTCCTCTAACATAACAACACAATCAGCAACAGAACAACACATCACCACCATTTTTTCGCAAGCCAAAACACAACAACATAACCCATCAGCAACCACACGGCCAGAACACACTTACACACACATACAACCGTAAAACACGCACACACCCTCACTCAAGCCAACACGCTCGCAAAACACACAAACACGTGAACCACACACACGTTCACGCAAGCCTCACACACAGCACAAAGCAAGAATACGAAACCGTACACAAGCAAAGGTAAAAAAAAAAGATTTTTTTTTGTGTTTAAGAAAACCTAGATCTAGAGTTTTTGAGGGATTTTTTGAGAAATCCAAGGTTGGATTTGGGATTAGGAGGAGAAAGGATATTAGAAAAGGTAAGAAGTTTTTGAAAAAAAGCAAATTTTTCCTTCCGGCGCGGTGGCGCCGCCGTGTTGGCCGGCGGCCACCCGCCGGAAAAGCTCACCCACGGCCGGAAAGTTAGTGAGAGGGGGGAGAAGGTTCGGCCAAGGCAGAGGGAAATAAGAGGAAGAGAGAGAGTGAGGAGTGAAGAATGAAAGGAAATGAGGGGAGAAGGGTATTTATACCCCTCCCCGTTTCAGTAAGGCAGGGTGTACGCGTTAGCGTACACCCACGTAATCCAGGCCTTTGATCTTAAATCATACGGCCCTTGTTTCTTTACCCTGTGTTTGATCAGGGCCGTCTGATTAATCAGATGGCCCAGATTAATTTACGAAAGCCCAATGCTTATTGGGCCCTTTCTTTCAAATCTGATTTAATTTTTACTACTAGCACCCCTAGTTTTAATTTTTACACCTCCCAAATATTTATTTCTTTTATTTTCTTTTGCAAATTTTATTTTTTCTTTTTAGTATTTATTTCTTTTTATTGTTTTTATTGTTTTTAACATCTCATTTATTTATTTACCTTTGATATTATCTCATGCATTTTTTATTTCTATTGTGTTCATTTTATTTTTCTTTTATGTCATTAGTATATACATTTAGGAACATATATATATGGATATAAATGCATTGTTTTATTATTTTTTATAGTTCAATCCATGATAAATAAAAACCTTTTTATTTAAATACAACGATCGTTTTATTAATTCCTCGCGTTTAGTTTATTTTATCGCATTTTATTTTCTTTTTAATTCCAAGCAAAAAAGATCAAAACAACAAAAACATTTTTTCATTAAGCGATAAACTTGTTCATTTTGGTTGCAACAACTAATTTGAACAATTTCTTTTCTTTTATTTTTATTTAAGTTCTAAAAACGAGCGTTTTCTTTATTAATACCTTTTTTAAAATTCAAGCGAAACTTGAATGAAAAAGGGTGGTTTGACGTATGTCTCTCCTTTCCTCGATCGAATAAACACTTGACGTATGTCTCGTTGCTTAAACGATCGTCATTCTTTTCTAGCTTCCCAAAAAAATACGTTTTTAAATTCAAACAAAACTTGAATGAAAAAGGGTGGTTTGACGTATGTCTCTCCTTTCCCCGGTTGTACGAACGCTTGACGTATGTCTCGTTGCTCGGACAATCGTCATTCTATTTGCGAAGTAAAAACTCACCAATCTTGGCCCTTATGGTCAATCCGAACCCTTTCGCGCCTTTGCGCGTTAATTTTAAAACATTTACGCCTTGCGTGAATTTAACGCCTCCGCGCGTTTATTTTCTTTTCAACATTTATACGCCGCCGTGCGTTTGTCTTTATTTTCGAACATTTTACGCCTCTGTGCGTCTGTCTTTTTCCTTAAATATTTACGCTTTGCGCGAGTTTATCGCCTTAGCGTCTGTCCTTCACTTTTTTTTAAGCTTCTTACGCCTTTGTGCGTTTTCAAACAATTCTTTTTTAAGAACTACGTAAGCTTTGAATTCTCCGACTACCGGGAGATACGTAGGAGCAAGATCGACGTCTTGTCAAGCCCGTTATTAAAAAATCTTTCTTTTCCTTTTTTCTATTTCGTTTGTTTTTATCTCTTTCTTCACCTCATATTATATTTTCTTTTTTCTTTATATATATATATGATTAAGCATGCAAGCAAAACGTCAAAAAACATTTTAAGCCTAAGCCAACTAAGAGGTTCCCGTTGAGTACAACGGATGTGAGGGGTGCTAATACCTTCCCCTCGCATAATCGACTTTCGAGCCTAAAATCTCTTTTCAAGGTAATTTAGAACTTTTTTCCTTTTCCCCGAAAAATTAAAAGTTCAGTCGTGATTTAAATTTAGTGATTCAATGCTAGTCAATAGCTTGACATCCGAAATTCGACGCGACAGAAATGGCGACTTCACTGGGGAGGCGTGCATAAAACATTTTGTTTGTGCATAAACAAGTCAAGCCTATCTTAGTCGGCTTTTAGGATAAAATGTTTTTTTTGCTTGCGCGCTTATGCCTTATCATCATTTTTTGTTTATCTTTTCTCGCTTTGTATATTTTATTTCATATTGCTTTATATTTATATTATATATGTTGTGGGGTTACTTGAGCGGTGTTACTCCACATTGTTCGGGTTAATGCCGGACGTGTGAGGCTCTATTCCCGAGCTTGAGAGAAAATTAAGATAGGATGGGGTTGCGTAGCGGAGGCCCACTTGACGTATGTCTTGAAGGGAAGATGCGAAAACCCCGCCTAGAGTAGATTTCACTTGGAATTTATTGAGGTCTTGCGAGCATTTGCAATTGACGACAATAGTTCCATGTGAAGTCCGTGATCTCTAGGGACCTTTTAGAAAATCTCACCTTTAGAGCCTACACGTGAGGATGGGGGAAATTTTGAACATACATATGCATACCATACATTTACATGCATGAAAATAATTTTCGCATATCACTTTGCTTTATAGGAAATTAATTGCACTTTTTAATTTCCTTGTAAAGCAAAACAAAAATTTTTTTTTTTGCATTTACATACATCATTCATTATCATGCATACGTCCATCTTCGAGTCCAAAACTCATTTCTCTTTTTCTTATCCTCAGGATTTCTCATAATCCAAATCGAGTATTCAGTGTTTGCATTTTCTCCGCAACACTACGCGTCCTCCCATAAAGAGAAGTGGCTCATCGTCTTGAAGCGACTCACGCCTACAACACTCGAGCAGCCTTAAAGAAGAAAATGGAGAATCTAGAGCAAGAGAATCACGAGCTTCGTGAAGAATTAACATCCATGAAAACGGAGATGGAGAAACTAACGGAGTTAGTGAAGCTACTAGCTGCCGCGCAAATCCCGACACCTCCTCCTCCTCCCTCCAGTTCTCAAGAGCAAGCATCAGCATTTGCTTTGACTTCATCATTGCATGTCAATGCTCCACAACACTCTAAACCCCTCGGTTGTACGTGGGGCATGCCTTTTGAGTTCGGTGAAGAGTCTATCCCAATTCCCGTTACTCTCCTAGAAGCTCCGGTATCTCAACCCGAGATTTCCTTCCCTCAGGCTACTGTGGCCTTCACAACGCCAGTGGTCCATACCACTCAGCATGATCACGAGCCTATCTTTCATACCGAAAGTGTAGGTGCTCAAGATAAGATGGCCGATTTCCAGGAGAAATTCGAGGAAATGCAAAGGGAGATCAAAGCCCTTCGAGGAAAGGATTTATTTGGGAAAAGCGCCCATGAGCTCTGCCTTGTACCCAATGTCCAAATCCCTCCTAAATTCAAGGTCCCGGACTTTGAAAAGTACAAGGGGAATACTTGCCCGCGAAGTCACTTGGTAATGTATGCAAGGAAGATGTCAACGCAAACAGACAACCATCAACTCCTCATCCATTATTTCCAAGATAGCTTAACCGGTGCCGCTTTAAAGTGGTACATGGGTTTGGATAGTACCAAAATTCGAACCTTCAATGACTTGGGAGAGGCGTTTGTCCGCCAATACAAATATAATTTGGACATGGCCCCGGACCGGGACCAACTCCGGGCCATGGCCCAAAAGGACAAAGAGACCTTTAAGGAGTACGCACAAAGATGGAGGGAGATAGCGGCTCAGATCAGCCCGCCTCTTGAAGAAAAGGAAATGACCAAGATATTTTTGAATACTCTTGATTCCTTTTATTATGAACGAATGGTTGCGAGTGCGCCAAGTGACTTCACCGAGATGGTAAGCATGGGCGTACGTTTGGAGGATGCGGTCCGAGAGGGACGCTTGGTGAAAGAAAGTGCTCCATCAAGCAGCACTAAGAGATTCGGGGGTGGCTACCCAAGGAAAAAAGAGCAAGATATCGGCATGATTGGCCATGGAGGACCTCATCAAGGGTACTCAACATATCCACATATCTCTGCTATTTCACCTACCATCTCAACACCTCCAAGTTACCAAATCCAGGTCCCACAAAGGCCTCCCCCTCCTTATCAACCAGCATATCAACAACAACAACATCCACAAAATCAACAACCATATCATCAACAACCACGCCCGCAAGGTCCGCAGCAATACCGGCCTCGAGCACCTCAACAGCTCTTCAACCATCAGAATCGCCCGAGGACGGCATTCGATCCCATACCCATGAAGTACGCGGACTTGCTCCCGGCTTTGCTTGCGAGAAATCTCGTACAAACAAGAGCACCACCTCCCGTGCCAAATGTATTACCTCCTTGGTATCGCTCGGACTTTACTTGCGCATACCATCAAGGGGCACCAGGCCATGACGTTGAACATTGCTTCCCTCTTAAAGATGAGGTCCAAAGGCTAGTCCGTACTAATGTGCTGACCTTCAAGGACTCAAACCCAAATGTCCAAACTAACCCGCTGCCGAACCATGATTCCTCAATCAACATGGTTCAAGAACACCAAGGAGCTAGTCCTATTTTGAAGGAAGTCACAAAGGAGGTCAACGCCATCACTGAAGATGGGCCGGAAGAAGCGGTACATGTCCATGTGACGCCCGGAGGAGTTTGCTACAATTGGGATGCTGTCGATGTTCCTTCTGTTATTCAATTGTCTAAGTAATGTGTTTATTTATTTATCGCTTTCAAAAAAAGATCCCTTCGTCTTGCCCAAAGCGAAGAAGGACACATGTAGGGCTTGTTTAAAGTACTATTATCATAAATAAAATTTGTCGTTTTTATCACGACCTTTCTATGATTCTTTTGTTGTTTTATTGTCGTTTTTCCGAAAAAAATGGTAACACAAAAAACCAAAAAAAATCAATCATAAGTATATTTTCTTCTTTTTTTAAATTTCAAAAAATCTGCATTTTCTTTCATTTCACTAAAATCAATCATCCATCATTTGCAGACTAAACGTCCATAAACCCGTTGAACACCTTAACCCTAGGCTCTCTCCCAACTTTGAATTCCCTGTTTACGAAGCGGAAGAGGAAGAGGATGAAGAGATTCCGGACGAAATCAAGCGTCTATTAGAACAAGAGAGGAAGACTATTCAGCCTCATGAAGAAGCAATAGAGGTCATCAACTTGGGTTCGGAAGAGGACAAGAAAGAAATCAAGATCGGGGCATTATTGGATGCGTCTGTCAAAGAAAGAATCATCAAGCTTCTTGAAGAATATGTGGATATCTTTGCATGGTCATACCAAGATATGCCAGGATTGGATCCCGAGATTGTGGAGCATCATCTACCTTTAAAGCCTGAATGTCCGCCAGTCAAGCAGAAGTTGAGAAGAACTCGCCCTGACATGGCCCTCAAGATCAAGGAGGAAGTGCAAAAGCAGATTAATGCTGGATTCCTTGTTACATCAGAATACCCTCAGTGGTTGGCCAACATAGTGCCTGTTCCCAAGAAGGACGGTAAGGTTCGGATGTGCGTCGACTACCGAGATTTAAACAAAGCTAGTCCAAAGGACGACTTTCCTTTACCCCACATTGACATATTGGTCGATAATACTGCCAAGTCCAAGGTATTCTCCTTCATGGATGGCTTCTCTGGATACAATCAAATTAAAATGGCTGTTGAAGATAGAGAAAAAACATCTTTCATTACACCATGGGGCACCTTTTGTTATCAAGTGATGCCTTTTGGCTTAACAAATGCGGGTGCTACCTATCAAAGAGGCATGACTACTCTTTTCCACGACATGATACACAAAGAAATTGAAGTATATGTCGACGACATGATTGTCAAATCAGGAACTGAAGAGGAACATGTTGAATATTTGCTAAAGATGTTTCAACGTCTAAGAAAATATCGGCTTCGCCTGAACCCCAACAAATGTACATTCGGCGTGAGATCTGGAAAACTTCTAGGTTTCATTATCAGTCAAAAGGGTATCGAAGTAGATCCCGACAAGGTCAAAGCCATCAGAGAAATGCCTGCTCCTCAAACTGAGAAGCAAGTAAGGGGATTTCTAGGACGTTTAAATTACATCTCTAGATTCATATCCCACATGACAGCTACTTGTGGACCCATCTTCAAGCTACTTCGCAAAAATCAAGAAGTAGTATGGACAGAAGATTGCCAGAAAGCCTTTGACAGCATCAAGGAGTACCTGCTAGAACCTCCAATACTTATCCCTCCAGTCGAAGGAAGACCTTTAATCATGTACTTAACCGTATTGGAAGACTCCATGGGTTGTGTACTCGGACAACAAGACGAGACCGGTAGAAAAGAGCACGCTGTCTACTACCTAAGCAAGAAGTTTACGGACTGTGAGTCCCGATACTCTCTACTCGAGAAGACTTGTTGTGCCTTAGCGTGGGCTGCTAGGCGTCTTCGCCACTACATGCTTAACCATACTACTTGGTTGATATCCAAAATGGATCCAATCAAGTACATCTTTGAAAAACCCGCCTTAACCGGAAGGATCGCCCGTTGGCAGATGTTGTTATCAGAATACAACATCGAATACCACACTCAGAAAGCTATCAAGGCCAGCATTCTTGCCGATCATTTGGCTCATCAACCAATCGAGGATTATCAACCAATCAAGTTTGACTTCCCCGATGAAGAAATCATGTATCTAAAGATGAAGGATTATGACGAGCCACTATTCGGCGAAGGTCCAGATCCCGAATCTAGATGGAAGTTAATCTTTGATGGAGCTGTCAATGTCTATGGCAATGGAATTGGGGCAGTGATCATCACCCCCGACGGCAAACATCTCCCTTTCGCTGCAAGACTTTCATTCGACTGTACAAACAATATGGCAGAGTATGAAGCTTGTATTTTGGGAATTGAGGAAGCCATTGATCTAAGGATCAAGAACCTCGACATTTATGGAGACTCAGCTCTCGTGATCAATCAAATCAATGGAGATTGGGAAACTCGCCACACCGGCTTGATTCCTTACAAGGATTACGCAAGACGTTTGCTAACTTTTTTCAACAAAGTTAAGCTGCATCATATTCCTCGAGATGAGAATCAAATGGCGGATGCTTTGGCAACCTTGTCTTCCATGTATGAGATCAGCCGCCGGAGTGAGATTCCAACAATCAAGGTTGAGCATCTAGAAAGGCCTGCACATGTGTTTGCAGCCGAAGCAGTCATAGATAACCAGCCATGGTTTCATGACATCAAAAATTTCCTCCAAAAGCAAGAGTACCCGCATGGGGCATCCAACAAGGATAAGAAAACTTTGCGAAGGTTAGCCGGCAACTTCTTTCTAAATGGAGAAGTTTTATACAAAAGGAATTTTGATATGGTGCTACTCAGATGCGTCGATGAGCAAGAAGCCGATCGTATAATGCATGAGATACATGAGGGCTCCTTCGGGACTCATTCCAGTGGGCACACAATGGCTAGGAAAATCTTAAGGGCCGGATATTACTGGATGACCATGGAGAGTGATTGCTGCAAGCATGCCAGAAAATGCCATAAATGTCAAATTTATGCGGACAAAATCCATATGCCACCAACGGCTCTAAATGTCCTCTCTTCCCCTTGGCCTTTCTCCATGTGGGGTATTGATATGATTGGTAGGATTGAACCTAAAGCTTCCAATGGACATCGTTTCATCTTAGTTGCGATTGACTACTTCACCAAATGGGTCGAAGCTGCGTCATACGCCAACGTCACCAAACAAGTGGTGGTCCGATTCATTAAGAATCATATCATCTGTCGATATGGTATTCCCAGCAGGATTATCACCGACAATGGGACCAATCTGAACAACAAAATGATGAAGGAGCTATGTCAAGAGTTCAAGATCGAGCATCACAACTCATCTCCTTATAGGCCTCAAATGAATGGTGCAGTTGAAGCTGCAAACAAAAACATCAAGAAAATAGTGCAAAAGATGGTGGTCACCTACAAGGATTGGCATGAGATGTTGCCATATGCCTTGCACGGGTATCGTACTTCAGTACGCACATCGACAGGGGCAACCCCTTTCTCTTTAGTATACGGCATGGAAGCAGTGCTCCCCGTAGAAGTTGAAATCCCGTCTTTGAGAATCTTGATGGAAGCTAAATTGTCAGAGGCTGAATGGTGTCAAAACAGATACGATCAGTTGAACTTAATTGAGGAAAAACGCATGACTGCCTTGTGTCATGGACAACTGTATCAACAGAGGATGAAACAAGCTTTTGACAAGAAGGTTCGTCCTCGCGAAATCCAAGAAGGAGACCTCGTGCTTAAAAGGATCCTATCTTTTCAACCCGACTCCAGGGGCAAATGGACGCCTAACTACGAAGGCCCGTATGTAGTCAAGAGAGTCTTCTCCGGAGGAGCTTTGATTCTCACGACAATGGACGGCGAGGATTTTCCGCGTCCTGTGAATTCCGATGTAGTCAAGAAATATTTTGTCTAAAAAACAAAAGAACAGCTCGGTAAGTCGAAAACCTGAAAAGGCGGCTTAGGCAAAAATGAGCGTCTCGATGGACTGAAAACCCGAAAGGGCGGTCCAGGCAAAAATTAGAGACACATAACAGAAATAATCATCCTGATAGGTCGAAAACCCGAAAGGGCGATCTATGCAAAAATTAAGGATCAAAAGACAAGATAACTGCATCGGAATGACTACAGTTTACTTGGGGCAAATCAACTGTCAAAGGACTCGGAATCTGAAGCATCCAAACAGTGAATTCAAAGTTGTTAGGGAGAATAGCGGTTATTGTTCAATGAACCTTCCCTGTATATTTACCATTTTTTCAACTTTGTAAGGTCCGTGGAGCCACGCCGTTGGCGGGCCACCACCCCATTAATAAAATTTCTTCCTAGTGAAGTCTTTACATTTTGTTGGGAATTCCCATTTATTTTGCTTAGTCATTCCTTCTATTTTTGATAATAGTACTTGGAACGAAACTCTTTTTCAAAAGAAAATTTAAATCTTTTTAGAAAGCATAAATAATAAACACATTTTCTTCGGACTTGCGAATAATTGAAGTACGTGTCAGTAGCTATCCCGAGAGCGGATAAACTTCGCAGACCAAATATGGTCATTTGTTAAACAGATTTCCCCAGCGGAGTTCCCCCATGAATCAAAGGGAATATCCCCAGTGAATCAAAGCCCGACCTCGCTCGGCATTCAATCATAATCCCCAGTGGATTAGCACAACCCCCGGTGGATTAACAAACTCCCCAGGAAATCAACCTTTGTCCCAAACAATCAAAAGCCCAATTGTCATTGGCACCTACTCACAAAAGCCCAACCACCGTTGGCATCTAAGGCTGGATATCGATCATGCTTCCAAAATGATCCTTATATCCCCAGCGAAACCACAAATAAAGCCCAATTTTTATTGGCATCCTCCAGTGGAGTCTCAACCCCAAAAGCCCAAGCATTATTGGCACCATCCAAAAAGCCCGACCTCGCTCGACATCCATTACAAAAAACCCGACCTCGCTCGGCACCCACATTACAAAGCCCGACCTCGCTCGGCACCCACATTACAATCAAAGCCCGACCTCGCTCGGCACCCCAATCAAAAAGCCCGACCTTGATCGGCATCCAAATACAAATCAAAGCCCGACCTCGCTCGGCATCCAAACAAAACATAAACATTCCCGGCGGAATCACAAATTCTGTCCCCAAGCGGATTAACACGATTCCCCAAGTGAAGTAACAATTTCCCCACGAAGTATGCATTCCTTATCAATGGTTACGGCTTCACCCGTCCCTATTTTGGAGGTGTTCCCTACGACATCATCCCCATCAAAGATTACCGAGTGTTTGCAACGCGACGTCGGTCCACTTCTCATTTTACCGGTCTGAATCTTGTTTTACCAAGTTGTCGGTCTTGCAATAAATCAAAACATTTAGGGTATCCCCCAGTGCAAGCCAATCTTTCACACATCCCCAGTGGGAGTTATACAATCATACATTCATGCATTCATGCATTTGTACATTTGTACAATCATACAAATCATACAAACATACATTCATGCATATACTCATTCATGCATACAACATACCACAATGTCATCTGTACATGGTTGCTTTAACCACCACGTTTCTTACCAATTTATCATAAACAATCTGCTTTTTTCTCCAATGTCATTCTCCAATAATGTTACAAAACAAAGCCCAATTTTATTGGCATTCCCCAGTGAGTCATCATTCACAATTACCAAATCATAACCAAAGCCCGACTTTGCTCGGCATCCCATCATAGTCACCAGTAAATATTCCCCAAGTGTCATCCCCAATCTGTTTGGTTAAGTGGTGTCACCCTTTTATGCCAAGTGGCAGTTCAAACGAACAGCTTGTGCATATTCCCCAGTATTGTCGCCAAGTGACATTTCGTTAACGAACATTTGTGCACAGTTTTATTTGTTTTCATCCTCAGTGGCAGTTCGGAATTTAACCCGAACAGTTGACATTTTACTTTCTTGTCGTCAATGGCAGTTCGGAATTTAACCCGAACAGTTGACATTTTACTTTCTTGTCGTCAATGGCAGTTCGGAATTTAACCCGAACAGTTGACATTTTACTTTCTTGTCGTCAATGGCAGTTCGGAATTTAACCCGAACAGTTGACATTTTACTTTCTTGTCGTCAATGGCAGTTCGGAATTTAACCCGAACAGTTGACATTTTACTTTCTTGTCGTCAATGGCAGTTCGGAATTTAACCCGAACAGTTGACATTTTATTTCTTGTCGTCAATGGCAGTTCGGAATTTAACCCGAACAGTTGACATTTTATTTCTTGTCGTCAATGGCAGTTCGGAATTTAACCCGAACAGTTGACATTTTACTTTCTTGTCGTCAATGGCAGTTCGGAATTTAACCCGAACAGTTGACATTTACTTTCTTGTCGTCAATGGCAGTTCGGAATTTAACCCGAACAGTTGACATTTTATTTCTTGTCGTCAATGGCAGCTCGGCAACAACCCGAACAGCTGACCCTTACATTCAATCCTTGTCGTCAGTGGCAGTTCGGATTTTAACCCGAACAGCTGACATTTTACCCTTTTTTGTTTCCCGTGGTTAATTGCCCACTCTCCCCAGCGAACAGTTCGGCAATAACCCAAACGGCTAACCTTTTTCCCCAGTGGAACA
This sequence comes from Medicago ruthenica, assembly GCA_018208015.1. Taxonomy (NCBI): domain Eukaryota; kingdom Viridiplantae; phylum Streptophyta; class Magnoliopsida; order Fabales; family Fabaceae; genus Medicago; species Medicago ruthenica. The sequence continues at coordinate 25,682,698 of CM031374.1, read as the reverse complement.
CTATCCCCAATAGAGTTGGATCCCGTTTCTTTAAACGAACCCGGGTATCCCTTTTTGTCTCTGTTTATCCCCCAATCAGTTTATCTTTGTCATCTTGCATTTATACGTGCATCGCGTGCATTCATAACATTTGCATACATGGCATCGCATCCATTTTGTTTTACTGTCCAAAACTGGTCAAAAAATGGTGTACTCTGTATTTAAGTTTCTTCGACCCGTCGAATCAAAATTTCGCTTTTAATCTCCGTAGCGAAGAAACTTAAATAGGGGCATCTGTCATACCCCATTTTTTGACCCGTTTTCGTCTCGTTTTATTTATTGTCTCGTTTTACGCATTTTTTTTAGGCCGAGAATTTTCGTCGTTTCAGACGAAATTTCGGCAGGGAGGTATTTTAAAATACCTCATGTCAATTTTTGTTTTGTTTATTTTATTTTATCCCTTTTATTTTTACTTTTAATTTCAGTTTTATTATTACCATTAATTTTTATTTCAATTTTTATTATTATCATTTTTATTACTTTTACTATTATTATTATTATTTTTTTTCTTTTTTGTATTTTTTGTCCAAAAAGTCCAAATCCAGTCCAAGTCCACAGTCAACATGGCCAGCAGTACTGTACACGCCCCAAACAGTGTTTTTTTCATCATTTCAATCCTCAAATCCTATCCAGAAATCATCACAATAACCTGCAAATCCAGCAAGATCAATCCTCCCATTTAATGCATTGCAGAAATCCTATCCAAAAAACCAGATCAACTTGCATTTAGATGAGTCATTAAGCTGACAAGCAGCTTAATTATTCATCTATAAAACAGAATCAACAGAGTAGAAACAACACAGAAAAATTTTAACAGAGAAGAAATTTTTGAGAAGAAGATTTTTTTAAACAACACAAATTTCCAGCAAAAGCCTCAACACACTACACGTTTTTTCTTTCTTTCCTCTAACATAACAACACAATCAGCAACAGAACAACACATCACCACCATTTTTTCGCAAGCCAAAACACAACAACATAACCCATCAGCAACCACACGGCCAGAACACACTTACACACACATACAACCGTAAAACACGCACACACCCTCACTCAAGCCAACACGCTCGCAAAACACACAAACACGTGAACCACACACACGTTCACGCAAGCCTCACACACAGCACAAAGCAAGAATACGAAACCGTACACAAGCAAAGGTAAAAAAAAAAGATTTTTTTTGTGTTTAAGAAAACCTAGATCTAGAGTTTTTGAGGGATTTTTTGAGAAATCCAAGCTTGGATTTGGGATTAGGAGGAGAAAGGATATTAGAAAAGGTAAGAAGTTTTTGAAAAAAAGCAAATTTTTCCTTCCGGCGCGGTGGCGCCGCCGTGTTGGCCGGCGGCCACCCGCCGGAAAAGCTCACCCACGGCCGGAAAGTTAGTGAGAGGGGGGAGAAGGTTCGGCCAAGGCAGAGGGAAATAAGAGGAAGAGAGAGAGTGAGGAGTGAAGAATGAAAGGAAATGAGGGGAGAAGGGTATTTATACCCCTCCCCGTTTCAGTAAGGCAGGGTGTACGCGTTAGCGTACACCCACGTAATCCAGGCCTTTGATCTTAAATCATACGGCCCTTGTTTCTTTACCCTGTGTTTGATCAGGGCCGTCTGATTAATCAGATGGCCCAGATTAATTTACGAAAGCCCAATGCTTATTGGGCCCTTTCTTTCAAATCTGATTTAATTTTTACTACTAGCACCCCTAGTTTTAATTTTTACACCTCCCAAATATTTATTTCTTTTATTTTCTTTTGCAAATTTTATTTTTTCTTTTTAGTATTTATTTCTTTTTATTGTTTTTATTGTTTTTAACATCTCATTTATTTATTTACCTTTGATATTATCTCATGCATTTTTTATTTCTATTGTGTTCATTTTATTTTTCTTTTATGTCATTAGTATATACATTTAGGAACATATATATATGGATATAAATGCATTGTTTTATTATTTTTTATAGTTCAATCCATGATAAATAAAAACCTTTTTATTTAAATACAACGATCGTTTTATTAATTCCTCGCGTTTAGTTTATTTTATCGCATTTTATTTTCTTTTTAATTCCAAGCAAAAAAGATCAAAACAACAAAAACATTTTTTCATTAAGCGATAAACTTGTTCATTTTGGTTGCAACAACTAATTTGAACAATTTCTTTTCTTTTATTTTTATTTAAGTTCTAAAAACGAGCGTTTTCTTTATTAATACCTTTTTTAAAATTCAAGCGAAACTTGAATGAAAAAGGGTGGTTTGACGTATGTCTCTCCTTTCCTCGATCGAATAAACACTTGACGTATGTCTCGTTGCTTAAACGATCGTCATTCTTTTCTAGCTTCCCAAAAAAATACGTTTTTAAATTCAAACAAAACTTGAATGAAAAAGGGTGGTTTGACGTATGTCTCTCCTTTCCCCGGTTGTACGAACGCTTGACGTATGTCTCGTTGCTCGGACAATCGTCATTCTATTTGCGAAGTAAAAACTCACCAATCTTGGCCCTTATGGTCAATCCGAACCCTTTCGCGCCTTTGCGCGTTAATTTTAAAACATTTACGCCTTGCGTGAATTTAACGCCTCCGCGCGTTTATTTTCTTTTCAACATTTATACGCCGCCGTGCGTTTGTCTTTATTTTCGAACATTTTACGCCTCTGTGCGTCTGTCTTTTTCCTTAAATATTTACGCTTTGCGCGAGTTTATCGCCTTAGCGTCTGTCCTTCACTTTTTTTTAAGCTTCTTACGCCTTTGTGCGTTTTCAAACAATTCTTTTTTAAGAACTACGTAAGCTTTGAATTCTCCGACTACCGGGAGATACGTAGGAGCAAGATCGACGTCTTGTCAAGCCCGTTATTAAAAAATCTTTCTTTTCCTTTTTTCTATTTCGTTTGTTTTTATCTCTTTCTTCACCTCATATTATATTTTCTTTTTTCTTTATATATATATATGATTAAGCATGCAAGCAAAACGTCAAAAAACATTTTAAGCCTAAGCCAACTAAGAGGTTCCCGTTGAGTACAACGGATGTGAGGGGTGCTAATACCTTCCCCTCGCATAATCGACTTTCGAGCCTAAAATCTCTTTTCAAGGTAATTTAGAACTTTTTTCCTTTTCCCCGAAAAATTAAAAGTTCAGTCGTGATTTAAATTTAGTGATTCAATGCTAGTCAATAGCTTGACATCCGAAATTCGACGCGACAACCACAAACTTCCCATTTCCCCCAACATCCTCCACCCATATTTACCAAGTAAAGATAAATTAAACTCCTTCAACCTCCTAAACCCCAAACCTCCATTCTCCCTATTGCATCTTTTAATTTACTTGTCTTTTACTTTTTATTTATTTATCATCACTCATTTGATTCGACTGTGGTTCGAATTATGATTTGGAGGTTTAATTGGTTTGTTCTCCGGTTTGATTTTTACAACATTGTCTTCTTTTTTTTTTGTCTCAACAAAGTTGAAAATATTACCTAAAACTCGTACACAATTGCAATACAATATTGGTTTTGATCAAAGAAAAATATAGACGGAAAATCATTATGTGATAGAATTTGTGCTAAACTTTTGTCACGTGATGTGAGAAGGGAACAAACACAACAAGTTTTTCTTTCCTTTGAGGTGAGATTGAAAACATGAATTAGATGTTATAGTTAGAGCTACACCTATTTTTGTCTCTTTTGAATTATCCTTCCTGTTTTTTTTAGAGGATGAGTTATTCTTTAAGTGTCGGTGTATGTTTGGTTCCACTTCTAGAGGGATCAAAATTGATTCTGAAGGTGTAAAATTGATTTTGACATGTATGGTTGATGTCGAATAGAACTGATTCTGCCTCGATGATTGATTCTAAATTGCAGCTTTTGGTTTTAGAATTGATTTTCACACACAAATTTATAGTTCAACTCACTAATACATAAATGTATCTAAACACAAATCACTTTTAATCAGAATTACTTTTAACCAAAATCAATTATATAGATTCAATTATATCAAAATCAATTCTCCCAATAGTAGAACCAATCACATGCTTAAACCTTTTTACTTTATTCTCTTTCCCTGCACTTTATTATTTGAGTATTCTTTTAGATCGTAAGTTTTTTTTTTTTTAAGATGCTAAGTCTTGAACCAAGAACCATAAAGTTGAATAGAGAATCCTGCAACCAAGTGATCTAAGGAAAACCGGCAGATTGTAAGTTTTTTAAAAAGGGACTTTTTAGCTTATATTGCTTTGAAAAGTATTTTTAAACTCAAACTTATCAAAAGATTTAAGAACACCATTCAACCCTAGTGTATAGATGATGAAGATTTGCTTGTAGACCAAATAAATCAAACCAATCTTCTCCTTCAATAATACCTTCCTCTTTACATCTAGTGATTGTTTCAATTCATGCAGCATCTACTTTAGCTTCGATGTCGTCAATCTTCCAAGTGATTGTATCATTTCACTATACACTTTGCAAGTACCCTATTGTTCTTGAATCATTTTAGGATATGAAAACATTTCTTTGAGATTAGAGAAGTTTATCGATCCAGCAATAGTAACAATTAATCCAAAATCAAAACCATGTAGAGCAAGAGAATCTAAATCAATCTTGTGTTCCCCCCAACACTTTTTGGAGTGTGAACATTGAAACTTAATTTAACTAGAGCTGCTTTCTTTCCCTTGCTCTTGGAACATTTCTTCAAATAAATTTGGAAACTTAAAAGGAAATTTAAAAATTATGAAACTAAATGGCTTGAATTTGAACCCTTGTGCAATACCAACAAGACAATATGTGGAGCAAATAACATAACAACCAACAATCAAACAATCCAAGCAACAATATTCAACCAAGAACAAATCTAGCAACCTAAATTTATAGGAAATCACAATCAAATCAAAGAACAAAGATACATAGAGAAAAGGAAAAAACTCATCAAGAGATTGTTTATCCAGTTCGGTCCAAATTTACCTACGTCTAGGAGAGAGAACTACTCTCCAATTCACTTTCAGTGAGTCATTATAAGAGATACAAAGAAGTTACAAGAAATTAGCTTCAATAATAAACTTGTTCATGCTAGATGAACAATAGTACCAATCCCCTGAGCGATGTGTGAACTCAAGAGCTTGGTCAGCGTTTTTGTGTTTTGTGAAAGCGATGCATGTTATGAGGAGCTCAGAGCTCCTTTTATACCTCCCCTTTGACCTAATGTAATGGGGGCGGCTGTTTCGGGATTCCTGGGTATCTGGCAATGTGACTTTGTCCACTCCCCAGAGGATCTCGGCCCGCAATTGGGAACGTGGGGGGACTTAGTCAGAGTGTCACAGCTATTCCGGGAAAATCAGAATCAGTCGTGGGGAGTCCGCTAAGGGTGCACCCATAGGGTTCCCTCCTCTTCTGGGATGCTCCTCCTGGTCCTATGATTTCGCCCACGTGGCGGGAATGTGGGAGGGTGACTCTACAACGGTCCTGTTTGCTCTGGGAGATTGCCACATGGCTCTTAGGAATAAGATGATAGTACACAGCCCCCAAGCACGAGGCTCGAAGAGGCGAAGTGATTGATGAGATGTCGTCACACCGACGTCGCCAAGAAGTTTGGGGTACACAGCCCCCCAAGCACGATGCTCGAAGAGGCAAAGTGATTCATGAGATGCCGTCATACCGACGTCACCAAGAAGTTGGCAGTACACAACCCCCCAAGCACGAGGCTCGAAGAGGCGAAGTGATTAATGATATGCCGTCACACCGACGTCACCAAGAAGTTGGCGGTACACAAAAGAGGAAAAAGAGGAAAAGAACGGATGAGGGCGATGTCAGAGGGAAGAGCTGTAACATCCCGCTTAAGACTTAGATATTTATCAGTGTTAGGACGATGTATCAGAGATATTTTAAGGAAAAGGGCATTTTGGTAAATTGAGGCATAAGGCTATATAAAGCCAACAAACCCCATTTTCCTCATTTTTCTCATCTCACTCTCTCTCTCTCTCTCTATAAATTTTCTCCCACCACTTCTCTCTCTACTCTCTCACGCCCTCCCTCTCCTTACTTCATTCTTCACCAAATTAGCTAAAGAATCCACAAGCAAGCACAATTTTGGGAAACTTGAGTCAAGAGAAGCTAAGGGAACCAAGAAAGGAAGGAAGGATTTGAAGCTAGGGTTTGAGTAGAAGCTTTACAAGAATCAATCGAGTCTCAAGGTGAGTTCCTTTAGTTTAGAACCCACCTTGGGTTAGTTTGGGTGAGAATCCATTATTTTAGCAAAGGTTTGATTTTGTGCCCTAATTATCAATGCTTGTTAATTCCTTGTTTATCCATGAATTAATTCATCATTTTACAGTAGAAAATCATTCCTAAAGCTATTAGAGTGACTGGGTAAGCTTGGATAAGTCAAAATGGAGAAAAATCATGTTTTGGGCATTTTTCGGTACTGTCATGCTCGCTACAGCGAGCTGGAGCTCGCTGCAGCGAGCACAACTTTTTGTTTCTGGACCTTCTCACCATGGCGAGGGCTAGCTCGCTGGGGCGAGCCTTGGCAGCATCTTCCTGAGCTGCTGAGCTGCGTACAGCGAGCTGGTGTGCGTAGGCGAGGCGTTTTGCAACTGTTTTATATGAAACCCTAATTTTTCTAAGAATTTCCATTTCGACGTATCTGCAAGGGCTCTAACGGATAAGATCATAGGTGAACAAGGTTAAGGCAACACATAAAAATTCAAAAAGCTAATGTTTATTAGTAAGCAATTGTACTATTGGGGTAGGCCACTGACCCGAGACATTTTAGGTGTTAAAGACAGGATCTAAGACAAAGAGGAATGTAATTTAACCTTCTTTTAAACGGAAGGGTAACCTCCTCTTATTGTCATTATAATTATTGTAATGTTTTTGTTGAAAAGAGCGTCCAATTAGTAAACACAAAGTCCTTCTTGTGCCCATGTTCCTGCACTTTATCAACGTTCAGCAAAAGTAGTTACGTGTCAAAACTAGTTACGTGTGGAACACAATCTTGATTTTAGAGTCTTCAGAATTTGATTTATTATTTTTTAACAGCGAGACAAAAGTTCAGTCCAGTGAAAGTGAGATTCTAGATGCATGTATAATTAGTATTGTGTACATCATTCGATCAATATTATAAGCAAAAATCAATATTTTACTTTTATTTATTGAATGTTGTATGTGGTCTATAATAATGATCATATACATTATTAATTGAATGAACTTAAAATGTAAATTTTTGTTTATAATAATAACCGAAGGGTGTATGATAATATAAATTTTCTAACATCAATTGTGTTTTACGAGACACTTTTTTTAGTCAATGAATAATGATAAATGATCTTTTGACAGCATAAATCTATTTTTATTCTGCAAGAGTAAGAAATAGAAAAATGGATATAATAAATGTGATAGATTGCTGATTTTGAATGAGAGTTAGAAAATAAAAAATCTTTGGATGTAAGAGCTCAATAAAAATATTGGAGATATAGATAACATACCAGCTAGCTACCTACCACCATCTCAACTACTACGTACTTAAATGACCAATTTATTACAATTAATTAAGTTAAAGGATATAAGTGGTAAAAAAAACTTAAAAGACTAATTTTTTATAATTAAATAACTTAAAGAACGTCTGGTGTAATTTATCCTATAATTTATTTTAGATTTTTACTTTCAAGGAAGGGAAGTGTGTATCTATACTATATAAAAAAGAAAATACATGGTTTTAAACCGATTTTTCACTTCCAATTATACCCTTAAACAAATTTAAATATAAGAATGATATTTTGTGGGTGTTATTCATTAAGATAAATTTTAATATTATATTTGTTATATTGTTTATATCATCAAAAACATATGTATAATTTGTTTCAATATAAAAGTGCAAAATATTCATCATCTATACCTATATTTTTAATCAAAATTTTATAAAAAATATTTTTCGTCATTTATAGTAATTTATACGCATTATCGCAATAAAAAGAACAGTCAAACGGATACGGAGTGTCTGTTTAAACACTAGTTATAACATAAGGCAAAGAGGAATGTAATTTAATCTTCTTTTAAACGGAAGGGTAACCTCCTCTTATTGTCATTATAATTATTGTAATGTTTTTGGTGAAAAGAGCGTCCAATTAGTAAACACAAAGTCCTTCTTGTACCCATGTTCCTGCACTTTATCAACGTTCAGCAAAACTAGTTACGTGTGGAACACAATCTTGATTTTAGAGTCTTCAGAGTTTGATTTATTATTTTTAACAGCAAGACAAAAGTTCAGTCCAGTGAAAGTGAGATTCTAGATGCATGTATAAAGTGAGATTCTAGATGCATGTATAATTAAGATTATTTACATCTTTCAGTCACTATTATTAACATTTTAAATGCAGTCATTGAATAATGTATGTGATCTATAACAAAGATCATATATATTATTAATTAAATAAATCTAAAATATAAATTTTTGTTTATAATAATGACCGAAAGATGCATGACAATATAAATTTTTCTAACATCAAATGTGTTTTACGAGACACGTTTTTTAGTCAATGAATAATAGCAAATGATCTTTTGACAGCCATAAATCTATTTATATTCTGCAAGAGTAAGAAATAGAAAAATGGATATAATAAATGTGATAGATGGCTGATGCGATAGAGAAAAATTGAATTAGATATTGAATGAGAGTTAGAAAATAAAAAATCTTTGGATGTAAGAGCTCAATAAAAATATTGGAGAAAACATACCAGCTAGCTACCTACCACCATCTCAACTACTACGTACTTTTAATGAAAATTTGCTTGAAATTTCGAAGGATTACACGTTAACTAGTAATCTTTCAACCAAAAACATAACAAAACTGCATTGGATCCTTAAATACTTGAACATAACCTATAGAATTTGAAGAAAAAAAAATTGTGAGGAATAATTTGATGTTTCATTGTTAAAGGTATTTTCGACTATTTTTATCTGGGGTAGTTATACATGATAAGTTACTTTTTTACACACTAAAAAATGTGATTCTTCAAAAAATTATTAATTTTGAAAAATGAAAAGTTACTTTTTTTTTATGAATCAAAGTTCAAACGAGTTTGAACTCAAGATCTACAAGATCGAGACAGATTTTAAGATATTAAGAACGCTCAATTAAAATCTCTTTATTGATGATCAATTTTTTATAAAACGGTTTGTAAGTAAAATCTATTTATTGATGATCAAATTCTTATAAAACGGTTTGTAAAGTAAAAACCGTTATTTATAAACTATTTCCGACATAATTTTTTTTATATAGTTGAACTAATTAAGGTTTTTAAATACCCTCTCACACTATTAAGTTTATGTGAGAATATTATAGTGTGTGGTTCAAATTGATAATCTGTCATATTAAATTTTTATTGGGGACATGATATCTTGCTAAAAAATTAACTTGTAAGATGATAAATTTCTTTCAAAAAAAAAAAAGATGATGATAAATTGTGAACGATGTGAATTTGGATCCTTTCATGTCCTTTTGGTTCAGCTATTTTTACTTTTCGTAATTCAATGGTTGATTGATGCACAAAGGAAAAAAAATAATTAAGAAGAGAGAATGAGTGAGATTAAAGAATGGGACAACATGAGAAAATGCAAGAGGATCCAAACCCAAACAATATATGTGTTCCATATTATTATCTTAATTGTGTGCTCCAATATCATTTTTTTAAGAGGGCTCCGACAACATTTATCTACCGCTGATTAATTAACTCGGTTAATCTTGGATTGTTGACGATAATAACATATTTAAACTATTTTATCCTTTAATAATATTATTTAAAATATTAATAAAAAAAATTAAACCTTATTAAAATATGATTACACACCACAATAAAAATAATATTATACACTATAAAAAAATTATTTTAATCTTATTTTCCATAAATACTTTATCATAGTATATGTTAAATTGATATATTTTTCTATTATATATAAACGCGCTTAGTAAAAAATGTGGATAGACAAACATGTCAGTGTCCGTCTTTATACTAGTATACCGGTGACTTGCGGGTGTGAGTGAGCATCAAACATATATTCTCATTTCCCAAGACTTGTCGTCAACCACAAAACTCCACTTATCCAATCCAACTAACACTAATTGCTCAACTACCAAGCAATGTTAGACCGTAATACCATGTGTTCAGCTACCACACACACACACACCCCTTCCCTATTTCTTCTCTATTTGTAGTAAGCTTCTAGAGTTCTAGTTGCGCTGACCTATATTAAGAATAATTGACTTGCTCCTATATATTAATATACCACTCAATCATTCCTTATTCTGCAAAATAACACCGTAGTTTCCCACATCTTGATTATCAAATAAAAAAAAGATCATTGAAACTTAATTCATTACTGTTTTTAATTTGCTATTGCAATGGCTGACTCAGAACACTCCTCTAAAAATGTTTCAGAAGTTTCTACAGGTACTCTTTTATAAATTATAGCTAATCAATGGATTTATCATGATTATTGATTTCAAATATATTGCTGACTTTTTGTTTTATACACTAAGGTTTTCAGTTGTTTTTTAAATCAAATTATACACCATTTATTGATTAAGAAAAATGGCATGTATTTTACAGATCAGCAATCTGACCAAGGTTCAAAGGTTGAATTTTCTGAAGAAGAGGAAATGCTTGTTACAATGGTTTATAATCTTGTTGGGGAGAGGTTGGTAGATTTTAAATTGCATTTTCTTTTAGGTCTTTTCACTTTCATCCCAAACTTTGTTATTGATGTTATAATCTATGAAGTACCAAATTAACACAAACATTGGACACGAAAGTAACGCTTACATGTTGACACTGGTAATTATTTTTTAATAGTAATTTGAGAATAGAATAATTGAATGTACTACATGTATTCTTGTTAGACATTCATATGTGTACATGATAGCTTTGATCAAGAGGAGGCACTGTTAGATACCGGACCTGCGATTTTATCATGATGATTTTAAAGTGAAAGGATTATGTTATTATCCGGCAACAATAAAATTAACAAAATTGTTACAATCCATTCATAATAAGAAAGTAGTTTTAAATTCGTTTGTTATAATTTAGTTTCATATCCTTGTATATAAATAACTTTTATAGACTTTGAAAGGTATCAAGAAATAAGAATTATTGAGTGAAAGAGATTTGGAGTTTGACACTAATTCGAAGAGTGCAATTTACTTTACCATAACAGTACGACACCAGACAAGCCTTTGATCTAGAATGTCGGTGTTATAATAATATAAATATTTTTTATTTAAACTATTATTATTAGATGACGAATGTGTATTTTCTCATAGGTGGTCATTGATTGCTGGAAGAATTCCTGGAAGAACAGCAGAAGAAATAGAAAAATATTGGAATTCAAGACACTCGACTAGCGAATGAAGTGCCAGCTATGAATGAATCAAGAAATTTGTGGGTAACTTTGAGGGAAATGAAAAGGAAGATCGAATATTATTACGGCTATTTTTTTTTTTTTTTTACAAAATATTATTACTGCTACTTATGAAATGAAGCTATATGAAATGAAGCAAGAAATGAATCTTGTCAATTTATATCATAATGTTATTTGGTGTTTAATTTTAATTAGACAATCTACTATTCACTGTTCGTGTAAACAGCAGCTAGTTTACTGCAGTGCTTTGTAACTTCGTTGGCATTGTGTTGAGAACTTCTCCAAGTTTGTTAGGGTGCTAGCCACAGCATTTGATTTGGAGGGGAAATTTTTTGCACCCATACCGGGGTGTCTAAGTACAAGGATTACCTAAGATACGAGCCATAGTTTTAAACTGAGGTTGCAGTTGTGTGAAGGTGAAAAAAACATAAGATGGAGGGTTGAATTGTGTTGGTATTTTGTTTTTGTTTTCTTTTTTTGAGTGTTAAAATATGATCAGAATCTGATGAGTACAGATTTTGATACGGTGTTTGAGTGCAGCGGAATACAGAACATAAAGATAAAAGATAGAGAGAGAGAAAGAGCATACACAAACAGTTTATATTGGTTCCTCCTACAACACAGAAATAGTACAGTCTTCTTGCATTTCCAAGGGATTTCACTATAATCACTACTGATTACAATTGCTCAAGGACTCTTCCAAGAGACTTTTCAATGCTCAAGCACACTTGCAAAAGACTTCTATGCTCAAGGTCACTACCAAAAGACTTCTGATGATCAAGCACGCAGGCGAGAGACTTCCAGTGCTTAAAGGACAATCCTAAGAGACTTCTATTGCTCATGGTTTCACAAAGAGACTTATATGCTCAAGCATCACAAGCAAGAGACTTTTGTTTGTTTACAGCAAATATAAATAAACTTGTTCTTACACCGGATGTATATAGATGGTTGGTATAATTGAACAAATGAACAGACTCTTTACAACTCTAGGATTTCTAAGATACAAAGTTTGGTAAGAAAGATCCTAAGTGTTTTTGCGCTATTTAATTTGACAGAGTAATGACACGGTAAAATAGCAGAGTCTTGTTAATCTTCTTCATGGTCTTCAGCTCCTTATATAGGCAGAGATTTGAGAGACGTTGGAGAAGAGTGCGAGCGCATTAAGAGTCATTGAGAAGCTTCAAATCAAGGACTTTGAGCCATTGTACAAAACCTTAGAGGAATTGTAAAGATCTTTCTTGTTCCAGCAATCTCCCCCTTTTTGATGATGACAAACACAAGTATTTGAAACAATTGTAGACTTCAGGGTCAGAGGTTTGGAAGCTCCCTCTGAGTCTGACAGTCTCAGGGTATGAGGTTTGCTAGCTCCCCCTGAGTCTGTGATGGTCCATTAAGATGAGGTTTGCAAGTTCCCCTTAAGTCCCATCTGATAATTCTTAAGGTGAGGTTTTTAAGCTCCCCCTAAGTTCCATCCCGGTTAATTAAATTCATTGTTAATAAATCAAACGCATCAGAGCACATATATAATAACACATCAGAACTTCCAAATGCATTAGTTCTTTAAACATATCAGAGCTGTTAAGATTTGTTTAGATTCTTCAAGTTTGATAACATTGTTTAGAGTCCGATGAGTTCTCAAAAATCATAAGTTAACATAAAGAATAAACTTATCAGAGCTTAAGTTTTTATCAGATTCTTAAAACTATTATGGACTTCTCAAGTCTTTGTAGTCTAGTTAAGTCTGATAACTTCTTCGGGTTCTGATAAATTTTCAATTACGCACAGATAACTTGAAATAATTAAGTTCCGTTTTAGCTTTTTCTGTTAGGCTCAGAACTCAAATACTTTATTCTTCTCCCCCTTTTGTCATCAACAAAAAAAAAACTAAACTTAAAATAAAAACAGTAAAATCACGATTAAGTAAAGATGCAATCAGATTTGATAAACAATTTTCATTAATTAGGGAAATTACAGCAGATAAAAAGAAAAACAAAACAAGCAAACAAGAAAACAAAACAAGCAAACAAGTACTTAAAGTAAAAAATAAAATCCTAATTTTTGAACTCAACATCTAAGCATTCCTAAATCTTCAATCTCATGCTTATGCAGTCTTCTGCTTGTTCATCTTCAAGGTCTTGTAGCTCTTACTTCAGCTTCATCATCAAAGCAGTAGCTCGAGAGACCTTCACAACCTTGAATCTGGCACTAGGAAAGGTACTATTGTGACCTTTTCGTCAAAATCCAGTAGTCAGGTCATCAATGTGGTCTAAGCAACCATGATTAGGCACAAGGGCAGCAATCTTCCTAGCACCATTGTGAATGACAGAGTTGGGCTGCTTAGCTTTGATGTCAGTCATATTAGATATAATCTGTTGATCCATGCTGACATCAATCCCCATAACAGATGACCTAATCCCTGTTTTCTGTTCAACAATGACAATCTTCACCACTTTTGTTTTTACAAACGTTGAGTGGTTCACTCCATTCAGAGTTTTAGAGATCTTTATCCATCCTTGCTTTGCGAACAGGGTCTTCATATCACGCTCATCCACAGTGGATATTGTTGGTCTATATGGCAACGAGGTATTCACTAGAGGGGTGAATAGCGCCTTTTTGAAAATGCTTTTTAAAGTCGACGAAAACGTAGCGAAAGCGGTTTAAAACAATTGACTATTCGAAATTACTTGAAGTGTAAGATAACGACAAAAATTATAGACTATGCTCAAGGATTTACAAATTGAATTGAACGATTCAATTAAAGTAAATCACAATACAATCTAATATTGGTACAAGCTACAAGTTGCAAAACTAGACAAATCAAACTAAACCTAACAACAATAAAACACACTACACCAATGAAAACACAAAGATATAAACTTGTTAATTGAGACTTAATTGAATAACAATGTGATCAAATATGTTTTGAAAGAGTTTGATTCAAGGAATCAAACCAAAGCTTAAGATAAAATTCAATCACACTCAATTCAATCAATATTCAATTAACACAATTTATATACAAATTTTAACGAAATTAAAAGAGTAAGGGAAAGAGAGAAAACACCGGATTTTTATAGTAGTTCCCCCTTTCATCCTCGCTTCGAGGTACGTCTACTCTTCTTGATGGAAAACGTCTCCACCAAGGACCTCCACTATAATTATGAATGTGAATTACAAATGATTACAAGAGTTCCTTCAAACTATCCGATCTTTTCAACCCTTATGCAACCACAACCCCAATCTTTAAATACCCTTTGAAATTGGTGCTTCTTGTATCTTCGAATCCTCAAACACCGTGCAACCCTTCAAGCTCTTCACTCAAACTCTTCGATGTTCCGTCTGGTGAGTGGATCCCCTTGAACACAAGAACAATTAGGAAGAACCCCCAAACCCTTGGAGGTGGAATGAGATCATTCAATTAGCTTCGGATCCTTGATTCCCAACCAATATCCTTGAATGTAATCAACTTTCAATCCCTATAGCACTCTAGCAATCTATGACTCAATGAAACACAATGATTCTTAGAAAAAGTGTTTAATCACAAGAACACAATGAATAATGAGGTATGAAGACTCTAGAGAGAATAGATGTAATTGATTCAGTAACTTGGGGCTTTGGATGATATGAGTATATATAGAAAAGGGTGGCAAGTGCAATATTTTGGCCAAAAACAACTTGTTGATTCGATTCACTAAATGAGTGATTTGAATCAGACAGCTAAAAGACAAGCAAGAAAACAATGAAGATTGATACAATTCATACACAGTTTGAATCGAATCAAGTTGCCCAGAAAGAAGGTTGATACGATTCACACAACATGTGATTCGAATCACTAAGCCTAAAACACAAGACAAAGTGATTTCACGATATGATTCACCAAACTATGATTCGAATCAAATTGATATAATTCAAGGAATCATGAATCAAACCAAGGACAGAAACTTTTCATGATACGGTTCAAACCTATGTGATACGATTCAAGCATTCATGAATTGAATCACAAGGCTTAAAAACCAATTTTGATTAAAACTAAGAGGTTTACTTCAGGCTTAAGACATGCTAGACTACCAGGGATCATAGGAGACATGAGACATGATTGCTAGATGTGCTTTAACACTATATCTAATCAACATTAAATAAAAGACAATCAAATAGAAAGACATCATCAAAACATAATCTTCATTCTCCCCCTTTTTGATGATGTCAAACACGTTGATGATGTGATCTTAGCTCTTAGCTCCCCCTGAAACATAGCATAACAAAAAGACCAAACAAAACAAGGCAATACAAAGACATAGGAATATAATTCATGTAATCAAGTAATTCATCATCAACACATATTTCTTTCCCTTTGACAACGTCAAAAAGAGATCATAATCAACACAAAAAGAAGGAAATAAAGAGAAAAGGAAACAACAAGCACAACCGCAATTGAAAACTTTTAGGCATGCAAAGTCAAGCACAAGAACAAAAGAAAGGCATGCAAGAAATAGATCATAAGTAAGATAGAGTCCAAGCCAACTAGAACAAACAACGATTGAGTTCGAGTATATGGAGAGAGTAAGATCAAACCAAGTTGAGAGATGAAATGAATGTTTAGAATAATACAATGGACAGTAGGTAATAAATAAGAGGTCGAGCTTATTTAAATCAAGAGGTATCTAAGATACCTAGTTCCCTACGGATCTTGAGGAAGGAGTCGGATGGAAGTGGTTTTGTAAAAATATCAGCAAGTTGACACTTAGTGTCAACATACTCAATATCACATCCTTCTTTTCTACATGATCCCTAAGGAAATGGTGCTGAATCTCAATGTGTTTAGTCCTTGAATGCAAAACTGGGTTTTTGGGGAGATTGATAGCACTAGTGTTATCACATTTAATTGGAACACAACCTAGTTTTAAATCATAGTCGAGCAGTTGTTGCTTAAGCCATAAAATTTGAGAGCAACAACTATCGACTGCCACATATTCAGCCTCAGTGGTAGAAATAGCAACAATATGTTGCTTTTTACTATGCCACGAGATCAAGTGCTCTTTCGGTCTGATTTGCACCCTGCAAAGTCAGAAATCGAAAACCCAACTAGACAACAAGAACTCCCCTTTGGATACCAAAAACCAAAATGAGTAGTGTCGCTTAGGTATCACAAAATTCGTTTAATAATTTTTAAGTGATATTCCTTAGGGGAGGCTTGGTATCTAGCACACATACAAACACTAAACATGATATCAGGTCTACTTGCTGTTAAATAAAGCAAAGAACCTATCATACCTCGATACCTTTTGCTGTCAACATTAATGCCGAACTCATCCTTGTCGATTGAGAGAACCGAGGCCATGGGAGTTGAGATAGACTTGCAATCTTGAATGTCAAACTTCTTGAGCAGCTCCAAGACATATTTTGCATCCATTCAGCCGCCATGGCCTTTGATTGGCAATCCGAACTTGCTGGTTCGCGTTTCTCTTTTGAAATTGCTATTCAGGTGGTTCATTCTTCGTCTTTTGCACATGCTGTCAACGTATCTCAGATGGCTACATCACCTCCAAAGTCCTTTGCGGCAGCGCTAGGTGGCCGTAGTTTGCCTTCTTCTGATGAAGCTCCGTTTACGGTCCCTTGTATCAAGGGGATGCCCTCTGTATTGGTATAAGTCAGCAGGAATACACTAAGGGACTGGCTGAATGTCAAAATGCTCTTAGGGACGTCTGATTCTGGTTAAAGGTGAGAAGCCTCACACTACAAGAGATTTGGCCTCTGAGTTAGGCAAGCTATGGAAGATGGTTAACTAATGGAAAATAGTTTCCCTAGACAGGGGCTACTATGATTTTCTTTTTGAGCATGCTGATGACTTACGTCGAATTTGGGCAGCTGGTATGATTCAAACTCACGCATCCATATGGATTCGACTGGTTGAATTGACACAAGAGTATTGGCGGGAACAGACACTTAAGGAAATAGCAAGTGCAGTAGGTACACCAATTGATTTGGATGCCCCGACATGAAATAGGGCTTTTGGACACTATGCGAGAATTTTTGTTGACATTGATTTATCTAAAAGAGCTTATGACGAAATTCTTGTTGAAAGGGACGGTTTTGCCTTCAAGGTTGAAGTTCAATATGAGTGGAGACCGCTATTTTGCCATCACTGTTATGTTATTGGACATAATGGTGTGAACTATAAATGGTTGCACCCTAAAACAACAAAGGAGAATGATCGTGGTAAAAAGCCTATGGATACAGAACCAGTGACACGAAAACCCGCTCGACAGCCTCGTAATGACATAGGAACATCTACTTTAGGTACTCTAAGATATGTTGCAGTGGCAGCCCCTTCTGCTGCAGCACCTGTCGTGAATCAATCACAGCCCTTAACTCATACTGCTGCACCTTTTAAGGATGTCTCGGCCAGTTCCTTTAGCTTTGCTTTGCAGGACATTACGGACACAGTTCCACAAGGCGTGTTGCCTCATCCCTCTTCGCCGGTGTTGGAATTGGCGTCTGCGGTTGCACACGATGACATGCATTCTAATGACGAGGAGGTAACATATACGGTAATTACCGATGTGAGTGTTCAAAAGTTACTGGTTGCGGCTGCTCCACTTATTTTTTCTGTTGAGCACGTTGACGTGCATGGGCACTCGGATGAAGAAACTTTGGACTCGGTAAAGGAGGTGAGTAATTCGCATGTCCATAACTTGGTAGCTCTTGATGAAGCAACTGCCTTGCCTACAATAGTACATGCGGCAACTATCAACAATGGTGCGGTACAAACAGTGGAGGCACAAGCATTGGTTGCGGCGCACTCAATTGTTGCACCAGATTTGAGTGATTTAGGTTTCTACTGTTATTACCTCCGTAGTGGCACCCCTTGACAACATCACGCAAGCAGAGGGTTCTATACAACATTGCAATCCAAATATCCAGCGAGACATGAAGCTATGACAAAGAATCAAAGATTATGATAAGGCGTCAGCTAGGGCTGGACATCGGTCGGTTTGGGTCAGTAGTCGGGCCCAAAACTTCAATCCACCCTAGCCCACGGTTGAGATCATGTGGCCCAATTCCGACTGTTATAACTGTTGGTTTGTTTGGTTTTGGTTTGTTCGGTTAAGACGAATTAACGGATGGGTTGACTCGATTAACCATGTGGCCCATAATATTTAAAATTACATAAAATTTAACAAAAAACATTACAATTTTGATTTAGACCTGCTGATATTTTAAGAAACCATAACCATGATTTTTCCCTATAAAGAGACTTGAGAGTTCATTTTTATTATAAAGTCCAGACATTAAGTAAATATAATCTTAGGGCCACTCATGGCAAGGTCATTTAAAGTATCTATGCCCATTTTTCATTAGGCCATTCAATATAATTCAAGAAACCATGACCATAAATAAGAAACCTTTAGACCCATGGTCAAGGCTCTACATAGTGCATACTGCAGAATTAAGTTTAATAGTTTACAAATACAAATCATAACCATAATTGTCATTGCACTAGGCAAGACATAAACTAGCACAACACAACCAACAATTTAAACTTCACAATGCCATAATTACAGTTATCTAGAATTCTACATAATTTACATTGGCAGGAGATGCTTGCAGGTGCTGATGTTGCAACATGGTCACACAAATACTGTAGCTGCACAACAAGATATACAATATAACATCAAATATAAATTTTGTATTTTTTTATAGATTGAGTTCAAATCAAGATTGAATTCAATAAATAAACTAAAACTAACCTTGATTGAGTTCAAATTAATATCACAGTCCATCATTTCAACAAGTACAGGAGTAGCCTCACCCAAATTAATATCAATAATCTGATTGAATAATTGAAATCAAAAACAATGTGTTACCAACACATTTCATCATAGTAAAATCATCAACAATAAACATATTATGTATCCTACATTATTGTACCTCTGTGCCACAGTTTGGAATAAAAACAGTGAACTCTCCTACATTACTATCACTAGAGCTGGCCTCTAGATTTATAACTGCATCCCTGACTTGAAAAAAGAAGAATAAAACAAACAATAAGGGATTTAATACCACAATAACTACAAGCACTATCAAGCAGCACTTATTGAGCCTAACATACCTTAGCATAAGCATTAAACATAGTTTAAATAGCAGTGTATAGGCTAGCAATCAAGCAGCAATGTGAGAGACCATGGAGCCGAGCAAGCATCTACATTTCAAAATGGCTTCAAACATATATGTTGTATTGTGTAGTTTGAGTCATATGTGATTCCAAAAAATCAAAAAACTTGATTGATGCATGCAAATTAAATAAAACTAAATTAGTGTATATTAAAATACTTAAACATAATGAGATATCCAAATAAATTATTCAAATTTGTACCATAAAAGCAATCAGACAGCCGGCACAGTTGCTGGTGGTGCTCCACCTACAACTGCTTCCCAACGCCAAATGGTCGATCCTTAATTAACTTCTGTTATCAAATCAAAACAAAAAAAATATTAAATACCAATCAGCAACAATAAATAAATAAATAATGATAGAGAAAGAAAGTTAAAGCACCTGAAACAACACCCTCGTTAACCTCAAACTCTTCTGTTGGCTTCAACCAATTTTGTGAGCATATCAAAGCTTCTGCAATTCTCGGACTCAAGGAACTTCTATAACTGTCTAACATTCTAACTCTCTTGCTGAAAATGCTCTCTAAAGATGTTGTAGTTGAAATGGCCAAAATATCTCTAACCATTGCAGCCACATCATTGGATGATGCATTGTCAATGGTGACTATAGACACATTCCTAAGACCCCAATCCCTCAATGACTCTTATATTATCAATGTAACAATGAAGGACAAAGACTAAAATTTATAGCAGGAGGGGGAAAATAAGACATTGAAAAAGTAAATATGTTTTTGCTGGCTATACAAGATATGATCCATGCAATAACTAGTACTAGCAATAATGAAAGGATGGAATTTTCTACTGGTCTTTAAGCATTTGGAATGCCATCTAACACAAGATCAGTATACAGTAGATGATATAGTGGCACATAATTGATCACTTGTTATGTTAGAAGATGCTTAGTTTTCAAGAATCATATTAAATTTTATCTAATAAGAGTTTAACTAATTAACTAATTAGAGGTATACACATGACTGACTCAAAACATACACATATATGTAGAGAATCAAACTAAAAAAAAGACACATATGTTGTTTGCATACACTTTTAAAAAGAAAAGAGAAAAAATAAGAGAAAAAATAAGTTATACTCAATATCAAACAAATGACTTGTACACTAACATGCACTTGAAAAAAGCAAAGAGAAAGACAAAACAAACCAAAGCCACCACCTTGACTTCCTTGGCCAACTCCTTGACTTCCTTGCCCAGCTCCTTGTCTGCTATTGTGTACTTGATCCATCTTTCTAAGTTACAAAGTCTAATACTCCAACAACATAAAAAAAGAAGTTAAAAATCTACTTTCGTCATTTAGAAATAATAAAGCCAATGAACAATAATAATAATTACATAGGTAGAAGCAAAGAGAAACAAAAACATTTTTAGAATCGAACTTATAACTTGCTTACATACACACTTGCATATACACACATCACAAACACCCTTGCATATTGTCATAATCAAGCTTATGACTATGTTTTCAAAAAAATACACAAATAAAAAGTAATATGTTCTCCAAAAATATCAAAAAAATATTGTTTATCAATGTTTTTGGAAAAATACACAAACCAAAAGTGATATGTTCTCAAAAAAAATATTGTTTATCAAAAACACTAAACTAAAAATGAAAAATCCAAAAATTGAAGCTTAGTAACCATTACCTTTTTATCAATAAGTGACTAAACTGTCTTCCTTCCTTAAGCTGAAATAAGACATAACAGTATACAAAAAAAATGTGTTAAGCATGGAAATAACATAGAAAATGCTTAACCAGTACTAAATAATTAGCAGATTTGTTCATCGTCTAAAAAAACTGATAAAAGAAGTAAACTAGAAGCTAGTTCAAAATAATTTTTTATCAACTGCAAAATAATTAACCAAAAGAAATAACAATATCCATAGGCCAAAATAAACCAAACATAACATAAATCTGAAAACAGAATCCTAATAACAATATCCTAATAATCTAAGAAAGAAAATGAAGACAAAGAAAGTGAAAACAGAATCCAAAATAACAATATCCTAATGATCTAAGAAAGAAAATGAAGACAAAGAAAGTGAAAACAAAATCCAAAATAACAATGTCCTAATAATCTAAGAAAGAAAATGAAGACAAAGAAAGTGAAAACAGAACATAGTCTGTTTCGTTGAGAGTAAGTGAAAACAAAGAAAATGAAGAACATAAATAAACACATAACTGAAACATACGATGTAAGACGGTGGATCTTCACCGGAGTGAAAAGAGGAGTCGAACGGCGGCGTGATGAGTGAACTTCAACGGCGGACGACGATGTTGTGGACTGAGTGAGTATTGAGTGTGGAATTGGAACGACGCAACAGCGGCTGAGATGAGAGTGGAATGAATCTAGGGTTTTCTGTGTGTGAAGAGAGAATCAAAAACATATATATTGGGGGTGAAAACGACACCGTTTTACCATTTTTGTGTTACGGCTGTGTTTTGGGAACAGGCACTGGGTATATAATATGACTATATGTATTGGGCCGGTCAGTTTTGTTTACCGCTGGGTCAATAAATCTCAACCGAACCAGCCCATTCCCATCCACCCAAACCCATTTTTGTTAACCCGTGTACCCATTAAACCCGTTTAACCCGCCCAATTCGGTTTACACTGGACCGGTTAGTTCAGTTTGGGTCGGTTAGCCCATTTTTGTCCAGCCCTAGCGTCAGCTGAAGCACCTTTCACACTCGTCATCTCTAAGAAGCAAAAACAGAAATTAAAGCAACAACAACTTCTTGGGAAGCCGCTGTATAGAACCCGCTCCAGGGTAGAGAACTCACCTACTGCCCAATGATTTTTCTCATCTGGAATGTTAGAGGTACAGTTTGATTATCTGAGTTACCGCCGGGTTGCACTTTGATTTTTTTAGAGATAGTTGTGGTCTACCTACTAGACAGTTGTGGTCTGCCTACTTACAGATTTGCTTAGTTGGTTGTGCTTTTCTTTCTCTTTTTTGTTTTCCTGTTTTGAGGGTTTTGGTTTGGTCCCCCCTCTCGTATATATTTTTCCCTTTTTTTTAATAATATTTTCGAGTGAGGCGGTATAGGATGGAGGTTTAGCGGGGTGTCAACCTAGTTGTAATGCCGTTGCTCCCTCTTAATGTCTGTCCTTTCTCCTGACTTATCCAAAAAAAGAATATTTAAACAATATTTTTTATTCATTAATAGATAAAAATATTTGTATGTTTGAGTATCATTAAATCTATATTCACTGGTAATTAAAATATCTATTTCCTCTATGCCTCTATCCATAAATATTCATTAAAATATTTGGCTTGTGTTCGTGACGAAATTTATTTACAATAATCGTCATGTACGTTTTTAATAATAATTGTAAAATTTGGTAAAAAAATAATAATAGTAATATTATTTGTTAAACAGATAAATGTGTGTTCGATTGCTTGTCAACGTCTCCATAAAATCATTATTGTGATCACTTTTTAATGGGTAAGGAAAAGAACAAATATGGGCTTGAATTGAAACAACAAATGGGAAAAACACGACCTCCTCGAAATGCTCAAAATGTCATTTGTGCATCATCATCCTTATATTTTCTATTAACAACCACTTGATATTTAATTGTTTAACGAGTCTTCCTTGTAGTTAGGGATGACAAAGCGGGCCAGTCCGTCCCGTTTAAGTCCGCCTCGTCTAAGTCCGTTTAAAATGGGATGAGACGAGCCGAGTCAAATTAGATGGTCGAGTTTGCACCCGTCCCGTTTAGTGGCAGACAAACGAGTCGGCAGAAACAAAAAACTTTGTTTTTCAGAGAAAAACAACAACTTTTTTTAATGCAGTTTTTACAACTTAATGCGATTTTAGCCCCTATAAAAAACAATAACAAACCAGCCCCTTAAGTTTACCCCCTTTTGTACCTTTGGCCCCCTGGTCCAATTTTGATTCAGTCAACGCACACGTGGCATCTCACTTAAGTGAGTGGGATGCTACGTGGGTAATTTTTAAATTAAAAAAAAAAGCCAAGTGTGTATTTATTGAATTAATAAAAAAAATAAAGCTCAATGAAAAGCTCACACATCTGACCCAGATTAGCCGCGTTTCCATGAGAGTAATGAAGAGTTGAACTAGCCATTGGATGACGAACATAAACAGCCATAAATTAGGTGACCGAGTCCAAAATCTCACCCGCTCCGTTAGAGTTGAACTATGTTGCTTTTATCATTTTTTTTAAGAGTATGTTGCTTTTATCTTAAAAAAAAATATAAAAGAATATGCAATGAATAAATTTTGGTAAAAACAAGATAATTAATAAATTGTCGAACTTAACATCATACTTAATAGCAAAATAATGAAAATCTGTCAACATAAAACAAATCTAAAAGAAAAAAGAAAAACGAGTTAAGCAGGCCTCCCCGCCACGTCACGACCCCATTTTTTTAACAAGTTAAGTGGGATGAGCCAACTATAGGAAGCGGGTTCAAAACTTCGACTCAGTCCGCCAAAAATAGCGGGCTAAACGGGCCGGCGCCGACGGATTGGGCCCGTTTTGCCACCCCTACTTGTAGTATCCCGGTGCACTAGCTAAAAAACAAAAAATGAATTTGTATTATAAAAATAGTATTTTAACATTTTTGAAAGTTTGATAATATAAGTTTAAAAATATTTTAATTATATTTGTTTTTTTTAACTAGTGTCTTAGAGTTATTTTGTTAACATTTTCCTTGTTTAGTTCCAATTTCCACACAATATTCTTCCTTTCGGAAGGTTTTGTCTAATCACAATTATTTAGATACTATGTAAATCTCACCATTTATGTCGAGTTTGGTAACGCAAGCTTGTGATCAAAGTATATGCATTAAGATATCAGAAGATCCTTTAACGTGTGTCAAAAAAAATCTCACCTCTTTATATAAGATTTTTTTTTAAAGTCTGATGAGTTCCACCTCATAAGAGAGTAGATGTTACACAAAAAAAAATCCCATTAAAAATCAATTATTAAGCAGAATTGCTAGCAATACATGCTAAAAAAATCCCATTAGATCGCAAATAATAATTTGTGAAACCATTTTTAAAGTATATGACTCATATTAATTAAAAATATACTTATTTTAATTATTTTTAAAATATATATTGTTTAATTTTTTTTCTTTCCATCTTTTCTTATATAGGTGTGATCAATATTTTTTTCTCTTCCTTCTGATTCGATGATTGATTTCAAGACTAAATAATGTTGTGAATCCCAAGAGAACAATATAGTGCACCATGTTATATACCATTCACGATGTATACATGATCTACTCAACCAGTTTACTTTAAACAATACCCTCCCTATGGTCCCATACGTATTTTTATCATTTTTACATTCAGCAAACTAAACTCCAAATTCAAGACAATAACAGATTCCAACCAACCCGGATAAGAAGTTGGATGATAATTGTTCATCTCAAGTCTCAAGCCAAATGGATTGGCTTGGTGAGATCAAACTAGAAAATTGTTCTTCCCCATACAAAAATGATCATTCCTGGAAAATGACCAAAATACCCCTGCATGACTCAAGTCACGCCCGATATATATCAACATGACTTATTTCACGTTGGCGTATAACCTACGTGGCTTAACTTACGGTGGTGTATAACCTGCGTGACTTAAGTCACGCTGCGTTCATTTATAACTCAGGAAGAACCTCACTTCTCCATTTCACTTCTCAAATCTCTAAAAAATCTCTCAAATATATTGAAATGCATTCCTTTTTGTCATGACTTATCATATATGAAGGGATTTGATGTGATAACTTATATAGTTGATTCGGTAGAATAGATGTGTTGTGTTCTATTCATTCTTTTAAATTTTCAAAGACACTTGCAAATTTTTACACTAAGTATAAGACACTTCAATGCTAACATTTTCGGCAAACTTTCATGAATTTAATTTTAATCCAACATCATGATGATACAACATCCTTAGGAATTTAATATAATATAATGTAACGTAACGCTTCGTTTATTTGAACGGGGATGAATTATAACTAAATAAATTTGTCGTATTCTATTAATTTTGGAATTTATTACGCGTACTTGTGTATTTTTAGTTATGATTTATTTTGGATCATGATTGAATTGTTGTTATTGTTGTTTTTAAGTCATGACATGCTTTTTAAAAATGAACATAACATATTGTATGTTTGGGGTCTTCAAAAAATATTATCTTTGTGCAAAATTGGTGAAAAGATAACTTACCTAAAACAAGCGTGACTTAAGTCACGCAGGTTATACACCAGCGTGACTTAAGTCATGTTGATAAAGCGAGCGTGACGTAAGTCACGCTGGTATAACTAGTGTGACTTAAGTCATGCTAGGGGTATTTTCGTCAGTTTGTATGAGAGTGAGCAATTTTTGTTGGGGGAAGAGCAATTTTCATCAAACTACGCATGCATTGGGCTAATGTACACCAAATGTATTCTTAACTTGAGAGCTTCTAGTTAGTTTCAATTTAGAAACATTTCTAAGACTCTCTAACCCTTATTTTTTTATTGGATAAAAATAACGTGGGTATGACCTCTTTATGTGTGATTCATTTTAATAGTGTGGAACTCTGGATTCAATGAGTTTCATCCGATAAAAAAAAGAGTGTTAGAAAAATAATGTCCATATCACTCATCTTTAAAATAATAAAATGTTAACAACACACTCTTTAACATATATTTTTTAATATACTCTTTTTTTATTGAATAAAATTCATAGATATTCTATCAAATTTATATGCAAATCACATGATTTGATAAGATCCATATAAATTTAAATCAATAGAAAACTGTGTTAAAAGACATGTATTAAAAATTGTTGTGAACATTTAACATTACTTAACAAGAAATCTCCATGAAGAAAACAAAAACAAACTAGTAAATAGAATCCCACTAAATCACTAATAAACCTCACTAACTTGTGGGACCCTTATAAATTAATTTAGGAGTACTAAATACATTATCTATTCAACACTCTCTTTAATATTCTCTCATTTATTGAATGAAATTCATGAGTCATATCACATTATTGGAACCCATTTTCAAGTGTAGAGCTCATATTGATTTCACTCAATAAAAAAACGAGTGTTAGAGAGAGTATTGAAAAGAGAGTGTTTTTAACACTCATATTTCATTTGATTGTTAGATTGAAAATGCACGACGTTAAAATAATATCTGATTTTTGATAAATTTCAAAGACATCTCTAAAATTATAAAATGAAAGTCATAATAGTCCCTCTATTAACTTTTACCATTATGGATTGTGATGTGGTACATTAACTAAATGTTCACTTCCTCCACGTTGATTCCATATCAATTCATCTCTCTCTGTTTTTTTTGTTGAATCATATCAATGTCATCTAACTATAGATAATTTGCTTATGTTATTTAGGTTTTTAAGGACTAATTTGTCAATCTTGGTACATGTACAATTGCAATGATTTACAAATTTATCTTTGAGATGGCATAAATTTCATAAAAAAATTAGTGCATATTGTGACTTGGCAATAGCATGAGATCAATGTACAATGTGACGTGTCAAGTTAAGATGTCACACCCTAGTTTATGATCGATCATGGAAGTTAACATATAGTTTGGTAAAAATAAGCTATAAGCTAGCTTATAACTGATAAGCTAGCTGATAGCTGATGTCTAGTAGCTGATAACTTATAGCTGAAAAGCTAGCTTATTAAAATTAAGGTGTTTGGTAAAATTAGCTGTTGAAGTGACTGATAAATATAAAATGACATAAAGGGACATGTCCGAACGTTTTTTTTTATGAATTATTATTAAACTTTAACGTGTTTGTTTAGTTTTTTTTACTTAATGTATTTCTTTTTGAATATTTTAATTTATTTCAAATTATTTTCATCTCTAAAAAGATAAACGTGCTTTATGAATTCAATTGACATTTTTTATTTAACAAAATTTTTTTTGACAAATTTTAGTTAACTAAAATTTCGTCACTATTGATTATACTAGACTCTAACCCGTGCGATGCACGGGTTTTGTAGAATTTTGTATATAAATATCAAATTGATTATATTTTTACTTACAGATTCAGTACTTTGTTATGAAACGATCGGAAAAAAAAAACAAAAGAAAAGGTGCAAAAATTACACCAATTTAAGTTATTAACTTTATTTTGTTACCAAATAATATTACCAGTTTGTGTTTCAGAATTCCTTCTTTTTCAACATTCATATTCGATTACATTCATGTTAAAAGAACAATTAAAATAAGCAAATTGAAAATAGTAAACATGTTTCAAAAGTCAAAGTGAGAAAACAAAGTAATGTTATAATCTAGTGTAGTGATTTTTGCAAATAGAAAGACAGAATAAATAACTTCAAGTAATTAATATAATATAGGAGAAACAAAGAGGTAGACAAAATTACACTAAAAAGTGATGTTTCTAATGATAAAATTATCATCTGAATTAGTCAAATTATCAACAATTTTAAAGATGCAACTTTAATATCGTAGCACGTAGTAAGCGTACACCAAGAAACAGATCCTAACTGCAAGGGTTGTTAAATCTATAAAAAGGAAAAACAACTGTTATATGGTAACTGAAAGAAAAAAAATAATAAAAAGGATTTGTTATGTGGTAATTGAAAGAAAAAATAATAATGAAAAGGAACCGTTAATAATGAAAAGGAACTGCTATCAAAAAAGGAATTGCAATGACGTTAGTGACTTTTAAAAAAATGACATTTTTATGTGCTACCTAATTCAATTCCTTGCAGACATTTTTTTCATAAAAATTAATTAGGTCCGCCAAAAAGGGTGGGGTTATGGTTATTAGGTTCAACTGCATGACAATGAAAGAGATGAAAGTGAGTGAGAAATGATTTAGGGATTGTGAGATTGAAAGAAAGAGGACCTAAATTTGTGTTGGATACATAACATTGAATCAATTGCGTGTCATAAAAAACATCAGTACCTTAGTGGTAAGAGTTGTGATTTGGAAGCATGTGGTACCTGGTTCGATCCCTACCAATAGGGCTAATCATTAGAATTAGAGGAACACTACTTAACATTTAGTATTATAAAGATAAAGATAAAGATAAATAAATAAAATTAAAAACAGAGGAGAATGGGAGAGAAATCAAAGAAATTGGGAGAAACATATTTTTTAAAATTAGAAACAGAGGAGAATGGGAGAGAAATCAAAGAAATGGGGAGAAGCATATTCTTTTGTAATTTTTCGTACACAATTTTATTAATTTATTATTTATTCAATTAAATATATTTTTAAGGCATCGTACAAAATTATTTATGTTGTAAATTAGTCGCATCTATGATAGATATATACAATGAAAGCAATTATAAGTCATACAAAACTTTAGTGATCTAGTGGTAACATTTGTAAGCTGTTAGAGTTTGGTGTGTGGTTCAACTCTCTGTAGGAATTTTTTTCATAATTTCTTTCAAATCCAAAAATTAGGGTTAGGTAGGTCAAGACTACCTAACATTTAGTATTATAAAAATATGTTATGTAAAATTATATATTATATGAATCATGAAAAAAAAAGGCAGTGGTCAATTTACAAATTAAGAGCAAGTCACAAAAAATATGGAGCAAGAAAACATATAAAAAGCTATAAATAACGTGAGCAGTACTGACTAACGTGTGTGAGGTTGATGTTAACAAAATATAAAACGTGGGTAGTTGTTCTATTAAAAAAATAATTAAATTAAATTAATAAGGTTAAAATTGGAAGAAAATATAAAAAATTATAAGCTATAAGCTCAAAAGCTACTTGAAATAGCATCTCAATAAAAGCTATAAGCTAATGGGAAAAGCTTTTTACTAAACATATGTCATTCTATCGAAACAAGCTTATAAGTTAATCCAAGAAGCTATAAGCTAGCTTATTTGTGTTACCAAACACAGCCATATATAATTTTAAATGACATTTTACAATTTTGAGGATATATAATTTCCAATTTGCAAAAATAAGAAACTATAATTTCGATGACCAATTTATCTATTCTTTCGATAACTTTACCTTACTATCCTTGAAGATAAAGTGTTATGATCCCTCTCTATGAATTAGTCTACGCAGTCATGTATGATAATACTTTATTTATAATTAAAATATGAAGCAAAGAAAAAAAAACACTTTTTTTTAAATGTCACTAATTTACACACATTTCGTGTATGAACACCGAGTCAGTTATTTTAGAATGAAGAGGAAATCTCCAACTTACACATATATCATTGTCAATAATATATATATATATATATATATATATATATATATATATATATATATATATATATATATATATATATATATGTGACATCATACTAATTAAATGAAAGATGACAAAGAAAAAGTGATAGATGAACGTAAGATAAATGCCACCACCATACGTGCCTGTGGATGCATCATTCAAGTGCAATGTTTCACAATTTTCCTTAGAAAAATAATCAAAGATAATATTTAACATAACTAGATAAAATTTATTTTTGTTTGTTTCTTCTATCCATAATGTCATCTAATTACCTTTTTCACATTAACATGATCAACTTGGGTTGCCCCTTAGTTATATAAATTGAGGTGCTTGAAGAACATTTTGCATGAGCTTCTTTTAGTTGTGTGTAATTAACATAAGCAAAGAAAGAAAGAGTTCTGTTCTTACCATGGCTTCATCACTTTTTATGCCTTCATCCGTAAGCTCAATATTCTTCACTCTTGCCTTGCTTTCTTCATTTCTTGAACTTTCTTTGTACAAATTAATTGAGTTTCATTGACATATCAAATAATTTTAGACGTGACCAATGTAATAATAGCTTTCACTTTTAGTATTTTACGATGAATTTTGTAATATAGATATGTGGAAAAGAATTATCGGACGTGTCATATAACTTGATACTGATGTAACATGCATGTTTGAGAAGAATGGATCCAACTTCATCAAATTTTTGTAGGAAATTTCCTCATTCCCACATTTTAAAAATTCTCACATGTTTTCATATGTAACTATACTTTTTAGAGAGCATAATTGCATAAAAGTGTAATTTGGACAACACAAAAATTATATGATTAAACAAAAATTGAAATTAGTAGTTCTTGGATTAAGATGATACGAATGCCAATGATTCAAATTTTAGTCTGAGCTTTTAATCATTAATTCATTATAACTTTGGTTTTTTTTTTTGGTTACATAGCAAACAAAAAGAAAATTATAACTTTGGTTTTAAATAAACCTCTTCTATTTGAACATTTAATCATAATATTTTTTGTCAATATTTTAGTAGAAACTGCAGAATATAAATTGCGATTTTAACTTGTTTGATAGAGAAGAGGATATAATTAATTCAGTGTTCTGTAATTTGTACGAGTTTATCAAAAGATCTCTGTACATAGAATGAAGAAAACAAAAAGAAAGCTATGTTCTTTCAAAACACCATGGACTAAAATTATTATTATTTTATATCAAATTAAAGTAGTCTTAGTTAAGAAACAAGTGTTTACTTTAAAAGACTCTTAATGTAGCATCAGCACTTCAAATTGAGACGTGTTGGACATCGACACATGTAGAACATTCAATCAGATATATATTTTTTAAATCATCACCAGCATTTACATGTCGTGTCTGTGTCAGTGCTTGATAACTTATCTCATGGTATCACGATATAAGTATCAATTCAACCTGTGAAATTAACTTATAAAAAAATAATATTGGTTTAATTTCATGGTATAGTAATCTTAAATTAACCAAAATTATATGAATGAGCACAGATAATGGAAGAAGAAGCCAGATTCGAGTCCGAAGTAGCCGAGGTGCAAGCATGGTGGAACACAGAGAGGTTCAGACTAACCCAAAGACCATATTCGGCAAAAGATGTAGTTTCCCTAAGAGGAAACCTACGACAAACCTATGCCTCAAATGAGTTATCCAAAAAGCTCTGGAGACTTCTCAAAACCCACCAAACCAACAGAACAGCATCGAGAACATTCGGTGCACTTGATCCGGTTCAAGTCACTCAAATGGCAAAACACTTGGACACAATTTACGTCTCAGGTTGGCAGTGTTCATCCACACACACAACCACCAACGAACCTGGTCCTGATCTTGCTGATTATCCTTACGACACTGTCCCGAACAAAGTTGAACATCTTTTCTTTGCTCAGCAGTATCATGACAGAAAGCAAAGAGAAGAGAGGATGAGTATGAGCCGAGAAGATCGAGCAAGAACGCCTTTTATTGATTATTTGAGACCGATAATAGCTGATGGTGACACTGGATTCGGTGGCACAACAGCTACTGTTAAGCTTTGTAAGCTTTTTGTCGAACGCGGTGCTGCTGGTATTCACATTGAGGATCAAAGTTCTGTGACTAAGAAATGTGGTCACATGGCGGGGAAAGTTTTGGTTGCGGTTAGTGAGCATATTAATAGGCTTGTCGCTGCAAGGCTTCAATTTGATGTTATGGGAGTTGAAACTGTTTTGGTTGCTAGAACTGATGCTGTTGCTGCTAATCTTATTCAATCCAATATTGATACAAGAGATCATCAGTTTATTTTGGGTGTGACAAATCCGAGTCTGAAGGGAAAGAGTTTGGCAACAGTTATGGCACAAGGATTTGCTTCTGGAAAAAGTGGAGCTGAACTTCAGGCATTGGAGGATCAGTGGTTGTCAAATGCGCAGTTGAAGACTTTCTCGGAAGCGGTTACAGATGCAATCAAGAGCCAAAATGTTAACGAGGATGAGAAAAGGAGGAGGTTGAACGAGTGGATGCATTTTTCGAGTTACGAGAAATGTCTTTCGCTTGAGGAAGGTAGAGAGATTTCTAAGAGATTAGGTGTGAAAAACCTCTTTTGGGATTGGGACTTGCCTAGAACTAGAGAAGGGTTTTATAGGTTTAAAGGTTCTGTTACTGCGGCTGTTGTTCGCGGTTGTGCTTTCGCACCACACGCTGATCTTATCTGGATGGAAACAGCAAGTCCTAATGTGGTCGAGTGCACACAGTTTGCTGAAGGGATGAAATCAAAGTGTCCACAGATGATGCTCGGATACAATCTTTCGCCATCTTTTAATTGGGATGCTTCGGGTATGAGTGATATGGAAATGAGGGATTTTATTCCTAAGATTGCTAAGTTAGGGTATGTGTGGCAGTTCATAACTGTTGGTGGGTTGCACTCTAATGCATTAATCACTTCAACGTTTGCTAGGGATTTTGCTAACAGGGGAATGTTAGCTTATGTGGAAAGGATTCAAAGAGAGGAAAGGAACAATGGTGTTGATACACTTGCTCATCAGAAATGGGCTGGTGCTAATTACTATGATAGGTACCTCAAAACTATCCAGGGTGGTGTTGCGTCAACCGCTGCAATGGGAAAAGGTAAGCATATAAATTAATGTTACAATTAAGGTTTTAAAGCGGTTATTGTAGCTTTAGCGTCATGATCCTTGATATTACTGAGAGTCGCTATCAAATGTGGCTAATGTCAACGTAGGATCAATAGTGGTCACGCTTACATCAAAAACCTTGATGTCGCGGCTCAGATCTTAGTCGCAAAAACCTTTTTAGAAAACCGTCATTATGATGCTAATTGTTTTGAAAAAAAAACAACGGTAACTTTTTTTTTACGATTTTAATTTGTTATACTTTTTATGTTGTATTATAGGTGTTACTGAAGATCAATTTAAGGAAACATGGACTAGGCCAGGAGCAGTGGGCATTGGTAGAGATAATGGCAGCATGGTGGTTGCTAAGGCAAGAATGTGAAGGATCTATACTTCTGCTATGAACTATACTGCTGAGTTTGGAATTTAGGGGAAATTCAGTAATTTATCAATTTATATGTACTGTAATGGAATAAATGTAGACTTTAATTAAGAGGCCAATAAATCATTGTGGAATTTTTTGGCTGTATAATTGCTATTATTTCCTAGTTTCTTCAAACTCTCAAGCCTTAAGGGCAAGGGGGAAAAGAAGACTACTATGTGTGTTTTGTAATTTGTTTTACTCTTATCGTTTAATATATTTTACTTTGTGCATTTCTTTATATTTTTTCTATTACATAGTCCTCTTAAATCGAATAAATGTACCAGAACCACTTATACCTTGAAAGAAATGCTGAATTTTGTTAATGTAAAATTGTATGACAATAAAGATACTATAGTTAAACTATAAACTACTCCATTAGCTTATTGATGAGTAAACAATTGCCTATTGCACCATGACTCTACAGGTCTTACTTAGAGTCAATCACAATCACAATGAAGCTCCTGACTGAGGATAATGGGGCTTTACATGCTGGTAATCTGAACATTGGTGGGAGTGACCCTAGTGCCACTCTCCAAGTTTCTTCTTTGGCGTCCACTGACCGGGTGGGCCCAGAGCCCCTGTCCCAGCTTCCAAGTATCTACACTGGTTCTTTTCCTTGGTCTAGAGATGATTTCATGCGCGCCGTGACGCCCTGGGACCGGAATTACTTCAACCGCCTGGATGTTCCTACCCGACGGATGTTGGTGGCTGATGGTGCTATCAGTGCCTATAAGGTTGTAGGCTTGTGCACTTTGATGGCCGGTTATGACGTTGTCCCCGATTTTACTCCTGGGCCCCTAGCGGGGTTTGACGATGGGCATCGTTCTTCTGAGGAGGCTGAGAAAAAATGTGTGATCTGGAAGAGGAGGAGGGGAGACTCGATGAAGCCAACAAAAAGCATGCAGAGTCAAATAAGAAACTTAAAGAGGTCAGCAAGCAGCTTGAGGAGTCCAATACTAGGGCCGGGGAGGCCGACAAGAAGGCCAAAGATGCCTCAGTTGGCTGGGAGGAGCTTTGAGAATCTATATCTTCTGCTGAGAGGAAAGTGAAGGATCTGAGTGCCGACCGTGTCCGCCTAAACAAAGATCTTTCAGATGGCGCCTCAAAAATATTCGTGCTGGAAAGGGACTTTTCAGCTTGGAAGGCCCAGTTTGTGGTGGCTGGTTCCAAGATAGTCCTTATGGAAAAAGAAATGAAATCCAAGCAGGAAGTTAACAAAACCCTTTCTGCTGACATTGAGGTCCTGACTCAGGTGGTAAGGTCCATGCGGCCCAAGCAGTTGTCGCTCTGAAGGATGCCCTTAGCAGAAAGATCGCGGCTGAGCGGGAGGCTGAGTTCCACAAGCAAAAGGCAAAGACGGCACTGGATCTCACTATCCAGTGTTTGGAGGAGACTTTCCAGGATGCTCTAAATCTAGTGGTGTTCTTTTATCCTCCAGTTAAAATTGACCGCTTCAAGGTTCATGTTGATCAGCGTGAGCATCGACCTTCCCTTCCAGTTTTCCAACCCAAGGACTTAGACGGGGGTCCCCAGTGATTTTCTTTCCTTTTTTTTTTTGTTTTGATTATGTAACTCCACTATAGTGGCACCTCTTGTAATGATTTAATATTATAACGAAAGAGGCTATTCTGCTTACCCGTTGTTTTGAGTTTATTGTTTGTTTGCTTTGTTTTATTAGACATTATTTTATTTTTGTTTTCACTGTCTTCCAAGTTTGCATTTTGTTTCATGACGCGTCGAGAGTGTTTATTTTGTTGGAACAAGAAGTGTCTTG
This sequence comes from Medicago ruthenica, assembly GCA_018208015.1. Lineage (NCBI taxonomy): Eukaryota > Viridiplantae > Streptophyta > Magnoliopsida > Fabales > Fabaceae > Medicago > Medicago ruthenica. The sequence continues at coordinate 25,647,550 of CM031374.1, read as the reverse complement.
GACAATTCCTTTAAGGTTTTGATGATAACAAAGTATTGAAGAATAATTGGAATACTGACATATGTTCAAGTATGCAGAATCAAGGAATAATCTATCTATCAAGGATGAACATATGAAGAGCATCAGAAGGGACAAGAGAAGCTAAGAAGACTATGGTAGAAGACCAAAAGGAAGGTCAACCAGAAGTCAACATCCTAAGAAGACAGACACCACATAGATTCTAGAAAGGCAACTCAACAGACTCTATGATGGTTATCAGACTCAGAAGCAGACACTACAGACTTGGATCACCCACAAACTTGAGTAAGTTATGACGGACCCAGAATCCACGTGTGTTTTTTCTCATTCTGTGAACTATCACTATCAAGGTTCTGATAGGTGCAGTTCTTTTGTCTCTTTCTATCTACGTGCATAATCATACAAAGAACATCAAGAACAAAGCAATGCAACTGATAATTCTTCTTTCAGCAAGGGAAAATTCAAAGACCATCCAACGAGATTATCCATATCAGGCAAAGGACCAACGTTCTTGATCAAAGCTTCTCAACGACTCTATTTACGTTGTCACCCTTCTCCAACGTCTCTGAAATCCCTGCCTATAAAAGGAGTTGAATGTGCGCTCTCTCTCAAAAAACGCTCGAGCGTAATGACGCTCGGAAAGACTGCGGAGTCGCCACCAAAGTTTTATTTTTAAAGGGAAACGTTGATAAAACCCTTGGTGATGTGGAAAGGATGGTCATCGCAACCACTAACGGGTTCGAGAGTCGATTATGCAAGGGGAAGGTATTAGCACCCCTCACATCTGTTGTACTCAACGGGAACCTCCTAGTTAGTTAAGGCTAAAAGTGTTTTTAAAGGTTTGCTTGCTATGTTTTACTCCCTCCGGTCCTTAATATAAGAAGAGAAACCAAAAAACATCAAAACCAAGAAAGTCATTAATTGTTGGAACTTTTTAAATGTTTTTACAAATATACCCTCATAAAAATTTGTGAAGTATTAAATATACCCACTAATATTGAAAAGACAAGCATTAAATGAGGGTTAAAAAAGTCTTTTATGCAATAAATACTCCTTAAAAATTGTGATATTTTCTTATAAATAGGTCCAAAGTTTTTTTTGAAAAATTTCTTATAATAAGGACCGGAGGGAGTAATATATAAAGGGAAAAAGAAAAAAAAAAGGGAAAAAAAGGTATATTTTATTAGTGTGCTTGACAAGAATGGGATCTTGCTCCTACGTATCTCCTAATGCGATGGAGAATTCAAAGCTACGTAGTTCTTTGGTAGAACACGTTTATTTGTTGGTTGATTTTAAAGAACGATGTTTTTGATCGTATTCTTGCGGTTAAACGTAGCTTGTATGCTCGCGCGTGGGAGGCTTAAACGTTTGTTTGTATCGCGTTAGAATTGATAAAACATGTCTGTTTGTGAAAAAATGTTTGAATTGACCACCGGGGGGGGGGGGGGGGGGCAAAAATTAGTTCAATTGACCACGGGGGCCAAGAATTAGTTTAATTGACCACGGGGGGCCAAAAATTAGCTTAATTGACCATGGGGGGCCAAAAATTATTTTTGGTGTGTTGGATTTGTTTTATGTTTTGTATTTTTGAAAATAGAATGACGATTGCCCGAACAACGAGACATACGTCAAGTGCCCGTGCAACCGGGGAATGAAGAGACATACGTCAAACCATTCCTTTTTCAATCAAGTTTATTGTTGAAACTTATGTACTTTTGGTGAAGTTTGAAAAGAATGACGATTGTCCAAATAACGAGACATACGTCAACTGTTTGTGCAATCGGGGAATGGAAAGACAGACGTCAAACCACTCCTTTTTCGATCAAGTTTGTTGTTGAAACTTTATGAAATTCCAAATAAAAGCAAAAACACTTGTTATATTTTGAATTGAGTTTTAACCCTTTCAAAAACACTTTATGAAATGAGTTTTAACCCTTTCAAAAAAGTTCAAAAACAGGTTCTGAATTTCAAGAAAAATGCCCAGAAGCTGCTTCAGAAGCTGAACTTCAGAAGCACTGTTCAGACTTTGAGGTTCAGAAACACTGTTCAGACGTTGACTTTTTGGTTGACCATCAGACGCACTGTTCATACGTTGACTTTGGTTGACCACCAAACACACTGTTCAGACATTGACTTTGGTTGACCATCAGACTCTGAACTTCAGAAGCACTGTTCAGACTCTGAACTTCAGAAGCACTGTTCAGAAGCTGCTTCTGAACTACTGTTCATAAGTTGCTTCTGAACTACTGTTCAGACTGCATTTGATTTCTGATTTCAGAACCTCAAAGGGGTGAAAAGCTTTCGAATTCAGTAAGAAAAAGAAGTAAACCACTTCTGTTTGGGTGTTTTGTAAACTTTTAGATTTCTTTGGGGTTTTAAAAGATGTTTTTAGTTCAAAATGAGTTAAAGACCACTAAGAATGCAGAAAAATGATGTTGAAACAACAGGAACAGCTGAACAAATGCAAACAGAATGTAAAAGAATAGATAAACAGGTTTAAGACAACTTACAAATTCCTAGCCAAGGCTTTAGTTGCAAGAAAATGAAAGGGGCTTTGGATGATTGTGATTTCTTGAATATGGAAGTGATGAAGAATAAGAACAACAACAACAAATGATGTTTTGCTGTTATTCTTCACTCTAGGTATGATGTTTCTGGTGATTTAATGGCTGTTTGGATTGTTTGATTGTTTTGTGATGGTTTGTGAAAAAAGAAACAGAAAACAAAGCTTCTGGCTTTCAAAGGTTGTTGTGAATTTTGGCTATTCCTTCTGGTTCTGTTTTGCTCTAAATTTCTCTAAAATAAATCTCTAGAATTCTCTCTAAAATTGCTCAAAGATCAGATCCGAATTGTGTTAAAAAACTCTGTTAAAACAATGTGTTAAAACTGTATGTTTTTTCCTTCTGAATTGTCCTTTAAAACCAACTGTTTTGTGAAAATTCTGTGTTGATTCTTATGAAATTCTATCTGAATTGCATTAAACCAACCGTTTTTAATCCTTCTGCATTGTATTGCTTATATAGGCAAAATGTGATCATTTGTAATCATGAAAATCCCTTGAAAACAGGGCTGCTTTGTGTGCTAAAACCAAGACTTTGGTTAGCATTTAATGCAAAAGGAAGGAAGTGACCTTGCCTTGTGATCATGGTGAAGACTTTGGTTTAATTCAGAACAAATTGGGGCTGAGTTTGACAGGAATTGTTGGGAAAATGGGAAAACAGAGGATGTTTGCAACTTGTGATGCTTTTGGGATTGATCTTTGAAGATTTGGGGAAGAAAAACAGGAAAAGGAGAGTGCTGTCCTGTGCAGAGGTTGGGAGAAAACGTGGAAAAGGTGCTGCACTCAGGGGCAGCAGCAGAGAAAAAATAGGAAGGAAGAAATGCTGGAACAGGGGCAGCAGTTTCAGAACCAGGGGCAGCAGTTTTGCAGCTTACCTTGACTGGTTTTGATAAAGGAGAAGGGAAAAAAATGGCAAGGTGGTTTGCTGGAACCCAGGGTCAGAAGCAGGAAACAGATGGAAGGGAAGAAGTGCTGCCTCTGGGTAGCCACTTGCTCCTGAATTTCCCTGCCTGTCACGTGTTCCTTCCTCTTCTTTTCTTCTTTTTTTTTTTTGAAATAAACAATATAATAATAAAAGTAATAATAATAATAAAAATAATAATAAAATAAAATAAAAAGAAAGATAAATAAATAATAATAAAACTTTTATTATTATTTATTATTTATTAAAAAAAGAAAATAAAAGTTGACTTTTTTTGTGTTGACTTTGACTTTTTTGTGTTGACTTTTTTTTTGAAAAAAAACTTTGACAAAATTAGGGTACAACACTGAAGACCACAAAAAAGATCAACAAGACTCTGCTATTAAACTGTGCCATTACTCTGTCAAATCATATAGCGCAAAACACTTAAGATTTGAATTCAAGTTTATATCTTCGAAATTCTAGAGTTGTAGAGAGTCTGTTTAATTTTTCACAAGTCCTCGCATTGAGACACCTAAATTTGATCCACCTAAGGTTCCTACCCCTGTGGATCTTGGTAGTTGTGAATCTTGTCTTAAATTACATGAAGACAAATTATACAATGCTTGTCAAAAGGGGAAACAAATTAGAGTCTCTTTTAAACTAAAAATCTTGGTCTATACGTAGAAGACCTCTAGAACTTCTCTACCTAGATCATTTTGGCCCCTCAAGGACAAAAAGCATAAGAGATAACTATTTAACCACAAATTTGAAAACTTGGAAGTGATCATGGTAGTGAACTTGTTAACCATAAATTTGAAAACTTTTGTGATGAATATGATATTTAACATAACTTCTCTTCTCATAGAACACCTCAGATGACCTATTTAAAACTTAAATGACTAACTCAATATTTTTGTCAAACTTAAAAGACCCATATAGGTATTTGGCCTAGTAAATAAATATGAATAATATTTTGTGTTATTATTTTTTTTTACCTTTATATAAATTATAAATTTGTCAACTTTTTCGATGATTTAGGTATATAATCCACATTATTTTTTTTGCATATTTAACTTATTATTATAAACCGGAATTAAAATATGATATCAAATAAATAGTAATTATTTTTGAGACATTTTTTTAGTAATTATTAATATATACAACACAAAATAATCTTATTTATATCTAACCCGAACAAACAATGGATATCAGTAACTATTTAAAGAAAATATACATTATTTATAAAATTCAAAATGACTTTTCCCCTAAAAAAAATTCAAAATAACTTTTTTTTACATACTTAGATACCGTTTGATGCGGTTTTTTTTCTACTTCTCTACAATTTTAAGGAGAAGGTGGACCAAATACAATATCTATTAAGTACTTACTAAAAAAAGTACTTTTTTAGAATGCATAAAATTAAATGGAAGGAGCTTTGATCAAAAGTTGTTTAAATGAACTTTAGAACTACTTAACACGGCTAATAGATTGTAAATTGTTTTTGACTCTTTAGATATTTAGAAGTTGAATATAGAAAAATTTGTTTTGATTGGAATTAAGATTAAGTTTGTTTGTTCTTTAAAAAAAAAGATTAACTTAGTGTGTTTTTTGAGTGAGTTTGTTTTAAATTTTAATTTGTTTTTAAGAGAGAAAAGATAGGGGGAGGTTGAACAAAAGACCACAATGCTATAATTTTGATGACGTGTCAAAAAATTAAGAAAAAGTAAGATTGTATTTTTGGTAAACATTAAGTTTCATAATTAGAGAGAGAGAATAAATAATTAGAAAATAGAAGATTAAGTTTGTTTGTTCTTTAAAAAAGATTAAATTAGTGTGTTTTACCGAGTGAGTTTGTTTTAATTTGTTTCTAAAAGAGAAAAAATAGAGGGAGAATGAAGCAAAAGAGACAAAATGATATAATTTCGATGACGTGTCAAAAATTAAGAAGAGATAAGATTGTATTTTTAGTAGACATTAAATTTCATAATTAGAGAAAGATTCATAATAATTCAAAGCTTTGTACAATATTTTGTCAAACAACTTTTAACTTAAAAATAACTTTAAAACTAAAAAAAATAAAGTATCGAAACAACTTTAATTTATTTTTTAAAGTCTTTAATTTTAACTTTTTTTTAAAATAATTTTTAAACCGTAAAAAAGCAGGGCCAAAACTATGCCTTTGTAAATTGACCAGGCCAGTCCTCTAGAACCAATCAAACCAAACCTGTTCAGTTATACCTCAGACGCAAAGAAGTAAGGATCATTACACATTATTATCCCATTTTCTCAATTTTCCCAGCCAGAACAAAAAAGAAGGTAGAAAACAAAAAAAAATTCCCGCCTAAGGATTCCCCAAATACAAATATTATAAAATAAAATTGGCTTAATTGCATGTTTGGTCCTTTATATTTATTTTAAGTTTCAAGTTGGTCCCTTTTGTTTTAAACGTTTCAAGTTGGTCTAAGCAGTGTGTGTAGGAGGCATTCTCGTCGTTTTTCATGCAATTCCAATTTGAATCTGAATGTGAACATAATTGAAGTTCAAATTTTAATAGAAACTCCTACTTTTAGGTGTAAAAAATCAACTTGAAAGAGACTAATTTATGCTAACGTTGCAAACAAAAGGGAACAACTTGAAAACATTTAAAACAAAAGGGACGAACATGAAACCTAAAATAAATATTTTGGACCAACTTAAAACGTTTAAAAGTTAGAATACAAGGGACCAACTTAAAACCTAAAATAATCATAATTGACAATTAAGCCAATAAAATTTCTCATTCTCATAACTTACGCTCCATTGCCAAAAATGGAAGATGGTTTAGTATCAGTAGATCGTTGGGCAAAGGGAAGTGGAGCGTACTTCTTAACACATCTTCATTCCGATCACACTCAAGGTCTCTCTTCTAAATGGTCCCATGGCCCACTCTTCTGCTCTTCAATCACTGCCAAACTACTTCCCATCAAATTCCCCAATTTCAATCTCTCTCTTCTTCGCATTCTTCATTCCGCCACTTCTCACACTCTCTCCCTTCGTTCTCCTTCTTCTTCCGATCCCACCACCTTCATCGTCACTGCCATCGACTCCTGTCACTGCCCTGGTACGTATTCTAGTGTCGATGAGTTTGTGTCAGTGTCTGTGTTGGTGCTTCATAGGTTGCTACTACTATTAAAGTAGTACTACTTATGTCATTTAATTTGTTATTTGTTGTGAGTTTTTGGAATAGGTTCGATTATGTTACTTTTTCGCGGAGATTTTGGATGTGTGATTTATACTGGTGATTTTCGTTGGGAAGCTGGTTGTGAGAAGGCAAGGATTGCCAAAGAAATGCTTGGTGTTGCACTCAAGGAACATGATGGTGATGTTGATGTTGTTTACCTTGATAATAGTTATGCTAATCCTACTTATGATTTTCCTACTCGTAGCGTTGCGGCTCAGCAGGTACATTGCAATACTATCATTCTTGGCCCCAATTTCAAATATTCACTGAGTTATAGTTTTATGATAAAAATGTTGTGATAATGGTGTTAGGCTTCAGAAATTAAGATTATCACATATTGAAAAAGGGCTGTGGATTTTCGATTCCTCGTGAAATTCATGCATGTTTTAAGAAAATTTATCTGCAACTTTCATTACTGTTGTTCATATCTGTGTTTATTAAACCAAATGGTTAACATATTCATGAAAATGTTTTCTTTTGGCTTGGATGATTGTCTGATTTCAGGCTATTAATTTCACAAATGAGTTTAACAAAGCTGCACTATACACTGTCGGTGTAGAACTATTTTACACAGACATCCGATGAAAGTTCATTGTATAGTCACATGAGACCATTTTAAAACTGAATTTTACTAGTAACTGTCAATTACTTGATTCTCATAGCTTCGTCGTTACAAGACTAGTTTACACTAACAACACATATCCCCCTTACTCTTTACGGATGTTTTATTTTGACTTGGTTGATGTCTGATTTCAGGCAATTGATATAATTTCATCGCATCCTGACCATGATGTTATTATCGGAATCAATAATTATGGGAAAGAAGATCTCTTGCTTCAGATTTCAAGCGCCCTTGATATAGAGGTATCAATTTCTCTTCAGAACAAAAGTATAGTCATCATGCTAGTATGTTGTATTTAAGGAGAATGGTAAACAAATACTTATGACATTAACTCCAGTTACCATGCCTATCTATTTTATTTGGTAAACCAATGCTAGAGTTTTATGGTTAATAATTTTATGACCTTAACTATCGCTATCATTTTAGACTCGAAAACTGTTATCAATTGTTCAGAACATGCTTGAAGTGTCATGTTTTATATGCAAATTGTCATGTTTATATCAGTACAAAACTTTGCATCTTACCATTTTGTTGATAAAGTTAATTTGGATTTTGCATTCTATTTTACTTGATTCTTCCTCCTCTACCTATTGATTTTTCACTGATTTGCTTATTTTACAATTGAAGATTTGGGTGTGGCCACAGCGGTTGCAGACTATGCATCTTCTTGGTCTCCCTGATGTATTTACAACCGATACAACTGTTACTAGAGTCAGAGCTGTTCCAATGTATAGCTTTAGCAGGAATACATTGGAGGGATTAAATTTAATTCGCCCAAGAAAACGCCCAACTATAGGAATTTTGCCATCAGGTCTTCCATGGGTAAAGAAATCCCTTAAAAAGAACGAGTTTCTCTCTGGTTCTTTTCTGACATCGCGTTATAAGAGAAGCAAATGTGACACAGATAGTACTCAGGTCCAGATGGACAAGCAATTTGCAAAAACAGGATCTCCCAAAATGTTTGACAAGTATATATTTTCAGTTCCTTACTCTGATCATTCAAACTATGCAGAGTTAGAGGATTTTATTAAGTTTGTCAAGCCAAACTGTCTGAAGGGTATTGTTTCTTCCTCTACATGCTATATTGAACCCATGTACTATTTTTGCCGACTTTGTACCGGTAACCAACCAGTACAGCAGTTGCATAACAGGTCTAAACTGATAGAAAGTTGTAATGTTGAAGAGGATGATGATGAGTTAGATAGAAACATAAGCAAGGAAAGTTATAAAATGAATGACATTGTCCAAAGGGTAGTAACAATCAGCCCTGAAACTTCATTTGAAGATGATAATGTTGAGTCAGATGATGAAACTTCATTTGAACATGATAATGTTGAGTTAGATGAAACTTCATTTGAAGTTGATAATGTTGAGTTAGATAGAAACAGAAGCAAGAACGTGTTTGAAATGAAAGAAAATGGTAAAAGAGTAGTAAATGTCAGCCCCGAAACTTCAGTTAGAGATGATAATGTTGAGCTAGATAGGAACAGAAGGAAGGCTTTGAAGGTTAAGTTATCAGGTTTTCGTATGAGAAGGTTAAGAAAACAGCGCAGCGCTAAAATTTCAGACTATGTTGAAGAAGAAAGTTCGTATGTTGAAGAAGAAATTTCAGACTAAGTTTTTGTATGATCACTGCTCTTGAAGTCCATGTTGCAAGGTATGACCTACTATTCACTTGCTCAATGTATCAAGAAGTTATTGGATGATCTTTTGTACCCCTATTGGAAAGAATGTGCATTTTGAACACTAAAATCTGCTTGTGACAGAAGAATTGTAACATGAATTTATGGTGCACATTTTGTTGATAACTCTCAGTATGGTCTGATTCACTTGTGTAGGAAAAAGGATAGTCTCTCCTTTTTAAATGTTGCTTGCAAGCTTACAGCTCAAAGTTGAAATATGGTATAATTACAGTCCAAAATTTAATATTTTCAAAACATTCTTAATCATTTTTGAAATTCATATAAAATCTATTAAATCATGTGAATCCCCCACTTGCTATTTCGGATTCGTATGAAATGTACCTAATAATGGTTTTTGGACTTTCATAACATAGGTGCACTAGACATCTTTTTGAACCAATTCATTGCCAATCTTAAAAGAACAAAATTTTTTGTACTCTAAATTCTATAAGGTATGTGCCTGCGATTTTATTTAGTATTTTTATATTTTTTTCAAGTTAATAATATTTATTAGTTTTGTGATATTTTACAATAAAATTATGAATATTATTTTATTTATATTTGGTCAAAAATTATGAATATTATTATTTCTATATCTCATTTTCTCTATTTCAGCCTAATCATTAGTGTTTCTATAATAAATAATGTTTGATCATTTGCAATACCTTTTTTTTTGAAAGAAAACTATTCACTCATTTATTTTCTGTTACAATTAAGTTTTTCCATCTGATTTCTTATATTTACTGCTCTAAAGTTTTCATTTCCAATTGAAAATTTACAAATTAAAATAATGATATTTTTAGAATATAAGTTCTGCCTACCCACTCTCTTAACATATAATTTCCAAACACTATTTTGTCAAGAATTTATGGGGTAATACGTAAATTTGGTGGTTGGGTCTTAAGAATTTTAATCAAAAGGAGAGAAAGTGATAAAAAAAGCATTTTTTATTTTTTTACAAATTGGATAAAAATGTTATAAATGTTAAGCTACTAGCACTATTCTTTAAATATTATTCTATTATAAATTTGCTCATTTAAACATCAAATTTTTATGTGAACACAATTCAAAATATTTTTCCACTTCTAACCCTGATCTTATATATATCCTAGCAAATTCTTGAATAGTGTTAAATTTTCACTATTGTTGTAAGCTTTTGAAATAATTTCATATCTAATATCAAAAATACTTGAATAAACTCCAAAGTTTTATACGTAACAAAAATCACTCCTGGAATCATTTATTTAATATTCTAGAAAGGGAAATTCTTGTTTATCCATCAATAAAAGGTGGGTAATACTACTCATGTTGAGTTGGCCCAATCAAAACAATGTATTTATATAACATTAAAAATAATAGAAAACAAACAAATAACTTTGATTGGTGCCAACTTAACATGGGTTGTGTTACCCACCTTTTATTGATGGGTATCCAAGTTGTCAACAGAAAGAAAATAAGCTGGCAGGTTTTAAAGCCTACATGTGAACAAATTTAAAGGATTAAACATTTTATGATATCAATTTGATTTTTTTTTGTCTTACTTTCCGTCTCTTAGGTGTTGACTTCTGTGATCCGCGTTGTGCATACGATTATCATGGTGTGGATACAAACTTGTCAAAGAAGTCCAAAATATCAACTCTAATAAAACCATAAAAAATCTGAGACCAAGCATTTACTAGGACTTGTGTCAAAAATAAAAGGGCAATTACTTACTATGACTCAGAGGGAGAGCATAAAAAGAATTGTAATGCAGTCATTCGTATGAAATGGGAGTGTGAGATATTATTGATAGTGTCAAAATAACTTGATATCCGGCCTTAAGGTCAAAATAACTCGGGGTCAATTTTACCGTTCATAATCGGGACTCAAATGAAGTTGGAACAAAGACATAGATAGACTGATCCAACACATAAAGTGTTAGCACCGAGATGATTGGAACATAAGAGAAAAAGAAACACACTTCTGTATAAAGAGAATTTCTCTCGACGGAGACTCAGAAGGTTGAGAGAAATTCTTATAAATTGCACACCAATGCAGTCCTAATACCTAAAGCAAGCGAGAGTGAACCATGGGCATGGCTTGGTCACATCTATTAACGAGAAAGAAACAACATAAATGCGTATACATTGCGGCCAAATCCATTTACATTACAACAGTCATTTTCAAGTTTCAACCGTCTATGTTGACTTCAACAAAAAGAACAAAATGGAAGATACTATTTTCTTCACTCCAACACGACCAAGTCATTTGTAAGACTCATTCTCCAATCCCTTCTTTTGTCATTCCTCACCCATCAATCACATACTAATATCTAGCTCTCTAACAATTTCCAGCTTGAAACCAAACCATTAACAACATTAACAACATGAAGAAAAAACCACTATTCTCCCTTTGTCTTCTCATCATCTTATTCTATTTGCACACCCACCCTTCACTTTCTGCTTTGACCAGTATCTCATCAAACCAATCTCTTTCTGGTGATCAAACTCTTGTCTCCAATGATGGAAACTTTGAATTGGGTTTCTTTAATACAGGTAATTCCTCTAACTACTACATAGGCATGTGGTACAAAAAGATATCTTTAAAGACATATGTTTGGGTAGCAAATAGAAATGATCCAGTTTCTGATAAAAATTCTTCCAAGTTTACTATATCCGATGGTAATTTAGTTCTCTTGGATCAGTCTCAAAATCTAGTTTGGTCAACAAATTTGAGTTCTCCTAGTTCAAATTCTGTAGTTGCTGTTCTTTTAGATGGTGGTAATCTTATATTAAGTAATAGGCCCAATGCGTCGGAATCAGAAGCTCTTTGGCAAAGTTTTGATTTTCCAACACATACATGGCTTCCTGGTGGAAAAATTAAACTTGATCATATAACAAATAAGCCTCAATATCTCACTTCATGGAAGAACAGTGAAGATCCAGCAACAGGTTTATTCTCTCTTGAACTAGACCCTAATAGAACCAAGTCATATTTGATTCTTTGGAATAAAACTCAACAGTATTGGACAAGTGGTCCTTGGAATGGACAAATATTCAGTGGGGTTCCTGAAATGAGGTTAAACTATGCCTATAATTTCAGTTTCGTGTCGAATGTGAATGAGAGCTACTTCACATATTCTGTGTACAGCAAATCTGTTATATCTCGTTTCGTGATGGATATCTCGGGGCAGATCAAGCAATTTACATGGCTAGAGAGTACTCAGCAGTGGAATTTGTTTTGGTCACAGCCAAGAGGACAGTGTGAGGTTTATGCTTTCTGTGGTGCATTTGGTAGCTGTAATGAGAACTCAAAGCCATACTGCAATTGTTTGAATGGTTATGAACCAAAGTCACAATCTGATTGGGATCTTGGAGATTACTCACATGGGTGTGTGAAAACAAACAAGTTTCAATGTGAGGTATCTTCAAATCCTTCTAGTGGTGACAAGGATAGGTTCTTAACCAAACTCAATTTGGCTTTGCCGGAACATGCGCAACCTGTTGTGGAAGCTGGTGTAAGTGAGGAATGTGAGTCAAAATGTCTGAACAACTGTTCCTGCACTGCATATGCTTATAACAGTAGTGGTTGTTTCGTTTGGAGCGGAGAACTCTTGAATCTGCAACAGCTTTCCCAGGATGATAGTAATGGACAAACATTGTTTCTCAAACTTGCAGCATCTGAATTTCATGATTCTAAAAGCAATAAAGGAACAACTATTGGTATTGTTGCTGGTGCTGTTGCTGGTATAGTGGCTCTCCTTGTTCTTGTTCTAATCGTTGTGATTAGGAAAAAGAGATTAGCTGGAGCAAGAACTTCTGTGGAGGGCTCATTGATAGCATTTGCATACAGAGATTTGCAAAATGCCACAAAGAATTTCTCAGATAAACTCGGAGGAGGAGGTTTTGGTTCTGTCTTCAAAGGAACATTACCTGATTCAAGTGTCATAGCGGTGAAGAAACTCGAAAGCATTAGCCAAGGAGAGAAGCAGTTTCGAACAGAAGTTAGTACTATTGGGACTGTCCAACATGTCAACCTTGTTAGGCTTCGTGGTTTCTGTTCCGAAGGTGACAAAAGGCTTCTGGTTTATGACTACATGCCAAATGGGTCTTTGGATTCACATCTGTTTCAGAACTCCAAGGTATTGGATTGGAAAGTAAGATACCAAATTGCTCTTGGAATAGCTAGGGGATTGACATATCTTCATGAAAAGTGTAGAGACTGTATCATTCACTGCGACGTGAAGCCAGAAAACATTCTCATAGATTCTGATTTTTGTCCAAAAGTAGCAGACTTCGGCCTTGCAAAGCTTGTCGGAAGGGACTTCAGCCGGGTCCTCACTACCATGAGAGGAACAAGAGGTTATCTAGCTCCGGAGTGGATTTCAGGAGTGGCCATTACGGCTAAAGCAGATGTTTACAGCTATGGAATGATGCTTTTCGAGCTAGTGTCAGGTAGAAGAAACTCCGATCCTTCTGAAGATGGCCATGTTAGATTCTTTCCTACCTTGGCTGCAAACCTAGTACACCAAGGTGGGAATGTGATTAGCCTATTGGACTCTAGGTTGGAGGGAGATGCTGATGCTGAAGAGATCACTAGAGTCATAAAAATTGCTTCTTGGTGTGTTCAAGATGATGAGACTCATAGGCCATCGATGGGTCAGGTAGTTCAAATCCTTGAAGGTGTTTTAGATGTGGCTTTGCCTCCAATTCCTAGATCCCTTCAAGCTTTTGTTGATGATCATGAGGACATTGTTTTCTTCACTGATTCAAGCTCCACTCATAGCTCACAGGTGAAGAGCAATGTCTCAACAGCCTCCTCTCAAGCCAAAAACAACATCTCATCTACTAGCACCTAGTCCTTGTGACAAAATTCGCTGGACACGTTTTAGTGGTTTCTCTCAATTTCTTGTGTTACAATAAGCTGTGCCATAGTTTTGATTTTGAGGTATTTAATTGTAATTTTGATGGTTTCTTTAGAGGAACTATTGCCAAGATTGCTTGTATATTCATCCTAAATAATTTCAAATGAAAACTAATATAGCTACCTTGTATTTGCGTGCTAGTGCTTCACTGGGTTATATCAGACAAAACACCTATGTTAGGTGCATTAAGCAATAATTTGTTAATATAGCTACCTTGCAGTGTTTGTTTCAGATTTTTTTTAAAAAATCTATTTTGTTAAAAAAAAAAAAATCATTTTTAGCCTCAATATGAAAAGCTATTTCAAGTAGCTTTTAAAAAATCTATGTTTTTCTAAATATAAGGAACTCAAGTGTAAGAGTTTCAAATCTTAAAAAAATAATTTTTATTTTAGTAAATAAACAGAAATAGCTTTGGATTTTTTTTAAAAACCTCTAAAAAAATATCTAGATTATTTTAACTCAAAATCTATTTTTTTAAAGCCGAAACAAATGCACCCAAAGGAAGGTTTCAATCAATTAGGAAAATGGTAAGGCTATTACTTTTCTCACCCTACCCATTTCTCGTGCGCCCTATTTTTTTTACGAAAATGCCCATGTGATTTTCGGATTTTAGAATCCGAACTGAGTTTTTCCTTTGTTATGGGGTGAAAAAAAAATGAGTTTTTCACAAATTCTGATTTTATAATCCGCAAACCTTAAAAAATAGGGCGTGTTCCTTCCTTTTATCAGATTATAGAATCTGAACACCCCGTAAACACCCATTTTCAGGGAAAAAACAGTTCGAATTATAAAATCCGAACCGTATCAGCAAAAATTACGAGTCTGTTTGTAACATGAATAACCAGTTTAAGGACCATATTAACCTTCTTAACTTTCATCCTTCTGTTTTAGGTCACTGTTAGTTGTTCTTAGTCAAAAAGGTTTTCGGACTACTTGATCAGATTGCTCCGAAACGTCCCCAAAAAATCAGAAATAAAATCAAGGATCAAGACTCCCCAAGAAGGGACTTCTTATGGGACTCCTCCCCTCAAAATCCAAAATTCCATCGTTTAGACCAATTTTTAATTTTTTTTAACTTTTCATATTCTCAGAAAAATACGAAAAAATTTGCATTAGTTTTATTTGATTTTTAGAATTTTTTGGTGGTATTTTTATATTCTTATGATTTTATTTGACAGATTTTTTTTATTATTTTTTACTTTGTTTTTTGATTGTTTTTAAAACAAAATTCAAAACTAAATATACATAAGCATATTTCGCATTATAAAATCCGAACACAGTTTGAATGTGTTCGGATGTTATAATCCGAAATTCCGTTGACATTTTTGTAAAAATTATAAGACGCGTGAGAAGTAGTTAAGGTGAAAATAGTAAATCCCAAATTATAAAGGGTGAAATTCATGCTAAGTTGTGTGGGTTAATATAAAGATGTGGAGGGAAAAACAAAGGATATTAAAGAATTATTATCTTCAAAGCTTTTAAAATAGAAGGTGGTTGCAGCTAAAAGTAAGGGTTTTTTTTTATTGAAAGCTGAATTAGAGGTAGAGCCAATGAAGGCATGGCCATGGTATTCAGTAGAAGTGGACATGAGTCTCAATTTAACATGTTTCTTCTACTTATATGCTCCATCCTTGTTTTATTATATCTCGATTTGACATTTTCACATATTAAAAAATATAATTAATTTTGTATTGAAAAGAAAAACTACGAGTGATTTTTCAAAAGGGTTAAATATATATTTGGTTTTTATAAATATTCTAACTTTTCGTTTTAGTTATACTAAAAATTTTCTCTGTCCTTAAAAGTTTTCAGTTATCACTTTTGGTCATTACTTTTAAATCAACTCCGATGCATCATTCAAAATTTGGTAAAAGTTTTTGCTGGAAAAGAATCTCTTCCAAAAAATAATTTAGAATTTTTTAACAAAACATTAATTAAATATGATTTTTTAAGGGTGAAAAACATAAAAATTCATATTTAATTCTTCCTTTTATAAAAAATTTAAAGTTTTGCAATAATTCTATAATATAATTAACATGACTGTAAAAAAAATCAAAATTTCGAATGATACATGTGAGTTGTCTTAAAAACTAAGGCCAAAAGTGGTGATGGAAAATATTTGGGGACTAAAAGTCAAAGAAAATGTTTAGGAGGATTAAAACGAAAATTTGGAATATTTTAAGGGACCAAAAACATATTTAACCATTTACAAAATTATCCCTTACCAGTTACATGAGAAAAATAGATTAAAAGAATAAAAGAAGAGAGAATAATAAATGATATAGAGTATGAAAGAAAAAAATTAATTAATAATGCATTGATATTGTAAAATGACATATGATAAAACAGAAATATATCTATAAAAAAAAAAGAGAAAAAATATTTTTTCTAAAATGACATATAATTTTGTATAATAAAACACGGACCTTACAAATATTTTTATCTTTTGTTAATAATCGATCCTTGTTTCGTGATGTGATGAGCCCAGATTATATTTAATTCTTCCGATTGTATTGTGCCCGTTTGCAGGTCTTGAATAGGTGCGCCGTTGTGGCGCCTTTGCTGGGTCACTATTGGACCGTTGAATCATGAGATCTGGCCCGGAACAATAATGAAGGTAAAGAAGTGAACTACACTCTTTACAAGCAAATGGTCGGAAGTCTCATAAATGCTTGCAATTCAAGAGCTGATATATGTCACAGTGTAGTAGTGGTGAGTAGATTCATGCAAAAACCAAAGTTGTCACATATGTAAGCAGTAAAAAGGATCATGAGGTATCTCAGATGTACAAGTGATTATGGTGTGCTATATCTTAAGGCAATTGTTGAAGGAAAGAAGCTAATAGGCTATTATGACTTAGACTGATGTGGAGATAGAGTTGAAAGAAGGAGCACAATGGGATACATGTTCAAAATTTTCCCCTCTCCAATCTTCTAAAGTTAAAAAAAAAACAGATAGTTGTAGCATTGTTAACTTGTGAGCAAAGGAACATCACCGTGAAAACAATTTTCAGTACAGGCACCAGCGCCAAAACAATCCGAGTAAAATATTTGGTTGTCAACTCGCCTTGTTCTTACAACATCATCATAGGCCGCCCAACTTTCAATCTTCTTGGCGCCTATTTGTCCATTAAATTCCTTATCATGAAGTACCCACTAGAGAATAGAAAAGTCGGCACCATTAGAGGAGACCAGAAGGTTTCCCGGGAATGTTATCACAATAGTTTGAAATTACAAAAGGAAAAGAAATGAGCCAACAGCACCAAAGCGCACCAAGTGAACATCATTGATCTAGATCCTAGAGAGGAATTTCAACAAGAGCGCCTCGATCCTACCGAAGACCTAAAGGAAATCTTGATAGGCCCGAAGCCACATCAAACCACCAAAATGGGAACATCTCTAGACCCCGCCGAAGAACAAAGCTTGACAGAGCTCCTGATGTACTTAGACCTTTTCGCCTGGCAGCCGTCAGATATGCCTGGCATCGACCCAGCCATAGTATGCCATCACCTTGCTTTGTACCCAAGAGTTAAACCAGTTGCACAGTGTAAGAGGAATCTGGGTGAGGAGAAAAGAAAAGCGGTGGATGAAGAAGTCGCCAAGCTAAAAGATGCTCGTTTCATAAGTGAAATTAAGTACCCGACATCGTTGGCCAATGTCGTCCTTGTCAAAAAGTCTAATGGAAAATGGCGTATGTGCGTCGACTACACAGACCTAAATACTGCTTGTCCAAAGGACCCTTACCCCCTCCCAAATATTGACCACTTGATTGACAACGCCTCAGGATATGAGACCCTCAATTTCATGGACGCATACTCCGGTTATAACCAGATAAAGATGGATCCCTTAGATGCTCCCAAAACCGCATTCATGACCAACCATCAGAATTACCACTATGAAGTGATGCCTTTTGGTTTGAAGAATGCAGGCGCCACCTTCCAAAGGCTAATGGATACTTCCTTCGCTAACCAAATCGGAAAAAATCTGGAATTCTACATTGACGACTTGGTTGTCAAGACAAAGCAGAATAAAAGTCACGCAAAGGACCTAGAGGAGATTCTCAACCAAGTTCGAGTATATAACATGTGCCTAAACCCAACCAAATGTTCTTTTGGAGTTCACGCCGAAAAATTCCTAGGCTTTATGCTGACCAGACGAGGTATCGAAGCAAACCCCGACAAATTCCAAGCAATAATAGACATGAGAAGTCCTTCCAGCATCAAAGAAGTTCAACAACTAACAGGAAGATTGGCGGCGCTTTCCAGGTTCTTATCTAGCGTCGGCGACAAAGACTTTTTATTCTTTGCCTCAATGAAAAAGAAAGAGCTCTTTTGATGGACTGAAAAGTGTGAAAAAGCCTTCGGGAAGATCAAAACTTGTCTCTCCAGCCCGCCCATGTTACACCGCCTAGATACAGGCGCCATCCTCTTCCTGTACCTATCTATATCCGAGAACGCTATGAGCTCCAGCCGTCCTCGTCCAGGACTCAGATGAAGGGGAGAAGCCGGTTTACTTCGTCAGTAAAGTGTTTAAAGGAGCAGAACTGAGATACCAAAAGATAGAGCGTCTCGCCTTAGCAGTAGTCACAACAGCTAGGAAGCTGCGCCCATACTTCTAGGGACATAGAGTCGTTGTCAAATACAACTATCCCATCAAGCAAGTACTCGGGAAACCGGACCTTGCAGGAATAATGGTATCTTGGCCGTCGAACTATCAGAGTATGACATCCAATACCTTCCCCGAGGCAGCAACAAGTCACAAGTCCTTGCAGATTTTTTAGTAGAATTCTCGTCACCAATAGAGGAGGTCGCCCCCTTTGTGTGGCTACTATCGGTAGATGGATCCTCAAACCTCAAAGGAAGTGGAGCAGGTATAGTATTGGAAGGTCTAGAAGGCCTGATAATAGAGCAATCACTCAGGTTCAAATTCAAAGAAAGCAATAACCAAGCAGAATATGAAGCCCTCATAGCTGCAATGACCCTAGCGCAGGAAGTGGGCGCTGAGAACGTAAGAGAAAAAAGTGACTCCCAATTAGTAACGAGCCAAATCATAGGAGAATACCAAGCAAAGGATGCACAACTTATCAAATACCTAGCAAAGGTCAATAATCTGGCCTCCACTTTCAAATTCTTTGAAGCGGTTTATGTCCCCAGGGAGCAGAACTCCAGAGCAGATCTCTTGTCCAAGCTCGCCAGCACCAAGAAGCCAGGAAACAATAGGACAATCATACAGGAGGTACTGACAACGTCAAGCACAGACGCCATGGAGGTGAATACCGTAGAAAGTGAGGAGGAAGGTTGGATGACGCCACTTATCAAATACCTCATTGGATCTTTCATACCCAAAAGCGAGGAAGAAGAATTGTCGGTCCAAAAGAAAGCCACAAAGTACTCCATGGTTGCAGGGAAGTTATACAAAATAGGAAGGGCGACCCCTATGCTTAGATGTCTCGGTGAAAATGAAACCAACCTCGTCCTCTTGGAGGTCCACGAGGTGGTATGTGGGAGCCACATAGGAGGGTGAGCCCTGGCTGCAAAACTCCTGCGCGCAGGTTACTACTGCCCAACAATGCTACAAGATAGCGCCAATTTCTTAAAAAAATGCGACAAGTGCCAAAGATTCTTTGATAAAAATCACGCCGCAGCCTGCCAGTCTTCTCCCCATGGCCTTTCTACAAATGGGCGGTTGACATTGTAGGGCCTTTTCCTTTAGTGCCCAGACAACTCAAATTTCTTATAGTAGAAATGGATTACTTCACCAAGTGGGTCGAAGCAGAAGTTGTCGCCAAGATCAGATAGGGTAATACGTTTCTACTGGAAAAAGATCATTTGTAGATTTGGACTTCCTAAATTCATTGTATCTGATATTGGAACACAGTTTGCCAGCTCTAGAGTAGTAGAGTTCTGCAACTAGTTGGGAATCCAAACAAAGTTCGTATCAGTGATCCACCCTCAGGCGAACGGACAAGCCGAGTCCGCCAACAAAGTCATTCTGAATGGCATCAAAAAGAAGCTCGACGATGCCAAAGGGCTCTGGGCCGAACAGCTGCACGAGGTATCATTATAAATCTTCAATTGTTAATCGAAACTCCTAATTCAATGTTTTTATTTTGAGCAAACTAATCAACTCTGTGAATAAAAGAACAAATGAGAGCAGGTACTTTGGTCATACCATACTATACCTCACTCGACAACCAAACAAATTCCATTTACTATGGTCTACAACACTGATGCAATGCTTCCCATAGAGATCGACATGCCAACTTGGCGCCATGATAACTTCACAGAAGAAGCTAATGAGACAGGTTTACTGCGTGGAGCTGATATGATCGATGAAATACGCGAGACCATCCACATCCAAGAATTCGCCGCCAAACAGAGAGCTGCTCGCCGTTACAACTCAAAAGTGATCCCAAGAGACATGAAGGAGGGCAACCTTGTATTGAGACAAGTCGTCACGCCCACCAGAATTGGCAAGCTATTACCAAATTAGGAAGGACCAAACCAAGTAAGAGAGAAACTCTTTCATGGCGAATACAAACTGGATGAGCTAAACGGAGACATAGTGCCACGAACATGGAATGCATTCAACCTACGCCATTATTACAGCTAATTACTTATCATAATGGATACGTCGTTCAGACTTGTTATATATTTTATGTAATGAAAAGGAGTAGCGTAGCACTCTTTTCCCCCTGCAAGGGTGGGGGTTTTTAATGAGGCGCCCTATTCTCTTATTAAATTTTCTCCATGTCATCTAATTATTGCATACATCGCCTACAACAGAACCAGCCAACGAAACAAGAAAGAAAAGAAAAAGTACTCACCTAATTCCTTAACCTCAAGTTGGGCTCTAAGACGTCGTGAGGAAGAAAAAGTACTCACCTAATTCCTTAACCCCATGTTGGGCTCTAAGACGCCGTGAGCAAGAAAAAGTACTCACTTATTTCCTTAACCCGAAGTTGGGCTCTGAAAATTTCTGGCTGGACAATAATGAGAGTTGTTAACTGGTTCTGATTAAACTGGTTCTGAATTAAAATTAGCAGATTCAGAACTAAAACAGAGTATGAACAAAACACAGTTCAGAAGCAGAAATAAAGTGCAGAAAATAAAAAGAACACACAAGGTTTGTTAACCCAGTTCGGAGTAAACACCTCCTACTCTGGGGGATACCAATCCAGGAAGGAAATCCACTATTGGAATTAATCCTTAAGACTCAGACACTGACCCCCCAGTTCCTATCCTAAGCAATCAACTTCCACCTAGTTAGACTTCTACCCACGCATGAGTATTAGCGTCCACTAACTTCCTATTCAAGTAACAGCCCAGTTAATTGAACAACCCTTGAACTAAACCCAGTTCTGAACAAAACTCCCCTGTTTTTGAAGAACACACTTCAATACAAAAACTTCATTCTTGCTTAAAAGCTTTGAATGAATTACAACTCAATTAAACCTAAACCAACTCAAAATATATGAGTGGTGCACAAAACAAAGCTTAAAAAGCTTACACACTAAGCTCAATTCTCTGAATTTTTCTCTCTAATTCGTGTTGTCTTGAATAATGGCAGCAACTCTCCTTTTATAATCTTCAGCAAGCAACATTAATCTGAAACAAATCTTCTGAATTGATATGATTCTGAATAATGAATGGCTTGAAAAGGAAACAAATAAAACTGAAACCTATCTCTCAAAGATTGCTTCAGTAAAATAAGAACATTCATAAACACGAGCCAAATCTTCAAAGATCTTCTCCAATTTAATCAGGTCTTCTAGAATCAACATGCTAGAATAAATCCTTGTTAAATCTCGCAAAGATTCGCGCCAAATCAATTCAGAAAAAACCAGCTTCTGATGAAGTCAACGAAAGTCAACTCTGCTACAGTGCGTCTGATGCTTCAGAAGCACATTTCAGCTTCTAAAGTAACTTTCAACTTCTGAAGGTGATTTCAGCTTCTGAATGGCTTCAAAATGAAAAACTTGCAATTGAAGATTTGTTCTACACATTACGATGCTTCTATTCAACACATTGGATTTGCCAAAATATGCAGCCAACACCAAAATACTCAACAATCTCCCCCTTTGGCAAATTTTTGGCTAAAACCAATGTTCACACACCCAAGTTGTTCAATCTCCCATAAAATTATCTCAGCAATGAAGAACTCCACAAATATATAACATAGCAAACATATTAGCAGCGGATTCAAGCTATGTTAACCATTAAAAACCAATCAGTTTCAGCTTCTGAACACTGATACACACATAACAGCTTCTGATACACTTGAAGCTCACAAAGCACAGTTACTGATCAACTCCTGATCATCACAAACACTCCTGAAGCTTCACAATACTCCCCCTGCAACTCAGCATTCAACATTACTCCATAGAAACTCCCCCTTAATTCTGAACTGCAGTGACTTGTGAGACAAGTAACTTCTGAAACTGAAACCTTCAGGAATACACCATCACTCAGGATAACAACTATCATGTACTCCCCCTGAGACACACATACTCCCCCTCAAACACATCTTGACATTTCTTGATGTAATGCATCTGAATTCTGAAAAATTCTTCTAACATAGAGTTCTGATGAAACACACTCTGAACATCTCTTGTCTGAGCTTAAACACAAGTTTTTCTCCCCCTTTTTAGCCACAAAATTATGACAAAGTTCAGTCTTCACATAGGGATTAAAAACTGCACATACATCATCAGAATCAGTCCCAGCATCCACTTTAAACTCAGGTTCAGGCACACACTCAGCATTAGCAAAACTGGCAGGTACTCTAACTTCCTCACATCCAGTTTGCAATAATTGCTATAAACCCTTATGCTGACAAACATTTGAAGAATCACAATCAAAAACATTCCTCCCAGCAATTTGTTTCTCAACATCAGCCACTCTTTTCTGTACACAAGTCCTAGCAACTTCAGACTCACAAGAAAATATAACCTTCTGATCAGGAACATGAACTTTGCTCCAGACTTTGGATGGTCCAGCACCAGAATTCTTCTGCGCTATAGGAATTGGCTTGCTGTCATCAGCAATAGCCTTTCCTTTTCCTTTGTTCAGACTCTGAGCAACACCTTCACACTTAGGTCTCCAAACTTTCTTGATTTTACTCTTATTCATAGCTGGTTCAACTTTTCTGTGTTGCAAATGTTTGGGATAACCATGCAACTTGTAACAAAAAGGTTTAATGTGACCCTTTATACCACAATGATGACAAACCCAACTATGATTCCTCTTTTTGTTTCTGAAACATTTCTGGGGTTGCACCTGAGCATGCTTCTGAGGCAGCATCTGAACTTGCTTCTGAGGCAGCATTTGAACTTGCTTATGAGGTCTCATATGAGTTTGCTTCTGACCTTGCATCTGTGCTTGTTTCTGAGGTCTCATCTTTGATGTTCCAACCATAGAATCATGAGTCTGAGTAGCAGGAACAAACTGATTAACTGGATTCATCTGTTTGGTATTCTGAGTCTGATCAACAAAACATAAACCAGTTTTTCCTTGTTTCTGATTCCCTAAAATTTCCTCCAACTTACCAGTAGCAGAGTTCATCATCCTAACTTGCTTTTTCATCTGATCAAGTTGTGAATTGAGTTGGATTACTTCATCCTTTAAATCAGAGTTTTGTACCAAAAGTTCACCTTTTTCAGCCTCCAGTTGACAAATGGTCTTCTTCTGATCCACTACTTGCTTGCAAACTTCTAAACTTCTGATGTATAGATTCTTGTAATTTTCAGCCAGTTCATCATATGAAAGTTTTGCAACTTCAGACACAAATGAGGCTTCAGACTCTGAGTCAGACTCAGAAAATGTCTCAGACTCTGAAAATGCATCAAACTTTGAACTAGATCCTAAGTTCTGTTTTAACCTTACCATCAGGCTTGTATTAACCTTAGCAGATTCACTCTCAGCATCTTCTTCAGATTCATCATCAGACCATGAAGCAGCTAGGCTCTTCTTCTTCTTCTTCTGCTTCTTAAGAAAAGTAGGACATTCTGTCTTGATATGTCCAAAGCCCTCACACTCAAAGCACTGAACACCTTGTGATTGTTTACTATTTTCTTCAGTCTTGGCCTTTTTTAAATCATTATGAGGCTTGTTATTGTTAAACCTGATGTTTAAACCCTTGGATTTGGACTTTCTATCAACAAGCTTCAGAATCTTATCAAACTGTCTCCCCAGCACCCCAAGTGCTTCTGATAAGTCATCATCATACTCTTCAGACTCTTGGTGAACACCAGCTTCAGAATTGACTACAAGAGCAATTCCTTTCCCTTTCTTTTCAGGCTGTTTACAAAAGGCAGTTTCAAAATTGAGCAATGACCCAATCAGCTCCTCAAGCTTCATAGTGGTAATGTCATGAGCCTCCTCTATGGCTGTAACATTCATATCAAATCTTCTGGGCAGGGACCTGAGGATTTTTCTCACTAACTTCTCATCTGACATCTTCTCCCCAAGAGAATCAAAGGAATTGGCCATATCCAGCACATTCATGTAAAAATCCTGAACAGATTCATCTTCAGGTTCTCAAACTTTGTTATGAGTAGTTGAAGTCTGGATAGCTTAACCTTAGAGGTTCCTTCATGAGTGGTTTTCAGAATTTCCCAAGCATCCTTTGCCACAGTACATTGCTTGATGAGTCTGAACATGTTCATGTCAACACCATTGAAAATTGCATTCAAGGCTTTTGAATTCCCATGAGACAAGTTATCTTCAGCTTTGGTCCACTCCTCTTCAGGCTTCAAAACTTCAGTTTTATTACCATCTTTGTCTACAACCACAGGATGATCCCAACCTTTAATCACAGCCTTCCAAGTTCTGCTGTCAATGGATTTCAGGAATGCACACATCCTAGATTTCCAGTACTCATAATTGGTGCCATCAAGTAGGAGTGGTCTGTTGACATAGCCTCCTTCTCTATCCATACTTGCCAGAAATTAATACCCCTGGAACTCACCCAAAATACAGGCAGGGTGCCTGCTCTGATGCCAATTGAAAATTTCTGGCTGGACAATAATGAGAGTTGTTAATTGGTTATGATTAAACTGGTTATGAATTAAAATTAGCAGATTCAGAACTAAAACAGAGTATGAACAAAACACAATTCAGAAGCAGAAATAAAGTGCTGAAAATAAAAAGAACACACAAGGTTTGTTAACCCAGTTCGGAGTAAACACCTCCTACTCTGGGGGATACCAATCCAGGAAGGAAATCCACTATTGGAATTAATCCTTAAGACTCAGACACTGACCCCCCAATTCCTATCCTAAGCAATCAACTTCCACCTAGTTAGACTTCTACCCACGCATGAGTATTAGAGCCCACTAACTTCCTATTCAAGTAACAGCCCAATTACTTGAACAACCCTTGAACTAAACCCAGTTCTGAACAAAACTCCCCTGTTTTTGAAGAACACACTTCAATACAAAAACTTCATTCTTGCTTAAAAGCTTTGAATGAATTACAACTCAATTAAACCTAAACCAACTCAAAACATATGAGTGGTGCACAAAACAAAGCTTAAAAAGCTTACACACTAAGACTCAATTCTCTGAATTTTTCTCTCTAATTTGTGTTGTCTTGAATAATGGCAGCAACTCTCCTTTTATAATCTTCAGCAAGCAACATTAATCTGAAACAAATCTTCTGAATTGATATGATTCTGAATAATGAATGGCTTGAAAAGGAAACAAATAAAACTGAAACATATCTCTCAAAGATTGCTTCAGTAAAATAAGAACATTCATAAACACGAGCCAAATCTTCAAAGATCTTCTCCAATTTAATCAGGTCTTCTAGAATCAACATGCTAGAATAAATCCTTGTTAAATCTCGCAAAGATTCGCGCCAAATCAATTCAGAAAAAACCAGCTTCTGATGAAATCAACGAAAGTCAACTCTGCTACAGTGCGTCTGATGCTTCAGAAGCACATTTCAGCTTCTAAAGTAACTTTCAGCTTCTGAAGGTGATTTCAGCTTCTGAATGACTTCAAAATGAAAAACTTGCAACTGAAGATTTGTTCTACACATTACGATGCTTCTATTCAACACATTGGATTTGCCAAAATATGCAGCCAACACCAAAATACTCAAGAGGCTCTAAAGACATCGTGAGCAAGAAAAAGTACTCACCTAATTCCTTAACCCCAAGTTGGGCTCTAAGACGTCGTGAGCAAGAAAAAGTACTCACTTAATTCCTTAACCCCAAGTTGGGCTCTAAGACGTCGTTAGCAAGAAAAAGTACTCACCTAATTCCTTAACCCCATGTTGGGCTCTAAGACGTAGTGAGCAAGAAAAAGTACTCACCTAATTCCTTAACCCCAAGTTGTTCTCTAAGACGTCGTGAGCAATAGAAAGTACTCACTTAATTCCTTTACCCCAAGTTGGGCTCTAAGACGTCGTGAGCAAAATAAGTAGCCGCCCAAAGAGGGCTACGAGGCGTTTAAAAAAGCACATTAAACAAGCACGCGAGTTCCCAAGAGTTTCAATAATACAAATGAGAAACATTACCAAACATCGCCAAAAATAAAGCAGAATTAAGGGAAAGAAAGTAAATCGCATAGATAAAATTTTGAGTCATTACAAAATACATAAGACAAAATACAAATAAGCCACTGCGGGCACATTACGAATCAATCTTTATCTACCAAGGCACCATCCACCACAACCTTGAAAGGATCGAGTGCAGAGATATCAACTCTAGGTTGCAGAAGGGCGACTTGGTCTTTAGCCCGCTCGAACCCAACATCAAAGTTGAGGGCCAACTCGCCCTTAGCTTCTACAATGTTAGCCTTGAGCTGACCCTCCCGCTCCACGCCATTATCAATGCCGCCTTGCAATTTTTCAAAAAGTTTGTCTTTTCCCCCCACCGCCGCATGATTGATTTTCAAATCAGAAATCCGCTCATCTCACTTCAGCTTCATCGCCTCTTTTACCCCCTTGGCCTCCTTCAGATCTTTCTCCAGCGTCCTCACCTTGGTCTGGAGCGTCTTCTCACTCTGCATGAGCTCTTCGTGCTTTAGATCTATGGCCTACAACATCACCATAGATCGCAAACAGTGCACACCCACATCCCTTATCATGAAAGGGATGACTCCTTGATCCCCAGCCTTCACATCTTTAGAGTTGAAGGTCATTCTCTCCTTCAAATAGGCGCCATAGTCAAAATCCTTATCCCAAAAGGATTTGACACTCTCACTAGTCCCAGCAGTGCCAGCCGCTAACTGAAAGTCCACGACATCAATTTGAGTCTCAGGAACGCTGTCAGCCTTCCTTTTTGGCTTGCGTAGGATGAGACCGGAAGAGCCGCTGCCAATTGGTCCTTCAGCAGCTTTCTTCGCTTTCATCTCCTCTAAATATTTCCTCCTCTCCGGTCTAGTCAAAGGCATCATAGTGTCTGCAAAAGAAAAAACAACCAGAAGGTTACAAAGATAGGAAGTCGAGCAAAAAATAAATAAATTCATAAGTAAATAAAACATCAACTCACCCAAGTAAGCTTCTAAGCTCTCCACATCCCCTTCCTTATTCAACAGCTCTCGGATGTTGATAGGCAACATCTTATCTAAAAAGCCGACAACGCCTCTCTCATACTCGTCCAACTTCTCATACTCAAAGCCCGTAATGGATGCCGGAGTACTCGTCCAACATATAGGAAATCTCAGCTTCTCGTTGATTCGCAAAGCAGCCGCTTCACAATCCTTCCCCCCCCCCCCCCCCCCCGCGTCCTAAGAAAAGTCTGCCTCTAGTTCTTGTAATACGAGGCATAGGGCGGGAACAACCTCTTGTTCGGATTCACACTGATAGACACCCAAGACAACTTGTCCACCCCTTTGGTGCCATAAAAAGTAAAGAACATCCCAGCCGAAGGTTAAAAGCCTAACCCCTCACACAAAATTTCGAAGGCATGTATGAATGCCCACGTTCAACCAGTTCAAAACATCCACCTCAAAAGGAGTAAAGGGGTACCTCACGCCTGGATCTTCAAAGACGGTTGTATGCATGTGGAACATCTCGTTTTTTTACCCCTTTCAACCTTCGCAGACAAACCTTCTCACCCAGGCGGCAATGCTCTAGAACCACGTCCTCCTCAAAACCCGTCGAAGACACATGTAGCTTGCTCCGAAAGAACGCCACACGTTGGGGATCCATATACATAGACTCCGAACGGAGAACGTTCTCTATGAAGGCCTATTTCTCCATGTCACTAGACGACGCCATATAGCAAATTCCTTCCCGACAAAAAGGACCTGGGGGAACAGAAAGAACAACGCAGTCAGACGAGTTCCCACTACTACAACCTCCTTCATTCTCATCCTAATCACTCGAAAACTCCTCTAAAAGTGAATGGCTATAATAAGCTTTCTCAAATGCTACCCAATCAGTGGTGCCGTCTGACCGCTTTGCAAGTTTAATACTTGCCCTCCACAACTTATCCCTCTCCTCCGAATTGGCTGGGAGAATTCCATACCTGCCCCATCACACTCCCTAAGTACCACCATACTACAGAGCTAAATAAAAAGACGAGATTGAGCAAAATACTTGATTAAGAGTAAAGACAGAAAAACTGGAAGCACAAGCGAACGTCAGACGATAAGTGAACAAAAAGCGTTACGATTTCCAAGCAACGATCGATGTGGAAAATCTGGAATGAAAACGCAGGCGATGGGAGAGAAGAAAGAAGTGAAGCAAGCGAAAAGGGAGAGAAAACGGAAAAGTGAACAGTTAGATCCAGAAAAGCAGTTTAAGTACAAAAAGCTTGGAAAAAGGGAGCAGATGATTTCATCAACTAGACGTGATTTCCGAGAACCATTACGATGTCGACACGTCAGCCATGGCAAAAAAGTCACCCCATTTTAGCCGTTAGATCTCGCGGGAGCTCGCCCATAAAGCTAAGACCTTAAAACACGCCACATGTTGGGCTAGCTCCAACATGGCAAGCGAATCCGTTAACAAGTCATTCATCAATTAATCACTTCACCTTGTACCAAAGCTTGTGCTTGTTGTACTATAAACCACCCGGAATGCTAAACCAACAGAACATGGTCACTCCGTACACTCGAGACGTTGGGCTAGCACCCACAGACATGTTGAGCTGTCACCTTGCACATACCATAGGCAAGCACCCCGTCTCTTCTAGCCTAATGCTTGTTAGGCTAAAAAATTTCAACACTCTGAACAGTTTAATCACTTCGCCTTGTACCAAAGCTCGTGGTTGTTGGGCTGTGGACTATCAATCTCACCATTTGGGGCTTGAAGCCCTAAAGTAAGGCTGGGAGCCCTCCAGAAGGGCATGAAGCCCGCAAGAAGGGCTCACATAGCCTTAGGACCCTCTAGGGCGCTCTGGTCGTGGCATTGGTCCCAAATGAATTGGGCCCAAAACCATGACCAATTAAGTCCAATTTAGGCTATAAATAGTAGCCTTGGGATCATTCCTAAGGCATGACCTAAACAGATACCAAAAACCCTAGTTTTTAGATTGTACTCTTGGCTAGTACAGTGGAGTATCATCGTTGACTTGACTCTTGATCAACAAACCTATAACACACTCAAAACAAACAAACTTTTTCCCAACTAGTGGCAGTAAGTGAAAAACAAGGATTCTCCTATTTGAACGAAGCATTGAGATGTGCCCTCCCCCTTTTCACCGAAATGAATACAAGGGATACAACTACAATAGAGTGCCTTGAACAATCCTAGAAGATACTCCTAAGATATGCAAGGCACTTTGACATGCTTGATCAATTTGGATCCCTTAGGTTCTCAACCAATGTTGAGACCTTGGGTTTATTGAGACAATCAACAATCTTGGGCACCCACATCATTACCCCTTTAGGAACTTCTACCTTCCCAATGTGGCAATGAAGTGTGGTGTGGCCAAGTCTTCCACAATAATGACACCTAACATTGTGAGTTTGAGGTTTGTTATTGTCATCCTTGTTAACAAAAGAATATTTTTTATAAGGTCTCTTAAAAGGTTTTCTTTTGTCCTTTGAATTCATGACAAACTTCATATCACCCTTAGAAACATGTTCTAGTTTACGAGTTAAAGATTCAATTTATCTATGAAGGCTATGACATGTCTCACAATCAACAAAGTTCATCCAACAGGGGTCATATTTGTATGAGCTTTGTTTAGGTGACTCAAAACTAGGAATTATAAGCTTTTCATTGACAAGGGATGCATGCTCTTGCTTTAGAATTTCAAAAGTGCTTTTAAGTTGTGAGTGCTCATTTTCTAACTTTAAAATATTTTTCTTTTGAGCTATAATTTTATCAAAAGCATTTAAGGCCTCATAATGCATCTCTTCAATGGCTTCTTGTAATTCCTTATAGGAAGGTTGAAACTCAGAGTCGGAGTAATTTACCTCGTTTTTCTTTTCTTTATGTGGCCCATGAAACACAAATTAGCAATCTCATCGTTATCGATATCACTTGTCAAGGAGGTGGTATCATCATCTTCCCAAGCTATATAAGCTCTTCATCCTTTTGACCTTCTATTTGAATTTGATCTTCCTTTGCCCTTTGTTAGTTCCGGGCATTCATTTTTGTAGTGACCAATCTCCCCACATCCAAAGCAACTTACAATTTTCTCCTCCTTTTCCGTTTCTTTTGACTTAAGTGAAGACTTCCTAAAGTTGACTAGATTCTTGTCACTATGCTATAGACCATTTCTTTTGATGTAACGATTATAACGTCTCATGAACAGCCCCATTTCTTCATCGTTTAGTGAATCATCATCAGGTTGACTTTCACCTTGAACCGAAGAAGTAGCCATGGACGAGGTGGCATTTAGTGCAATTGACTTCCTTTCCTTCTTTTTGAGATCTTCATGACTAGATTTCAATCATACAATCTCATGTTCATACTCCTTGAATTTTCCAAAGAGAGTAGTGATGCCAAGATTGTTGAGATTTTGTGATTCCTTGATAGCCGTCACCTTAGGCTGCCAATCTCTAGTCATACACGTCAACACATTGTTAGTACAATCTTCGTTTGAGATGTCTTTTCCTAAATTTTGCAATTTTTTGACAATATGAGTGAATCTCATTTGCATGGAGGAGATGGATTCACCATCCTCCATGTGAAAGAGTTCATATTGTTGAATGAGTGTATTGATCTTAGATTGCTTGACATCGTCGGTTCCCTCATGAAGAGTTTCCAACGTGTCCTACATAGCCTTAGTGGTTTTACAATGAGAGACAAAATGATACTCATTCAGTCCAAGAGAAGAGATACATATGTTTCGTGAAACACCCTGAACCCCGAGACTAATATTTAAATAATAAATCATTTATTTAATCAAACATCAAGATGTTACTATTCGCCAAACTTCTCATACTAAATTGTCATGATAAAAATTTCATCAAATATATATCAGATCACAACGGAAATAAGAATCTTCAACAATATAATCTCGGGTCACATCATAAAATCTCAAAATATAATATATCAACTACATGATCATATAGATCTATCAACATCAAATCCAACAGACAATAAGACAACCCCCAAAATCCTAGATCAGAGCATCTAATCTAGACTCCTCAAAACAAGAAAAACGATAGGCATCACACCATCAAAAACGTACTCACAAGCAAAGCTAGTCCTCAACCAGCACGTCTACACCACGAGGATGCAGGCGACCAAAAAGCCACTAGAGGGTAATATATACGTTCAACATAAAGGAATTATAAATGCATGAAAGTTCAGGCAAAACAACATCTTCATATAAGCATACAACATATTAAATCTAGTTATAATCATAAACATGCATAACATATTTTCATCAAAAAATCATCACCAAGTCAAGTACATGTCAATCACATCTCATCAACATCATTAGTTATACAATTACCAAATAGATGCACAAGTTCACGCCAAAACATTGCCACATACTGTTGGATATTTGGTTGTTGGCTTCATGTTTGCTAAAATCAAATATACAAGCAGTTGTGCGTCTTCAGAAGCTGAAATCTCAATATGTGCGTCTTCAGAAGCTGGGTCTTCAGAAGCTGAACAGTTCTTCAGAAGCTGGGTTTTCAGAAGCTGAACAGTACTTCAGATGCTGAACCTTCAGAAGCTGATGTTCAAATGTTGAACAGTACTTCAGACGCTGACCTTCAGAAGCAACCTTCAGAAGCTGAAATGTTCAGACACAGAACTTCAGACGCAGACTTCAGAAGTACCTTCAGAAGCTGGTTCTCTGCGTTCTGTTTTCGCGCCTTGGGTGTTTATTTTCTCGTGTGATCTGTTGAAGATTTGTCTTAAGAATTCTCTTGGATTTGTTTCTAGAAGGAAGATTAATTTGCGTGAGATATTTGTTGAAGATTGGTTTCTTTTATTTGTGAATATATTTTCAAAGTAATCTTTGAAAAATATATTTCTAAAGAATAAATTGCTTCTATTTATTTCTAAAGAATTCTGGGAATATATCTTTGAAGATTATTTGGTTTAAGAATTTGTTGCTGCTGAAGACTATAAATAGAGGACATTGCTACTGAAGAAATTCATTCAAAACAGAAGTCATTATAGAGAGAGTCTTAGGTTTTAAGTCTGTGAGCTTTGTGCTTTGTTTTTGTACACCACTCAATTGTTTAGAGTTGGTTGGTTTTATTGAGTTGTAATCACTTGAAGTTTTTAAGCAAAAGTGACTGATTGTGTTTGAAGTGTGTCTTCATCTTTGATTGTCTTAGAGTTTAAGATCACTGGGGTAGTGATTACTTGAGTAGGAAGTAAGAGGGGTCTTATATCTAGGAGTTCCTAGGTAGAAATACAACGGGTAGTGATTAAGTGAGAAGGCTGTGAAACAGGGGCTGTTGTCATAGGACTTCGAATTGATACTATTATAGTGGATTTCCTTCCTGACTTGGTAGCCTCCAGACGTAGGTGTGTTTATCACCGAACTGGGTTAACAAATCACCTGTGTTCTTTACTTTCTGTCTTTTATTTTGCTGTTTCTGAACCACTGTTATACGTACTCTGTTCAGCTCTATTTTACGGTTCAATAACAGGTTCTGCCAGAATTACAATTGGCATCAGAGCAGACCCCCTGCCTGTTTTAGGGTGAGCTCCAGGGAAGGTTTTTTTTTCTGGCATTATGGACAAGGAAGGAGGATTTGTGAACAGACCACCTCTGTTGGATGGTTCCAACTATGAGTATTGAAAATCTCGTATGAGTGCTTTCCTGAAATCTATAGATAGTAAGACCTGGAAAGCTGTTCTGAAGGGTTGGGAACATCCTGTTGTGCTGGACAAAGATGGAAAGAAGATTATTGTGTTGAAACCAGAGGAAGAGTGGTCCAAGGATGAAGATGAATTAGCTCTTGGAAAATCCAAAGCCTTGAATGCTCTATTCAATGGAGTGGACAAGAACATGTTCAAACTAATCAAGCAGTGCACTGTAGCCAAGGATGCCAGGGAGATTCTCAAGACTACTCATGAAGGCACATCCAAGGTAAAATTGTCCAGACTTCAACTTCTCACCACCAAATTTGAAATTCTCAAAATGTTGGAGGATGAGAACATACAAGACTTTTATATGAATGTTCTGGACATGGCTAACTCATTTGATTCTCTTGGAGAGAAAATGTATGATGAGAAAATTGTGAGAAAAATACTCAGGTCTCTTCCTAAGAGATTTGACATGAAAGTAACTGCCATTGAGGAAGCACATGAATCTCCAGTATGAAGGTTGAGGAATTAATAGGGTCCTTGCTGAATTTTGAGACAGCCTTCAGTAACCGTACTGATAAGAAAGGGAAAGGAGTTGCTTTTGCAGCAAATACTGATGCTGAGGATCAACAAGGAAATAATGAGGATGATGAAGGCTTATCATAGGCACTTGTATTGCTAGGGAGACAGTATAACAAGATTCTGAAACATGTTGACAGGAGATCCAAATCAAATGGTCAAAACAACAGATTCAACATCAGCAAGCAACAAAATGATTTGAAGAAGGCAAGAACTGATGAGAAGAGCAATCAATCAAAGGGAGTTCAGTGCCATGAGTGTGAAGAAGCAAGTCAGAATGTTAAACACTGGTACTGATGTGGTGGAGGAGATATTGGAGTATCAGAACCAAGGGAAACCAAATGGCATAGGATTTGTTGATAGGACTTTGAACATCAAACAACAAAATCTAGCTAAAAGGTTCATTCCTGCTGTTGAAACTTATGATCCAATAATGAGCAAACCTAAGAACAAACCTCAGGGAGCTAAGAGCAGGAGGGCTTCTCATCCATGGGTATGTCATTACTGTGGAAAAAAGGGGTACATAAAGCCATTATGTTTCAAACTGTATGGATACCCCAAGCACTTTCAGCATAGAAAAGTGGAACATATTGTGAACAGAATCAATGTCAAGAAGGAATGGAGACCGAAAAATAATAATGTTGGCCTCATAGCTCATACATCTTTGAGAGCCTCCTCTAGGGAAGATTGGTATTTTGATAGTGGATGCTCCAGACACATGACTGGTGTGAAGAAGTACTTAAGTAATTTAAAGCCATACTCCAGTAGCTATGTGACTTTTGGTGATGGAGCTAGAGGAGAAATTCTTGGAATTGGTGACTTCGTCAGTGATGGGCTACCAAGGCTAGACAATGTGCTATTAGTAAAAGGGCTAACTTCAAATTTGATCAGCATAAGCCAGCTGTGTGATCAAGAGTTGAAAGGGAACTTTAACAAGGAGGAATGTCTGGTAACTGGTAAAGGAGATGAAGTGCTGATGAGGGGCAGTAGATCAAAGGACAATTGTTACTTATGGATGTCTCAAGAAGAAATAAGCCTATCCATATGTCTCATAAGTTCAGAAGAAGAAGTCAGACTCTGGCACCAGAAACTTGGGCACTTAAATCTGAGGGGCTTGAAGAAAGTCATGAATGTGGAAGCCATCAGAGGACTACCCAAACTTAAGATTAATGAAGACAGCATTTATGGAGAATGTCAGATTGGCAAACAAACACGAATGTCTCATCCAAGGTTGGAGCATCAGGTAACATCAAAGGTTCTTGAACTGCTACACATGGACTTAATGGGACCTATGCAAGTTGAGAGCATTGGTGGAAAAAGGTATGTGTTTGTTGTTGTTGATGATTTTTCAAGATTCACTTGGGTAAGCTTCATTAGAGAAAAATCAGACACCTTTGATGTGTTTAAAGATCTGTGCACTCAATTACAAAGAGAAAAGGGAAATGTTATTGTCAGGATCAGAAGTGATCATAGGAAAGAATTTGAAAATAGTAAGTTCTCTGAATTTTGTTCTTCTGAAGGAATCAAGCATAAATTTTCAGCTCCCATAACACCCCAGCAAAATGGTGTTGTTGAAAGGAAGAACAGAACCTTGCAAGAATCAGCCAGAGTTATGTTACATGCAAAGAATTTACCTTATCTGTTTTGGGCAGAAGCAATGAATACAGCATGCTATGTTCACAATAGGGTGACTCTAAAGAAAGGCACTAGCACTACTCTGTATGAATTATGGAAAGGAAGAAAGCCTACTTTCAAGTATGAAATTCTGGCAGTTAAAGATTCAGACAGTAAAACAGAGCATGTTTTTTGCAAAACAGAGCACAAACAAACAAGTTCAGAAGCATCAATTAAAAGTGCAGAAAGTAAAAGCACACAGATATTTGTTAACCCAGTTCGGTGTAAACACCACCTACATCTGGAGGATACCAATCCAGGAAGGAAATCTACTATAGGAATTAATCCTTAAGATTCAAGACACAGACCCCCCTGTTCCCAGCCTAAGCAATCAATCTCCACTAGTCTGATTTCTACTCAGGAGCACCACCCAAGTATTAGAACACTACTAACTTCCTATTCAAGTAACTAACCCAGTTACTAACAGCTTCTGAAATAACAACCCAGTTTTTGAAGACACCCTTCAAAAGAACAAAGACAACATCATTCGTACTTAAAAGTTTTGAATGATTTACCACTCAAAACAATCTAAACCAACTCAGATGAGTGGTGTACAAATAAAACCTAAGTTTAAAAACACAAAGACTCAAATTCTCTGATTTCTAAGATATGACTCGTAGTCTTCAACAGGTAGCAGTACACCTCCTTAAATAGGCTTCAACAGCTCTCTTAATTCTGAATCCAATCTTCTGCAATTGATATGTTTCTGAATTATGAAAGGCTCAATAAGGAAACAAACACTACAAGAAAACTGCAATTTAGCGTCGGCCAAAAACCCACTCTAACAGGGCTAAAACCGACGCTAACACAGATTTAGCGTCGGGGTCGGGGGCAGGCTAAAAAATTCGAAGTTACTGGGTAGAGTCGGCTATTTGCCCTCCGAGGCTAACATAGCGTCGGTTAATCCGACTCTAAAACCGACTCTTCGCAAAAGCCAACGCTATTAAATTCAAAATAAAAAAAGTCAATAAATAATTTAGAGTTTGCCAGACCGACGCTAATTATAAAATTTAGAGTCGGCTACACTAACGCTAAAGTCAACTTCGAAACCAGTCAACTAAATCTTTTAGAGTCGGCCAACCCACTCTACAGTCAAACAAGTCAACTAAATATTAGAGTCGGCTAGGCCGACGCTAGATTTTTTTTTTTGCTAATTTTTACTGTATGCCCTGTTCTACAAAACTGAAACAGAATGCCCAACAAACAACATATTTCAATTCATCTAGCTTAATGATAGTGTTCTTAAACATCCATTTCCATTTAACGTCAACTAATTTCCATCGCAAAATGTAGTGGTCATAAAACAAGGTGAATTCTTCCGTCTCAAGTGGCATAAATAGAGTGATTAATGTGTTCTACTTTTAAATTCTCGTTGGGTTTTTTCCTTTGAAAAACCAATCTGGATGCAGCATACAGCATATTTTCTCAAAGACTATAATCACCTTTAGTCTTGATTTAATATGAAATCTCTAGCAACATAATAAGTATAAATTAAATGCACTCAATGAAAATTGAATATTCCTTCTAAAATTAAATCAACATGTGAAACATTTTGAAACCATGAACTAAATCACCGGTCACAAATAAGTCTTGTGTCCTATCTTTACTTTTCATGCAAGTCTCATAATCGATCAAAGGATTCAAGAATCGGACAAATCCCAACACAGAACAGTAACACACCACCTCTGAGTACCATAGATTTTCAAGAGTTATATCTTTGTTAGAAAAGAAAAAGTAAAGACAACTACAGTCATGGCCAAACTATGTTAATTTGGTTCACATAACATGTGTCCTCAAGAAATAATCCAGACATACAAAATAGATATCAACCATAATGGAGAATAAAAATAAATAGTTAGCTAGCATTGCATAACTTGGTTCAGTTCATCAACCAAAGCAATAGGCAGCAGAACAAGACCTTTGTTTTCAAGTAGCTGACATGTTGCTGCTGAATATACTTCAAGTAGTTTCCCCATTATCTCTTCAAGAGGCTCATTCAACATCTGTTCCTTTATATAATGCCCATAACCCTGTAAATAAAACATAGCAAACTCTGCAGTCAATGAATTTGACACTGTGCTATAAGAAGTTATGTTAGAACAACAAGCCCAGTTCAAAAGAGTAAAGATACGAAAAGACAAACAATGAACAATACACATTTTTTAGCAATGAAGTTTGGCCAATTGTGCCTACATCTGACCGCAGAGTGGCTGCAGTTCTTTTCTATTATTTTAAGCTCAAAGTTTACGAAGTATAACTTGTATTACATGCAACGGTCTAGATCAGAACATTTCCTATGAACTGTACAAATAACAACTTATATGTAACTATGAAAATACTCAAGAAATTATTTATATGGAGCAGAATTTGGTCAAGCACACAAATTCACAGTGATGCAATATATAATATATCTACTGAAATAAGGAAAGATGTGTACCTCATGGAAAACTAGTGATATAGCATTTGAATCAGCTTGCAATTTACTTCCGCTTAGTTCCTGCAAAGGAACAACTTTCTTTAGCTATTGTAGATTATCTATGTGCAATTGATCACAACGTTCAAACTTGGATAAAGGAGAAAAAAACTAATCTAACTACTAATATTTGTCATTCAAAAAAAAAAAAAGGATTGAAAAGTTACCTTCACTTGAATCTGCAAGTATTTAACAGTCAATGATATCATCCAGTATGCAAGCTTGACTACCCTGCAAATTAAAATTCAGTACATTAAAGGTAAATGCTGTGAAATTCAACATATATGAGCTACTTAAATTTGGTCCCAAAAAAATTAGCTACTTATGGCACTTTTTCCACATATATTCAATACACCTTTGAAAACTAATGTTAAATCATAAACAACAGATTACCACATCTGGAGTCGGCAGCAATTCATGTAAAGCTTTGAGGTTATCAGCGATACGTTGCCTGCGTTGCTATATTCAAAGAGTACACGGTAAGAAAGAAACAAAATTGTGTTAATGAATTGGAAGAAGATTGTTAAATAGTTGACAAGAGCATAGTATTGAACTTAATGATATCATATATATAAATATATCTGCATTTTGAATGTTTCCCTTATGATTTTATCAGAGATAGGAAAAGTTTTACTTACACGGTCACTGTAACGTGTTTTCTCACTTTTCTATTTTGTGGAGCTGCCTCCTGATTTTGGATTTGGAAGTAAAGAAGGTGTAGCAACTACTCCCATATGATCAAATTGTGAAGCATATTGCTTATCTCCAACAGAATCAGGTGTCCATATTGCACGACTCTATTAAAAATTACTGGCCAATTTATCCAAAAAAAAAGAGCTGCTTTGAAGATTGCAATTTTCACCATTGTGCTAATAAACTAGTTAAAGAATATAATAAGCATATAAAGAAATGATAACTAGACTCAACAAAACTCCAGCCAAGGTGCAAAGTTACAAGCAGATATACATAATTCAAATCTCAATGGTAACTAGACTCATAGTATTTGCAGTATATCTCAATGTCATTCAATACTAATTCAAATCCAAAAATAGAAAACTTATTTGACTAAACAAATGCAAATTAAGAAAATCATTTGACTAATTTGAATGAAAAAATATACAATGGTTATTTCAGCACAAGTGACAACAAGGATGATGAAGACCAAAAAAAGGAACCTAAAGATGTAGTAAAACTGATTCAACCAGATTGAGGCAAGGATAAAGAAAAGCACAATGAAAACAGCTCCAAATGGATTATGTACCAGGCCTGCTCAGGGATCTGCCTTTACAATTTACTTTCATGCCACCCTTTTGAGACCAGAAACTTATACAACAAATGGTTACATAAACACTAACATGCGATAATAGTAAAAATCAACATTTATTGGTATGAAAAGCGCACACAGATACGTACACACACAAATTAAAAGAAGGAAAATAATTCTTCAACACCCAAAACCATTTTACCATTAGAGAGAAAAAGAAACCAAGAGAGTGTTGAACATGTGAATGAAAAATAAAAGGGTATACAAATATAATATAATTGGCTTTAAAAGAACACCAAAATTACTACAAAACAAAACCAAATAACAAACCCAATCCCAGCCGTGATTCCCATTTCCTATACCATACCACACCCTCTCTTTTCTTCTCCACACTCAATAAACAAAACTCAATTTATTCTCAACCTACCATAACAATAGACTAATAAAAACACGGAAATTCAATCAAATTCAGCTATTTGAAGTTAATCAAAACACGAAAAATTCAATCAAATTCAGCTAAAAATGCTATATCAAATTAATTGAGACACTAAATTTATCAATCTTTTCAATGCAACCTTCACAGTTAGATGTTATCCAAATTTAACAGTTCAGGGCTTGCTTGCTTCGCTAATTTACCAGCGCAATTTGAACTAAAATCAACATAAAAAACACTCAAATCAACATTCACCCTTTGCTATAGAAACTTAACTTTCTCTAATTATAGAAACCAAATTATATAATCTTTTATCTAATAAAAAAAGGAGGAATCATTAACACAAAATCCCTCAAACTCCATTATTACACTAATTACCAAAACAGAATGTCATCCCTTACACACACACACACACTCAGCTCCATGAGTACAAAAACATAATTACTTTAATCTAGATTTGATCAACCTAATCACACAAATACAGCAAAGACTACCAAAATAAACTAAAATGCTGAAAAACATGGCTATGAATGATGATTATTTATTTATTTACTTATTAATGAAAACAAGATTGAATAGCGATAGAACTAAAAAAACAGTACAAAATAATAAGTTTGAAATTGATTTTAGTATTAATGAGTGGAAATACCAGTCATGAATTATTTCTCATGAAACTTAGTTGATAGCAAAGGTTTAAAATACCGGTCATAGTAACTGTTGTGGTCAAATGTGCCCGATGCGACCTCAATCGTGGTCGCGTTGCGGTTATGACAACATAAAACTCGACATGACGTGGACCAAACCGTGGCCGCAGACCTTGATCACTAGATCCTCAAAACAAGGCAATACTATTGTATTATGGTTAATGGCTTACTTAGTGCTCATATCTGTAATACTACTTCAGTAACTTAGAAAGGCAAATAAATACAATTTCCTTCAAAGTCTTTCCCCTTTCTAGATATTTATTAACATAAAGACAAAATATACTAACAACTCCAATGCACTATTTCCAAGTTCTTACCAATTCTCATTGTAAAGTAACTTAGAAAAATATTACCAAAACCACTAGTCTGAGGCTTTAAAAAGGGTTTAAACATCATACATGCTGTGATTTCAGGAATTGGATTCTTAACAGCATGAGTTCCTTTTACAATAGCTACTACAAAAATACATGTATGTTTGATGAGAAGATTCAGAACTTACATCAACATCAGGGTACTTTTCATCAACTGTGCTAAGAACATCTGAACTAATTCTGGATTTTCCATTTCCTGCAGCTTGGAAAAATTGACCAGTTCCAAATTTTAGATAAGTATTATTGAATCCCAAAAAATCAAAATTTGATTCAATACGTAACAGCTTCAAATGATATTATGGTTACTGGCATACATTTTAGACTTTCAGTGCATACAATGTGTATCTAAGAAATTCATAAATTCTATTACAATCATTTTATGCTAAAAAATAAGAACTCTTACCACTGGTGTGTTTATTCAAATGCCTACTATTGGAAACTGATCTTCCATCCGAATGAGCCTCACGAAGATTAAAGATTCCAAACATTCGCCATTCACATTTTTGGTTAACCAGAGGAGGAGATCTTCTCTCCATGATTGAAGAAAACTACTTTTTAGGATGTTTTAGTTTTAGCCAATATTAAGAACCATGCCACAAGCCCACAATGGGAAAATCAGAAAAATCTGTGCAAGCACAAAAGTGAGAAAAGGTTAATAAATCATTATCATAAATGAGAAATAAAGAATCACGTTCAGCTTCACAATGTCATCCACACATACTAATAACCAACTAGTACAACATACACCACTAGGGCTTCCACTGATACAGAAATGAAGAAGCCACATCAACTCCAAAACCCAACCGAATCAACAATATAACCAAGTGCAAAATCTATCATATCAATTACCAGATTTCCCCCAATTTTTTATTTCTAGGGTTCAAGCTTCCCCAAATTTTAAGCATGCAACATGTTACCCCAATTTTGAAGCAAGCAACATTGAATTGAATCAAATAACAGTTTTTAAGAAAACAAACCTGAAAGGAATCAAGGGATGATGGAACTAGAAGAACTAAGGGATGCGACTGAGAGAGTGAGAAGGGAGAGGCTCCGGTGACACTGAGTGAGGCGCCGTTGAGACTGAGAGAGGTCGACGGAGAATGAGACGGTGGCCAATCCGAAGAGACGGTGGATCGAGAGAGAGAGAGAGAGAGAGAGAGAGAGAGAGAGAGAGAGAGAGAGAGAGAGAGAGAGAGAGAGGAACGTACATAATTGTTCTTCTTTTTTGGGGGAAAGTGAGATTGTGGGTGAGAGTGCTGGAGAATCAGGTAGAATTAGGTTTCAATTTGGGGGAAAGTGAGATTGAAATTTGGTGGAGAATAAAATGTGGTTTAGGGTTTAGAGTT
The DNA here is from genome assembly GCA_018208015.1 of Medicago ruthenica. Taxonomy (NCBI): domain Eukaryota; kingdom Viridiplantae; phylum Streptophyta; class Magnoliopsida; order Fabales; family Fabaceae; genus Medicago; species Medicago ruthenica. The sequence continues at coordinate 25,605,617 of CM031374.1, read as the reverse complement.
GTGGGAGGGAGAATGAAAATGAATTAGTGAGAGTGATGAATATTTGGGGTTTTTTTTTTATTGAGTAAAGAGAGGGAAAAAAGTGTGGGAAAAAATTTAGGGTAGTATTTTTGTTGATTGAATAAAAAACTTTTTATAATAATTTATAAAGAAATTAAATTTTTATTGGCAAAAATTTTAACGTCGGCTAAGCCGACTCTATATCTAATCTAAACATTATGTGGGTCCCATTTGAGCAAAAAAATAGGAATAATAATTTTATTATATTAAATTTTTATCAATTAAAATAATAGAGTCAGACAGACCGACTCTAAATATGGTCTAAAATGTCATACGTGGGTCCCCTAACTTTTAGCCTCGGCTAGGCCGACTCTAAATCTTTTTAAAAATAAAGGAAAACTAGAAATTGAAGTAGAGTGGGTTTGGCCGACTCTAGTCAGACGCTAGTAGCGTCGGTGTCGGGGGCCGACGCTAAAAATCGACGCTATTTCGCTGTTTTCTTGTAGTGAAATATTTCTGAACTCTATCTAGTAAAGATTCTTCAGCACAAATATTCAAACATAAATACGAAGCCAATTTTCATAAGATCTTCAACAAATTAATCAGCCTTCTAGATATACTTCAGCCATAATAAATCTTCAGCAAATCTCCAACAGATAAGCACAACATTAATGCATAAAAACCCAGCTTCTGAAGGTCAACGTTGGTCAATGTCTGAACAGTGCGTCTGAAGTACTGTTCAGCGTCTGAAGTCCAGCTTCTGAAGGTCAACGCTGGTCAACGTCTGAACAGTGCGTCTGAAGTACTGTTCAGCGTCTGAAGGCCATTTCTGCGTCTGAAGTACCAATCTGCTTCTGAAGGCCATTTCAGCTTCTGAACCTCCTCAAATTCAATTTCTTGCTTCTGAAGACTTCTCTAACACATGGAGATGCTTTGCTTGAACACTTTGATTTTACCGAAACATGTAGCCAACATCTAAATACTCAACAATCTCCCCCTTTGGCAAATTTTTTTGGCTAAAATCAAATGCAACACTAAATCAAGTTCTTCAATTCAACATAAACAAACTCATCAATGAAGATCAACACACAATCAAACATAGCACACATAGTACAAAGTCAGTAGCAGCGGATAAAGCTATGTTAAACCATGTTAAACCAAACAAACACATATGAAACACACACAACAGCTTCAGTTCTTAAAAACACAACACATCAGCTCTTGATAATCTAAAGAACACACAAAACTACTGATCATTTTTTGATACTTCACAATCTCTGATCATCACATGAAAACTCCCTCTGAAACTTCACAAACACATACCAGCAACATACACTCAGCTTCAAAACAACTCTCCCCCTGCAACTCAGCACACATACAATACTCCCCCTTAATTCTGAACTGCAGAAAACTTTGAGACATAGGCTTCTGAAACTGAAATACTTCACAACTCAGGAACTAAATATTTATGCACTCCCCTTGAGACAAAAACTCTGCCTCAAACGCATCTGCACATCACTTGTTGTATTGTGTCTGATCTCTGAATAAAACTGTCATCTGAAAAATAACTTCAACTTCTGAATTCAAACTCTAAACACATTCTGACCAGCTCCATTCTGAACTCAAACATAAGTTTTTCTCCCCCTTTTTAGCCACAAAATTGTGACAAAACTCAGACTTCATATAGGGAATAAAAACTAAATATGTAACACAGATCCTCAAAACTGAATGTATATCAGACTCAGACTTAGGATAAAACTCAGCATTTGCAAATCTGGCAGGTACTCTAACTTCCTCACATCCAGCTTGCTGTAATTGCTATAAGTCCTCATGCAGGCAAACACCGAACTTGCTTCTCAGATTCTCAAACTGTTTGGCATCCAAAGCTTTTGTGAAAATATCAGCAATCTGGTTCTCAGTATCCACATGTTCAAGCTGAACAATCTTTTCCTCCACAAGATTTCTGATAAAATGATGTCTGATATCAATGTGCTTGGTCCTGCTGTGCTGTATGGGTTCTTGGAAATGTTTATAGCACTTAAATTGTCACATAATAAAGTCATAATTCCTTGTTCAATGTTGTATTCTTCTAGCATTTGCTTCATCGAAACCAATTGTGAACAACTACTACTAGCTGCTATATATTCAGCTTCAGCTGTAGACAATGAGACACAGTTCTGTTTCTTACTAAACCAAGAAATCAAGTTATTCCCTAGAAAGAAACATCCACCAGAAGTACTCTTCTTGTCATCTGCACTTCCAGCCCAGTCAGCATCACAATACCCTATCAATTCAGAACTTGCACTGTGTGAGTACATGATTCCATAATCACTTGTACTGTTGACATACTTCAGGATCCTCTTTACTTGTGTCAAATGACTCATATTTGGATCTGCTTGATATCTTGCACACACTCCAACAGCAAAAGTAATATCTGGCCTGCTTGCAGTAAGGTACAGTAAACTCCCAATCATACTTCTGTATTGGCTTTGATCAACTGCAACTCCTTGTTCATCTTTAGTTAGCTTCAAGTGTGTAGCTGCAGGTGTTCTCTTATGGCTGGCAATCTCCATTCCAAACTTCTTCACTATATTCTTGGCATATTTGCTTTGTGAAATGAATATAGTATCTTCCATTTGTTTGACTTGCAGTCGAAGAAAATAAGTAAGTTCACCAACTAGACTCATTCCAAACTCATATTTCATCTGCTGAACAAACAACTGAACCATTTTGTTTGACATTCCACCAAACACTATGTCATCAACATAGATTTGAGCAATCATCAGACTTCCATCTTCATCTTTTACACACAAAGTCTTGTCAGTTCCACCTTTTTTGTATCCTTGAGTCACAAGAAATTGTGTGAGTCTATCATACCATACTCTAGGTGCTTGCTTCAATCCATACAAAGCCTTCTTAAATTTGTAAACATGATCTGGAAACTTAGGATCCACAAACCCTTTAGGCTGTTCAACATAGACTTCTTCTTGTAGATAACCATTTAGAAAAGCACTCTTCACATCCATCTGGAACAGTTTGAACTTCAAAATGCATGATACTCCCAACAGTAATCTTATGGACTTTAATCTGGCCACAGGTGCAAAGGTTTCATCAAAATGAAGTCCCTCCACTTGAGTGTAACCTTGAGCAACTAACCTTGCCTTGTTTTTGACCACAGTTGCATGTTCATCTGTTTTGTTCTTGTAAATCCACTTAGTGCCAATCACATTCAAACCTTCAGGTCTTGGAACAAGATCCCACACTTCACTCCTTTTGAATTGATTGAACTCATCTTGCATGGCTTCAATCCAAAATTCATCAGTTAAAGCTTCCTTAACATTTTTGGGTTCAAATTTTGACACAAAACATGAAAGTAGCAACAGCATCTGAACTTCTAGTTCTGACCCCTTGATCTAAGCTTCCAATGATTAAATCTCAAGGATGATCCTTCTGAACTCTAATTGATGGTCATTTACCAGTAGGAACATGATCTAGATGAATTTCTGCTTCTTCAGACTCTACTTGATTTTCTGCTTCTGACAGTTGTTCTTCTGATGTTTCAGACTCTGGAACTACTTCAGACTCATCTCTTTCTTTCTCAGCAGACAGATCATCAATCACAACATTAATGGACTCCATCACAACCTTGGTTCTGGAATTAAACACTCTATAGGCTCTTCTATTCACTAAATAACCCAGAAAAATACCTTCATCGGACTTAGGAGCCAGCTTTCTTCTATTTTCTCTATCAGCCAAAATGTAACATTTGCTCCCAAAAACATGAAAATATTTGACTGTAGGCTTTCTTCCTTTCCATAGTTCATATAAAGTAGATGCAGTACCCTTCTTCAAAGTCACTCTATTATGGATATAGCAGGCAGTATTCATAGCTTCAGCCCAGAACATATAAGCTAGCTTCTTAGCATGCAACATGACTCTTGCAGATTCTGCTAATGTTCTGTTCTTCCTCTCAACTACACCATTTTGCTGAGGTGTTATAGGTGCAGAGAACTCATGCTTGATCCCTTCAGATGCATAGAACTTAGAAAATTTCTTGTTTTCAAACTCCTTCCCATGATCACTTCTGATTCTGATAATACCGCAGTCCTTCTCTCTTTGTAACTGAGTGCACAAATCTCTAAATACTTCAAATGTATCTGATTTTTCTCTCACAAAGTTGACCCAAGTAAATCTTGAAAAATCATCAACCATTACAAAAGCATATCTCTTTCCTCCAATACTCTCAACTTGCATAGGCCCCATTAAATCCATATGTAACAGTTCTAGTACTTTAGTAGTTACCTGGTGTACTAATCTGGGATGAGACTTTCTTGTTTGTTTTCCAATTTGACAATCACCACAAACACTGTCCTCATTGATCTTCAGATTAGGTAGACCTCTGATAGCTTCAGTACTCAAGATTTTCTTCATGCCTTTCGGATGTAGATGACCCAGTTTCTGGTGCCAGAGTCTGACTTCCTCTTCTGGGCTCATGAGACAGGTAGTCAGGCTTCTTTCTTCTTCAGACACCCATAAATAACAGTTATCTTTTGATCTGCAGCCTCTCATTAGAACCTTGCCTTCTTCACCAGTTACCAAGCATTCTTCCTTGTTGAAATTCACTCTCAAGTCTTGATCACATAGCTGGCTAATACTGATCAGATTAGATGTCAACCCTTTCACAAGTAACACATCATTAAGTCTTGGTAAACCATCACTGATTAAGTCACCAATACCAAGAATCTCTCCTTTTGCTACATCACCAAATGTCACATAGCTTCTGGAATAAGGCTTTAAATTACTCAGCAACTTCTTCACACCAGTCATGTGTCTTGAACACCCACTATCAAAGTACCAGTCTTCTTTAGAGGTGGCTCTCAAAGATGTATGAGCTATAAGGCCAACAATCTTGGCTTTGGGTTTCCACACCTTCTGAACATTATTTCTGATTGCATCTGGTTCCACTCTTCTGTACTGAAAATGCTCAGGATAGCCATATAACTTAAAGCAAAAAGGTTTAATATGCCCCTTCTTTCCACAATGATGACAGATCTAGGGATGATTTCTTCTCTTGTTTCTGTTAAACTTCTGAGGTTGCTTCTGTGGTCTCATCTTGGATGTCCCAATCATAGGATCATAAGTTTTAGTAGCAGGAACAGATTTTTTAACTGGATTTTTCTTCTTGAGGTTCAGACTCTCATCCACAAATCCTAAGCCTTTATGTTTTCCTTGTTTCTGAGTATCCAAAATCTCCTCCAACACATCAGTAGCAGAGTTCATCATCCTGACCTGTTTTTTCATGTTCTCAAGCTGGGAATTTAGTTGGCTCACCTCATCTTTAAGATCATAAATCTGTCCTAAATGATCACACCTTTCAGACTGAAGTTGAAAGACAGTCTCCTTCTGATTCTCTAATAACTTGCACAGTTCTTGATTTCTGAGATATAATTCTTCATAAGAAACAGCTGGTTCCTCAAAAACCAATTCTTCATCACTGGCTTCAGACTCTGATGAAGTTTCAGTCTCTGATGATGTTTCAGACTCTGATAGACCTTCTGAAACCATAAAAGCAACAACATGCTTAGTTGACTTACTCTCTACCTCTCCTTCAGAGTCTTCATCTGACCAAGAAACAGATAGGCTTTTCTTCTTCTTTTTGAGAAAAGTAGGACATTCTAACTTGATATCTCCATAGCCTTCACACTCAAAGCACTGCACACCCTTTGCTTGATTGCTCTTCTCAACACTTTGTTGCTTATTGTTGTTGAATCTGAGGTTCTGACCTTTGGATTTCCTGTCAACTTGTTTCAGAATTTTGTTAAATTGTTTCCCCACCAACACAAGTGTCTTTGATAAGTCATCATCATCCTCATTAAACTCTTGTTGATCATCAGCTTCAGAATTAACTGCAAGAGCAATTCCCTTCCCTTTCTTCTCAGTCTGTTTGCATAAAGCAGTTTCAAAATTCAGCAAAGATCCAATCAGCTCCTCAACCTTCATAGTAGAGATGTCATGAGCTTCCTCAATAGCTGTCACCTTCATGTCAAATCTTCTAGGAAGTGACCTGAGTATTTTTCTCACTATCTTCTCATCTGACATCTTCTCCCCAAGAGACTCAAAAGAATTTGCCATATCCAGGACATCCATATAGAAATCTTGAATGTTTTCATCCTCCATCATCTTCAAGTTTTCAAATTTGGTGGTCAGAAGCTGGAGTTTGGACATCTTCACCTTTGAGGTTCCTTCGTGAGTGGTCTTTAATATCTCCCAGGCATCCTTGGCAATGGTACACTGCTTGATGAGTCTGAACATGTTTTTGTCCACTCCATTGAATAGTGTATTCAAGGCTTTGGAGTTTCCAAGAGCCAGATCATCTTTAGACTTTGTCCACTCTTCTTCTGGTTTCAGCACCTCAGTCTTGTTCCCATCTTTGTCTAAAACAACTGGATGATCCCAACCTTTTAGCACAGCTTTCCAAGTTCTGCTGTCAATGGATTTCAGAAAGGCACACATTCTAGACTTCCAATATTCGTAATTTGTGCCATCCAGCAATGGTGGTCTGTTGACATATCCTCCCTCCTTGTCCATGCTTGCTAGAAAACTCTTCCCTGGAGCTCACCCAATAACAGGCAGGGTGCCTGCTCTGATGCCAATTTAAATTCTGGCAGTTAAAGATTCAGACAGTTAAACAGAGCACGATTTTTGCAAAACAGAGCACAGACAAACAAGTTCAGAAGCAGCAATTAAAAGTACAGAAAGTAAAAGCACACATATATTTGTTAACCAAGTTCGGTGTAAACACCACCTACATCTGGAGGATACCAATCCAGGAAGGAAATCCACTATAGGAATTAATCCTTAAGACTCAAGACACAGACCCCCCTGTTCCCAGCCTAAGCAATCAATCTCCACTAGTTTGATTTCTACTCAGGAGCACCACCAATGTATTAGAACACTACTAACTTCCTATTCAAGTAACTAACCCAGTTACTAACAGCTTCTGAAATAACAACCCAGTTTTTGAAGACACCCTTCAAAAGAACATAGACAACATCATTCGTACTTAAAAGTTTTGCATGATTTACCACTAAATACAATCTAAACCAACTCAGATGAGTGGTGTACAAATAAAACCTAAGTTTAAAAACACAAAGACTCAAATTCTCTGATTTCTAATATATGACTTGTAGTCTTCAACAGGTAGCAGCACATCTCCTTAAATAGGCTTCAACAACTCTCTTAATTCTGAATCCAATCTTCTACAATTGATATGTTTCTGAATTATGAAAGGCTCAATAAGGAAACAAATATTTCTGAACTCTATCTAGTAAAAGATTCTTCAGCACAAATATTCAAACATAAATACGAAGCCAATTTTCATAAGATCTTCAACAAATTAATCAGCCTTCTAGAAATACTTCAGCCATAATAAATCTTCAGCAAATCTCCAACAGATACGCACAACATTAATGCATAAAAACCCAGCTTCTGAAATCAGCTTCTGAAGTCTAGCTTCTGAAGGTCAACGCTGGTCAACGTCTGAACAGTGCATCTGAAGTACTGTTCAGCGTCTGAAGTCCAGCTTCTGAAGGTCAACGCTGGTCAACGTCTGAACAGTGCGTCTGAAGTACTGTTCAGCGTCTAAAGGCCATTTCTGCGTCTGAAGTACCAATCTGCTTCGGAAGGCCATTTCAGCTTCTGAACCTCTTCAAATTCAATTTCTTGCTTCTAAAGACTTCTCTAACACATGGAGATGCTTTGCTTGAACACTTTGATTTTACCAAAACATGTAGCCAACATCTAAATACTCAACAAAAGTACTTTCATGTGTTTGGTAGCAAGTGCTACATTTTGGCAGATAGAGAAAACAGAAGGAAAATGGATCCCAAGAGTGATGAAGGAATTTTTCTTGGTTACTCTACAAACAGCAGAGCATATAGAGTTTTTAATTCCAGAACCAAGGTTGTAATGGAATCTATCAATGTTGTGATAGATGATTTACTTGCTGAAAAAGTTTCTGATGTGGTACCAGATGTTGTAACATCAGAAGAACAGTCAGATACACCTGTTGTGGAAAATGAAGTAGAGTCTAAAGAAGGAATAAATAATCCAAATCATGCATCAACAAGTAAAAGACCTTCAATCAAAGTTCACAAGGACCACCCCAAAGAACTAATCATTGGGAACCTTGATCAAGGAGTCAGAACCAGAAGATCAGATGAAGTGACTACTGATTCGTGCTTTGTGTCCAAATTTGAACCCAAGAATATTAAAGAAGCACTTACTGATGAATTCTGGATTGATGCAATGCAAGAGGAACTGAATCAATTCAAAAGAAGTCAAGTGTGGGACCTTGTTCCAAGACCAGTAGGTATGAATGTCATTGGAACTAAATGGATTTACAAAAATAAATCAAATGAACATGGAACTGTGACCAGAAACAAGGCAAGGCTAGTTGCTCAAGGGTACACTCAGGTGGAGGGACTTGATTTTGATGAAACCTTTGCACCTGTGGCCAGATTAGAATCCATAAGATTACTTTTGGGTGTATCATGTATTCTTAAATTCAAACTGTTTTAGATGGATGTGAAGAGTGCTTTCCTAAATGGGTACTTGCAGGAAGAGGTTTATGTTGAACAACCAAAGGGATTTGTGGATCCTAATTTTCCTAACCATGTTTGCAAGTTGAAGAAAGCTCTGTATGGATTGAAACAAGCACCTAGAGCATGGTATGAGAGACTCACACAGTTTCTGGTTACTCAAGGTTACAGAAAAGAAGGAACTGACAAGACACTGTTTGTTAAAGAAGAAAATGGAAGTTTAATGATAGCACAAATCTATGTTGATGACATTGTTTTTGGTGGGATGTCAAACCAGATGGTTCAACTTTTTGTTCAGCATATGTAGTCTGAGTTTGAGATGAGTCTTGTGGGTGAGCTAACCTATTTTCTTGGTCTTCAAGTCAAGCAGATGGAAGACACAATATTCATTTCACAAAGCAAATATGCCAAGAACATAGTCAAGAAGTTTGGGATGGAGAATGCAAGCCATAAAAGAACACCTGCAGCCACTTACTTGAAGTTGACAAAAGATGAACAAGGTGTTGCTGTTGATCAAAGCCTGTATACGAGAATGATTGGAAGTCTATTATATCTAACTGCAAGCAGACCAGACATAACCTTTGTTGTTGGAGTCTGTGCTAGATACCAGGCAGAGCCAAAAATGAGTCATTTGACTCAAGTGAAGAGAATTCTGAAGTATGTCAATAGCACCAGTGACTATGGTATTATGTATTCTCATAGTGGAAGTCCTATGTTAGTTGGGTATTGTGTTGCTGACTGGGCAGGTAGTGCAGATGATAGAAAAAGTACTTCTGGTGGATGCTTCTTTCGGGGAAACAATCTGATTTCTTAGTTCAGCAAGAAGCAGAATTGTGTATCCTTATCTACAGCTGAAGCTAATTATATAGCAGCTGGTAGCAGTTGTTCCCAATTGGTGTGGATGAAGCAAATGCTGAAGGAATATAATATTGAACAGAATGTTATAACATTGTATTGTGACAATCTAAGTGCTATCAATATTTCAAAAAATCCCATACAACATAGCAGGACTTAGCATATTGATATACGTCATCATTTCATCAGAAACCTTGTAGAGGAGAAGGTTGTGCAGCTTGAACTTGTTGACACAGAAGAACAACTTGCTGATATATTTACAAAAGCCTTGGATGCCAAGCAATTTGAAAATTTGAGGAGTAAACTTGGAGTTTATCTGTATGAGGAGTTATAGCAATTACAGAATGCTGAGGGTGAGCAAGCAGGAAGTGAGGGAGATGAAGATGTTGCTGGTTCTTATAAAGAAGCTATGTCTGATGCAGAGTCTGATGTCAAAACAGTCTCTGTTACTAATTTAGTTTTTGTCTCCTGTGTGAAAACTGTGGTTTGTCAAGATTGTTTGGCTAAAAAGGGGGAGATAAATAAGTGTTTGTTTCAGAAGTATTTCAGAAGTTTCAGAAGCACTACAACTCAGAAGCCAGTTTACAGTTCAGAAGCTGTTGTGATCTGTTTCAGGGGGAGTATGTGTGTTTCATGACAGAATCTGATGTATTTCAGGGGGAGTATGTGTGTTTCATGACAGAAGCTGATGTACTTCAGGGGGAGTGTTGTTTGTGTAACGTAGTGTATCCGCTGCTGACTATGTTGCTACGTTTATGTGTTGTTCTTCATGGTTGCGTACTTTGTTGAGTGAAGAACTTGCTTTTGTGAACAAATTGATTTTAGCCAAAAATTTGCCAAAGGGGGAGATTGTTGGATATTTGGTTGTTGGCTTCATGTTTGCTATAATCAAATATACAAGCAGTTGTGCGTCTTCAGAAGCTGAAATCTCAATATGTGCGTCTTCAGAAGCTGGGTCAGAAGCTGGGTCTTCAGAAGCTGAACAGTTCTTCAGAAGTTGGGTTTTCAGAAGCTGAACAGTACTTCAGACGCTGAACCTTCAGAAGTTGATGTTCAGACGCTGAATAGTACTTCAGACACTGACCTTCAGAAGCAACCTTCAGAAGCTGAAATGTTCAGACGCAGAACTTTAGACGCTGACTTCAGAAGTACCTTCAGAAGTTGGTTCTCTGTGTTCTGTTTTCGCGCCTTGGGTGTCTATTTTCTCGTGTGATCTGTTGAAGATTTGTCTTAAGAATTCTCTCGGATTTGTTTCTAGAAGGAAGATTAATTTGCGTGAGATATTTGTTGAAGACTGGTTTCTTTTATTTGTGAATATATTTTCAAAGTAATCTTTGGAAAATATATTTCTAAAGAATAAATTGCTTCTATTTATTTCTAAAGAATTCTGGGAATATATCTTTGAAGATTATCTGGTTCAAGAATTTGTTGCTGCTGAAGACTATAAATAGAGGACGCTGCTATTGAAGAAATTCATTCAAAACAGAAGTCATTATAGAGAGAGTCTTAGGTTTTGAGTCTGTGAGCTTTGTGCTTTGTTTTTGTACACCACTCAATTGTTTAGAGTTGGTTGGTTTTATTGAGTTGTAATCACTTGAAGCTTTTAAGCATAAGTGACTGATTGTGTTTGAAGTGTGTCTTCATCTTTGATTGTCTTAGAGTTTAAGATCACTGGGGAAGTGATTACTTGAGTAGGAAGTAAGAGGGGTCTTATATATAGGAGTTCCTAGGTAGAAATATCACGGGTAGTGATTAAGTGAGAAGGATGTGAAACAGGGGTTGTTGTCATAGGACTTCGAATTGATACTATTATAGTGGATTTCCTTCCTGGCTTGGTAGCCTCCAGACGTAGGTGTGTTTATCACCGAAATGGGTTAACAAATCACCTGTGTTCTTTACTTTCTGTCTTTTATTTTGCTGTTTCTGAACCACTGTTATAGTACTCTGTTCAGCTCTGTTTTACGGTTCAGTAACAGGTTCTGCCAGAATTACACATACGACTCATCATGTTCATGCAATGCGCCTAAAAAGGACTATACATGCATGTGGTACCTGTTTAGATATTAGAGTTATGTTACTGAGTGATCCCTGGTCTTTTCATACTCATCTTTTCATAGTTGGGTAATCAGAGGTATATTACTGATTAGTCCCCTCATCTTTTCATACTCATCTTTTCATAGGAATGACTTATGAAAGCATGGACCCACATATAGACTCGACAATGCACACCAATCATACACCTCATCGTTATATAATTCACACCATCATTTAACATATCATCACCAAATCGTCACACCAATTGCGTTGTCAAATCAAATAACGTCACACATCAACAAGTCAAACATTCAAGGCATCATATCATCACAGTCATCAATTCACCACCATCGTTTATCATTCAACAACATCATAATCTTCATAACCATACGTCTTAATTTAATCTTATTCACATAACTATCAATTCATGCGTAATAAGAACAAGGTTTCATTCACCTATCACTAACTAACTCATCACCATCTCATTACAATCTTATCATGTTACATCATCGTTCATACCTTATTAATCAATTCACAAGTTTGCAAACATATCCTAGTTCAATCCTAGCTAATTGCCAAGTCCTTTACTAACCAATTCAATTCCTAAGTTATCTTTCAGCATAGGCTATGTTAATTAATCCAATAGATCTTAATTACACTCCTAATGATTAAGTTTAGGGGTTTGGGACCCTTTCTCGTGCATTGGATACCTCAAAAATCACAAAAAATGAAGTTCCCTTGCACATGGTGGACGCACGGTCGGGCCACATGGACGCACGGTCGTGCGTCACAACGTCGAACCACACGCACGGTCCGTGCCACAGGGGCGTACAGTCGTGCATGTCATGCAGAAGAGGGAAAAGCTGATTTTTCTGTTTTTCACGGGAAACATCATTGTCAACACCATTTTTCGATCCAATTCGCACCAAAATTGTCCCAAATCCTTACACCAATTTTATCTAATCAATTATACATCAAACTTATCTTAGCCAACTTGATTACACTCACTTTCATTACTATTTACCATGTTTTCCTATCAATTCAAATTATCGCCTCAAAACTCATTTTAACACATTAACTCAACACCTAAACGTAGCAACAACAAGAACTTCAACTCTTTTTCAAGATCAACATAGAAATACTCACCCATTTCAATTAACATAACATCAACACAATAATTTAACAACAACGTCATCATTTTTACCAACTTATTCATATTTGTCAAGAACACAATCAACAACAACTTCAACTTTGACAATATCAACATAATCTCATGAACTCAACATTAAACATGTGCCCATATTCAAATTCAACATATTAACCATAATTCAACTTCAATTATCATGTTCTTCACCAATTTCATCCAAATTCTTAAATATACCAATTCATCATAAACAAACATGGAGTTTAACACAACAATAACATAATTTCATCAACTTTCACATACCCAAAATAACCACAACAATTAGAGCACAAAATTATCACATAGTCATCATCAATTCATGAAATTAAAGATAATTCAAAACACCCACAACTACCCATTTTCTCATAAAACCTAGATGGTGAAAATAACCTTCCCTCTTACCTCTTAATCCACTCAAATAAGCTCTTCTAAGTAGAAATACCTCTTTTCTCCCTTTGCTCTAGAGCTTCCTTCACTTTCTCTCCAAGTTCTTCTTTCTTTCTCTCCCTCTAGCCTCTTTTATGTTTATGACAAATGAACTTGACCTAATTTGTCACAACACACACTATTCCATTTATATTGTGGGTTTGGGTCACTTACACGAATTAGCTTAGTCTAATTCTCATTCACCAAAATAAACACTACTCTTTTACTCCACTTAAACCCTCTAATTACTCACACACCTCTATACTCTTAATTCCACAAAACTCTATTTTCTAATGCTTCACAAAAATACCCCTTACCTGTAAATGACCAAAATACCCTTAATCTCTAGAAATCCACAAACTCACCCATTCTCTCAATAAAATAAACAATTAACAATTATAATAATATTAAATAAATCTAATACTAAAAATTGGGGTGTTACATTTCGCGCCTTCAAATCGTATTGAACCTTGTTTTTGTCATCGTCACTCCAATCGACTTTTGGTTTGTGTAGTGCAACACTGTTAACAATGTTTTGCGATTGATACCGCCTGTTGGTTACGACATCCCACATATCCATGTCCACTGTTTGGATATGAACACCCATGAATTCTTTCCAATAGTCATAGTTTTCGTCGTAAAAAATTGGTGCTCGAAACGATAACAATGACAAAGAGATTAAGACAATGATAACAAAGATTTATTATTGAACTGAGAGATTCAATTGCTAAATCTTAACACAATCAAATATCAATATTCATAATACAATTTGCAAAACTAGACAAAACTTAAACCAAACCTAAGAACAATTAAACAAGCTACTACTAATGAACACACAAGTATATGAACTAGATAATTAAAGCTTGATTGAAATTTAAATGTGATCAAATAGATTTCGATAAGAGTTGATTCAATGAATCAAGACAAGATTTACAATACAAGTGAGATCACATTCAAACCAATTAAACACAATTATCACAATTCATATAATCAATTAATCAAAGTAAAAGAATAAGGAGAGAGAAGACACCACAATTTTATAGTAGTTCCCCCTTTCGTCCTCGCTTCAGGGTACGTCTACTCCTCTTGATGGAAAATGCCTCCACCACAGACTTCCACTAGAATATGAATGTTGATTACAATGTGATTACAAGAATTCCTTCAAACTACCCAAGCTCTTCAATTCCTATGCAATCACTCCCCCAATCTTCAAATACTCTTTGAAATTAGTGCTTCTTGATGTCTTCGAATCCTCAATCACCCGTGCAATCCTTGAAGCTCTTCACTCGAACTCTTCTTTGCTCCGTCCGGTGGTTGGATCCTCTTCAACACAAGAACCTTAGATAGAACCCCCAATACCCTTGGAGGTGCAATGAAATTACTCAATTCACTTTGAATCCTTGATTCTCAGTCAATATCCTTGAAAGCAATCAACTTACAATCCCTATAGAACTCTAGCAATCTATGACTCAAAAAATCACAATGATTCTTAGAAAAAGTGTTTAATCTCAAGAACACATGAACAATGAGGTTTGGCGACTATATAGAGAATAGATGCAAATGATTCAGTGTATATGAGGTTAGGACGATATGAGTATATATAAAAAAGGGTGGCAAGTGCAATATTTTGGCCAAAAACAACGTGCTGAATCGATTCACTTAATGTGTGATTCAATCCAGACAGCTAAAAGACAAGCAAGAACATGCATGAAGATTGATACAATTCAAACCTATAGTGAATCGATTCAAATTGCCCATGATGAAGGTTGATACGATTCACACATCATGTGAATTGAATCATTAAGCCAAAAACCAAAGTCAAAGAGAAACAGTGATACGATTCAACAAACAATGATTCGATTCAAAGTGATACGATTCAAAGAATCATGAATCGAATCAAAATACAAGGAAAACAGGCAGAAACTTTGAGTGATACGATTCAAACAAAAATGAATCGAATCAAATGACTGAAAACGATTTGACCAAAAGAAATGAAGTTTTTTTCATACACACAACAAGCCAGGCTACCAGGGATCATAGGAACCATGAGACAAGATTGTTAGGTGTGCTTTAACAAGATATTATGCAAAAACGACTAATATCTAAACAACATCAAATAGAAAATCTACCTAATAGACATCATCAAAACACAATCCTATAACTACGCAATCTTCAAAAAATTTAACACTTTCCCTTTCTTTCACAATTCACTTGTCCCCTCTCAATTCTCTCTACAAACCCTAACAAAATAAATCCTAAATGTAACTCAATTAAAGGTGGTTTGGAATGGGCGACATGATTCAATTTCACAAAAGATATAAGAAAATAAAATAAAATTAGATGGCTTGTTGCTGCTATAATTGCTTCCATTAAGTTGAAGTACTAGATGCCGCCGACAACTTTTGTAGTTGCGTATTTTTATTTTCCTCTACAAACGCAGTTAGTCTTTTTGTTCACAGACTTGGGAAACAGGACAAGTGTCTTCATTTCCGCTTAAGCTTATTGAAAGCAACCTTTTTCTAAAAAATTATTGGGACTTTGTAAAGTAAAAATCATGAGATTCATAAGACAAATATGTTAAATTATTCTTTTTAGATCTTTATAAAAGCCACCTACAACATGAGATACAACATTAACCTATCCCAAAAAGAGGATCCCGCCGGTATCTTAACCAGAAAGAATACTGAAAAGAATCTCCTTAATTATTGTATATATTTCATGTTTTAAATGTCAAACTTCAAATTCTTATGCACTCACATATTTGTTGGTATTAAATATAGTGAGAATAAACTATAGTTAGAGTTAGATGGTAAGTTAGGAGTTAGTTAGACTAACTCGCCCCTATAAATAACTCTCACTATTGTACTATTTTCATATCTTTTATTCATTTCTATCTTTGTGATGACTCCTAAAGAGAACTACACAATCTATCCTTCCATTGCATTTGATATAGAACCATGGAATCCTCTGATTACTAATATGGTATCAGGGCAGTATCCCATCTCCGATGACGAAGATGACACTTTCGATCCAAAAGAAGATAACCTAGAGGATTATGTTGGTGATGAAGATGTTGCAGCTTCCACATCAGAAATTTCATTTTCGTCCGTTTCACAAGATTCAATCGTTTTCGGTTGTTTTGGCGATTCCATTTCCACTCTTCCTCTTTCACCATGGATTGCTCTAACACTTGATGGATTCACCATCAAGTTTGGTGAAATTTCTTGTTTTCTTGCTGATTCATGTTGCACTGATCACAAATTTGTGCTTGATGCTTCAAAAGAAAACCAGAAGACACATGATCTTGATTCGGAGTTAATCGTTTCTGCAAAATCCACGAATTTGAACAACCGCGAATCTAAGTTCAATGTTTCTGAAGCCGCGATCAAGAACTCGACAAATCTCATCATCGATACTGTTATCACATGCTCTGGACCTGTTTACGGCGTTTGTTACTTTGTCGGAAAATAGGAACCATTCGCTTCCATCGTCACCAGCAAGCTTCATATTTTTCAGTTACATGACAAATTGATCGTCGATTTCGATCCCAACGGAAATCATTGTGGTTCGTTGCCTTCTTCTCTGTCAATTTCTATTTCGTTCTTTCTCTTTGTTGCTTGCAAAGCCTCTACACGAATTCAACTGTGGTGGATTCCCTGAGATAAAGGAAAGAAAAGCTTCTTTTCAATTGATTTAACACAAGCATTTGTTGTAAAAGCTCCCTTTTGGTTCAGAATTTCAATGCCAAAGGCTTCTGTTAGAATAATCGAGTTTTGGATGAAATTACTTTTGCAGAATCATGTTACAGAACAACACGGTTCAAATAAGCTATTTTGGTAAATTGCGTTTCGAATAAGTTGTTGGCAAAAGCGCGTTTCGTTAAATTTTTTGGTTTTGTGTAGTTCTGTTCAGAATTGCATTTGGATTTGCTTTACATCTTAAGCTGTTTTGAAGAATCACATAACCACAGAAGTGTGTTTCCGAAAAGCTGTTTTGTACAAACGCGTTTGGAAAAGCTGGTTTTGGAAACCGCACGTTGTGTATAAGCTGCTTTTGTCTCAGATGCGCGTTTGCTGTTTTGGAAGAGAAGAATCATGTTTACAAGAAGATTGGACGACCGGCGCTTGCCTACTTTGACACAAGGATATGATTTTCCCAACTGGACTTGGACTTCCTCATACAATTTGGGCTTCTTTTGTTTTCCTATTGAAAATCTGGCTGGAACTTGAACAATACGAAAAACAGAGCACAAACACACAGTATCAGAAGCAGCAATAGAAAAGTGCAGAAAGTAAAAGCACACAGATATTTGTTAACCCAGTTCGGTGTAAATACCACCTACGTCTGGAGGATACCAATCCAGGAAGGAAATCCACTATTGGAATTAATCCTAAGACTCAAGACACAGACCCCCTGTTCCTAGTCTTCTGACTTAATCTCCTATAGTTCTGATTTCTACACAACACCCGAGTATAAGAAACCCCCTTCTTACTTCCTATTCAAGTACCAACCCAGTTACTAAACAGCTTTTGAATAACTACCCAGTTTATGAAGAAACACTTCAAAATAACAAAGACATCATTCGTACTTAAAAGCTTAGAATGATTTACAACTCAAAACTTCTAAACCAACTCAAATGAGTGGTGTACAAAATAAAACCTAAGTTTAAAAATACATAGACTCAAATTCTCTGATTTCTAATACTCTCTTTGTTAACTTCAATAGCAGCAGAACATCTCCTTAAATAGGCTTCAGCAATCATATAATTCTGGAACAAATTTTCTCTGAAATACACTTCTAAAATTCTGCTAGGCTTGAAAAGGAAACAATATAATTCTGACTTCTATCTTGCAAAGATTCTTCACAAATATATGCAAACATAAAACACGAAGCCAATCTTCTCAAGATCTTCAACAAATTAATCAGCCTTTCTAGAAAACTTCAGCCATAATAAATCTTCAGCAAATCTCCATAAGATACGCACAGAATTAATGCAGAAAAACCCAGCTTCTTAAATCAGTTTCTGAAGTCCAGCTTCTGAAGGTCAACGCTGGTCAACATCTGAACAGTGCGTCTAAAGTACTGTTCAGCGTCTGAAGGCCAAAACTGCGTCTGAAGGTCCAATCTGCTTCTGAAGACCATTTCAGCTTCTGAACCTCCTCAAATTCAATTTCTTGCTTCTGAAGACTTCTTAAACACATGGAGATGCTTTGCTTGAACACTTTGATTTTACCAAAACATGCAGCCAACATCTAAATACTCAACACCTATCATTTTTTTGTTTTAATTAGTTTACCCCTATTTTACTTAGTTTTTACACTATAGTTAATCATTGTATTTCAATCTCAAATTGGTGAATTTCCCCATTTGAGTTTGAGGGGGACTATTACAATATAGTGAGAATAAACTAGAATTAGATGAAGTAAACTAGAGCTAGTTCGTTGGTTAGTTAGTTAGTTAGTTAGGAGTTAGTTAGACTAACTCACCCCTATAAATAACTCTCACCATTGTACTATTTTCATATATTTTATTCATTTTTATCTTTGTAATGACTCCTAGAGAGAACTACACAATCTATCTTTCCATTACATTTGATCTTGAAGCATGGAATCCTCTGATACTATTAGTTGGAAAGTTAATAAGATTAGTTTCGTAAATGTGCTATCTATTTTGATAACTTTATTGTATTTTTTTATTCGTATGCCAAAACCTTAAACAAGACTATTTTAAAAAAGAGAGTAATAATTTAAACTTTTGAAGACGCTTTTATGGTTGATGATATTGAGATTTAAAAAGAAAGAGGGAAAAACACAAAAGACGACTAGAATTTTATTAGAATGACACTAACATAACTTGTTAGAAAGTTACAAGAGAATATATAACATTGTCCAATGAACTAGACATTTAACATAAAAAGCCCTATAACATAAACTCAATAATTTTATTATCTAACAAATCCCCTCAAACTCATGATGCAACAACAGGAAACCTTACGAGTTTGTCAAACAAAAAACAATAATCAATAATATGAACCCATAACCCTACCTGTCAAGCTAAAGCTTACCAAGTTTTAAGTTTGTTACAAATTTAACCATGAAAATAAACAAAACTAATTGATAGCATAACCGACAAAGAGGACTAAACAAAGTAAGTAACCATCATAGAGAGGATAAGCCACATAGAAAAACCAACAAAGAGACGAGCAACCAAAGAGGAAACAACAATCAAAGAGATAACCATCATAGAGAAGAACCAAACCAATAAAGAGAAACAACCAAACAGAAGAACCAATGGGGAGAGAAGAAACTAAACAAAAGAAGTAAGAGACAAATGGATCCTATTTTTTTAGTTATAGAAAACCATTTGAAGTAGTTTTTAGAATGTGTAACAAATGAATAAAAACTTCAAATATGTCTAGTAGAAGTTGCTAAACTCGTATAACATAGCGAATAAATGTTAAAATATAGATTGGAAAAATTCATATTTAGTGTCTATCATGTCTCAAATGAGATTAACTATAGTGGAGGGAATCTATATAACTTTTTTTCTAAAAAAAGAAAACCAGTTGTTTTTAACATTAATATTATGGCAAGTTAAGGTATTGGAGCCTCCACTAGAAGTAGTAGCTTCATGAAGTGGTTATGCCGAAAAGGAAAGGATATTCCACTAGGCATGCAAGATTTTCTCTGTATCCTTTTCATAAGATATAAATTAATTAAGTGATTGCAAGGCCCGCTTTAATTTTGATTGTCCATATGGTTTTACTTTTTCGTTTAGTAAAAACAAGTGTTTCACGTTTTCCCCATATATCACAAAAGAAGTTTGGTTTTACCAAACCAATCTGTGGGACCTATCCGGAAGTTTCGAACATTCATTTTGAGCCATGAAACTAGGGCACAGGAGAATAACACTTTTGGCTAAAACCATTGCCGGAAGACGGAAAACTGTTGGGGAGCGCCTTTATCATAAAAAGGATCTTTTTCTTTAGAGGAAGATGAGAATTATCATATTGAGGCGGAGCCCTTTTTAACATCGGAGCAAATTTGGGTGCAACGAGTAATAATGATAAGAGAATTGCGATGATTGATAGATGATACTACTCCGTCCTAAAATATAAGCAAAAATGAGTCAAAGTTGATATATTTGGTACAAATTTTGAGCCAAATACATTAACTTTTGTTGACGAATTTTTACTTATATTTTGGGACGGAGGGAGTAGATGATAGTGTGTTCTTTTAATATAAGGGGCTTGGGGAGTAGAGTGAAGAGGCGGAAGGTGTTGGAGTTGGTTAGGAGGGAGTGGGTGGAGGTTTTGGCTTTACAAGAAACAAAACTAGAGTTGGTGATGGGTAACTTGTGTGTTAAGCTTTGGGAGGAGTTCAAAAGTGGAGTGGGCTTTTGTTTCTTGGGTTTGTAAAAGTGGTTCTTTGTTGGCAATGTGGGATAAAAATAAGGGCAACTTCATTTCTTCGTTCCAAGGTCAAGGTTTCCTTTGCATTTGCCTAGAGGGGAGAGTGAAAAGAAAGAGGTGCATTGTCCTTAATTTTTGTGTACCATGTATTTTCATTGAAAAAAAGCAACAATGGTGTATATTTTGATGGAAATACGTAGAATTTCAAAAGACTTGTGGTGTTGTGTTGGTGATTTTAATGCAACTAGATTGGTGGAAGAAAGGTGAGGGGCGGTCTTGTCAAGGTTAAGTGATGTAGTGAAGGAAGAATTGCGACTTTTTAAGCTTTTTATTCAAATGCTAGGACTTACTTACTGACCTTTACTTGGGTTCAACTGAATAGAAAATGTATGAGTCACTTGGATCATATGTTGGTTTCTCATAATTGGAAAGCCGCAAGTGGCGAATTGGTCACCTTTGGGGTCTTCATAGAGACGTCTCGGATCATTCACCGATTATCATTCGTTATGAGGAGTTTGATTAGGGTCCAAAACCTTTTAGATTTAATAATTTATGGATCAAGAATAAGGACTTTAAGGAGGTTGTTATGGGGGACTTGGATAGATTGTCCTTTGAATGGTTGAATGGGTGTCGTGTTGGGGGAAAAGTTGAAGGTGTTAAAGGGTTTTCTTAAGGGGTGGAATAGGGAAGTGTTTGGAAATTTGGAGGACAAAATTAAGACTTAGATAGAGCGTGTGGTTTGTCTTGATCATCAAAGTGAGGGGAGTGGTTTGACAGAGGAACAAGAGATAGAGCAAAATGGTTGTTTTTCAAATCTTTGGATTCTTTTTAAACGTAAAGATAGATTAGTTGCTCAAAGATCTCGTTCGAGATCGTTAAAAGGGGTGATGAGAATACAAAGTATTTATACGCCTGTATGGAAAGAAAGAAGAGGTTTAACTCATTGGTGGTGCTTAAATCCGATGTTGGGTGGCTTGTGAAACTGGTGGAGGTGCGCAATGAGGTGGTTCGTCAATTTTCTTCACATTTTGGTGATACTTCTTTGAAGAGGCCAACTCTAGATGGAGTTTGGTTCTCGTCACATTTTGTGGAGGAAAACTTAAGGCTTGTTAGAGATTTTTTGGTAGAGGAAATTAGGGAGGTGATGGTTTTAGCAGGCTAAAATAAGAGTCTGGGTCCGGATGGTTTGAATTTTGCTTTCTACAAAACTTTTTGGAAGAAAATTAAAGGGCAATCGTTCATTATGTTTGAACTATTTTTAAGGTATGGAAAACCACCCAAGAGTTTTACTTCCTATTTGATAGCTTTAATTACGAACATGGATAACCCTTTCTCCTTTAACAAAATCTGGCCAATCTCACTCTTGGGAAGTTTAGACAAGTTGTTGTCAAAAGTTCTTGCCAGCCGTTTGGGATCGGTCATGGATTCTTTAGTGGCAAGGAACCAATCAAATTTCATTAAGGGGGATATTTTTTTGTGGATGGAGTGTTGGTGGTCAAAGAAGTGGTGGATTTTGTAAAAAGAAAGAAGAAGGATCGTTTGATTTTAAAAGTTGATTTTGAAAAGGCTTATGACTCCGTATGTTGGAGTTACTTGGAGTACATGTTGAAAATATTTGGTTTAGATGAAAAATGGTGTTCTTGGATGAAGGTGTGTGTGTTGGGGTACTTTGTTGGTATTCGTCAATGGGAGTCCAACAAAACAAGTTAATATTAAAAAAGGCCTTAAACAAGGCAACCCGCTAGCTCCTTTTATTTTTCTGTTGGTGACGGAGGGTTGGGTTCTCTAATGAAAGTTTCTGTGGAATTTCTTTTTCTCAAAGGCTTCAAGGTTTGGGGATCGGAGGTGGTGGTTTCTCATCTTCAATATGCGAATGATACTTTATTAATAGGTGAATCTTGTGTTGAGAATCTTTGAACAATGAAGGCGATTCTTAGATGGTTTGAGTTGATCTCTAGTTTGAAAGTGAACTTCTCCAAAAGTAGTCTTTTGGCATCAATGTGTAATGCCCATTCTTGAACTTGGCGGCAATCGTCAGGGTCTCTCCCTTTTCTTTATCCCAGTCTCCCGGTAGGTGCAAATCCTATAAAGGCGTCAACTTGGGATTCAATGATAAAGGTTGTGGAGGGTAGATGAAATGTGGAATAGATATGTGAGTTTGGGAAGACGGATGGAGATGATCAACTTAATGTTAATTTCTATCCCTATTTTTTATTTGTCTTTTTTCAAGTTAATAGTGGTAGTTTAGAAAAAAAATTGGTTAAAATCCAAAGAGATTATGTGACTTTTTCTCCCCGATCCCTAATTATGAGGAACCAATAATTTTTTTTCCCAGTTAAGATATCTTTTATAACACCCTGAACCCCGAGACTAATACATAAATAAACCATTCAATTAAACACTCATCAAGGTGTTACTATTCGCCAAACATCTCATACTAAATTCTCATGATAAAAATTTCATCAAATAACAGATCACAGTGGAAATAAGAATCTATCTTAACATATGTCAATATCATGTCTCAGGTCACAACATAAAATCTCAAAGTATAAATATATATCAACAACACGATCATATAGATACGTCAACGTCAATCAAAGTAAAACGATCCCCAAAAAATCCTAGATCAGAGCATCTAATCTAGACTCCTCAAAGCAAGAAAAAGAGTAGGCATCACGCCATCCTCAACATACTTACAAACAAAGCTAGTCCTCAACCTGCTCGTCTACACCACGAGGATGTAGGCGACCAAAACACTGGAGGGTAAGATATACGTTCAACCTAAAGGAATTATAAACGCATGTAAGTTCAGGCGAAACAACATCTTCATATAAACATACATCATATTAAGCCTGGTTATAATTATAAAACATGCATAGTGTATTTTCATCAACAAATATTCACCGAGTCAAATACATGTCAATCACATCTCATCAACGAACAATCACAAAGTCAATTACATGTCAATCACATCTCATCAACATCATCAGTTATACAGTTACCAACTAGATTCACAAGTTCACACTAAAAAATTGCCACATACGACTCATCATGTTCATGCAATGCAGCTAAAAGGACTCTACATGCATGTTGTACCGATTTTGGATATCAGAGTTATGTTACTGAGTGATCCCCCCTTCTTTACATAATTGGATAATCAGAGTTATATTACTGATTAGCCCCCCATCTTTACATACCTGTCTTTGCATAGGGCTGACTTATGAATGCATGGACCCACATATAGACTCGACAATACACACTAATCATACACCTCATTGTTATATAATTCACTCCATAATATAACATATCATCACCAAATCAACACACCAATTTGCATTATCAAATCATATACGGCCACACATTAACAAGTCAATTAAATCAAGGCATCATACCATCATAATCATCCATTCATCATCATCATTTATCATTCATCGACATATCATAAACATCATAACAAAGCATCTCCATTTAATCTCTTTCACATAGTTCACAATCCATGCATAATAAAAAAAAAAAGGTTTCATTTACCTATCTCCAACTAACTCATCACATCCTAAATACATCCTTAACATGTTACATCATCAATCATGCTTCATTAATCAATTAACAAGTTCACATCATCGCATCAAAGCATATCATCAATTAATTCATCAAGTAGATTTCTCATATTCACCTTTACTAAGTATTCATATATCCAACAACACATTAGTTTCGAACACCATTATCAAATAAAAACATTTCAAAAGTTATTCATTTTGATGCACTAGTTCATTTAAACAAATCATGTCCATTTCCAAGTTTCACAATCCATCAATTTCGTCTCAAAAACAACCAATTATAATCATGTCATTGCAAGCAATCATTACTCATCATTAAATGATCAAAACAACAGCAAAATAGCACTAAAGGAAAGTCCAGGGATGTCCGGAAACACCCCCAAAGGACCAAAACCCACATAACAACATATGATGTTCCTGGAAAGCTCGCTCAGCGAGCTACTAAGGTGGCTCAGCGAGCTCCTGCTTTCTGGTCACCCAGAAAATGGGTTTTCCCTCTTGGGAACACCTCCAAAACTCCCCAAAAATCCTATTTTTGATCCCACTCATCCCAAAATTGTTGTACAAACAGTACCCATAGTCATTACACTTTGATGGAACAATTATTACACAACAAAACATCAGTTTAACATGGATTTTCATGGTTTTTCACTCAATTCATCAAAAACTCAAAAACTCAACAACAACTCAAACAAATCATGGATTTAACCTCATAACTTCATGAATTTAAATTTAAGCACATACCCATAATCAAAATCACTTATTAAGCTACAATCCATCCTCAATTATCATGTTTTTCACCAATTCCATCAAAATTCACAAACATCCCACATCATCATATTCAAACATGAACTTTGACATAAAAACAACATGATTTCATCAATTCTCACATACTCAAAATAGCCAAAATAATTAGAGCCCGAAATTCATATATAATCAACATTAATTCATTAAAATAATGCGAATCTAAAACACCCACAACTACCCATTTGCTCATAAAACCTAAATGGTGAAAATAATCTTCCCTCTTACCTCTAATATTGATAAAAGCTAGCTTTCCAAGGTGAAATCTACTTCTTCTCTCTTGCTCTTGAGTCTCCTCTCTTCTTTCCTCTCCAAGCCTCTTTCTCTGTAGCCTTTTGTGTGTTTGTGATAAAATGAGATGACCTAATTTCACCACAACACACATTATCCTATTTATATTATGGGTTTAAATCACTTACGTTAATGGGCTTAGTCAGTTCTCATTCACTAAAATAAACACTACTCTTTTACTCCAGTTAAACCCTCTACTTACTCGCACACCTCTATTCTCTTAATTTGACAAAACTCTAGTTCCTAACACTTCACAAAAGTACCCTTTACCCTTACATGACCAAAACACCCTTAAACTCTAAAAATCAACTAACTCACCAATTCTCCCAATTAAATGAACAATTAACAAATATAATAATAATAAATAAATCTAATACTAAAAAATCTGGGTGTTACAACTCTCCCCCACTTAAAGAATTTTCGCCCTAAAAAATTATCTGAAGGAAACAACTCCGAATATGACTCCTTCATCTTACTCTCCAACTCCCAAGTTATGCTCTATCCCACAGGACCTCCTCAAATCACCTTCACCAAAATAATCTATTTCCCTCACAACCGCTTAACCTCTCGCTCTTCAATATTCAAAGGTACACTCTCAGCAGTCAAATTATCCCTTACTTCTAAACATCCACTTGAATCACATGCGACGGGCCATACACATACTTTCAAACTTGAGATACAGGAAACACACTATGAAGATTCGACAATGAGACGGTAGCGCAATCTGATACACTACTGCTCCAACACTCTCCTCAATCTGATACGGTCCAATAAAACAAGGTGTCAATCGCTTTGACTTCACATTTCTCCAACACCAGTGACTGGATTCACTCTCAGAAACACATGATCTCCGGCTTGAAACTCAATATCCTTCCTCCTCTTATCATGATAACTCTTTTGTCTACTATGTGAAGCCTTCATCTTCTCTTGAATCATCTTAACCTTCTCCGTAGTCTGCTGAACTACTTCTGGTCCAAGCATAGCACTCTCACCTGACTCATACCAACACAACGATGTCCTACATCTCCTTCCATACAAAGCTTCAAAAGATGCCATACCAATACTCGAATGAAAACTGTTGTTGTAAGTAAACTCAATCAACTGTAATCATTCACTCCAAATTACTCTTTGTTCCAAAACACACGCCCTCAACAAATTTTTGAAAGACTGAATAGTCCTCTCTTACTGACCATCTGTTTGAGGATGATAAGCAGAACTCAATCTCAACTTCGTTTCCAAAGCCTCTTGCAAGCTCTCCCAAAACTTCAAAGTAAACCTAGGATCTCTATTTGATACGATACTGGATGGAATACCATGCAATTTAACAATCTGTTCAATGTAGATATCCGCCCAACTTCGCCAAAGACATACTAGTCTTAATAGGAATCAAATGCGCTGAGTTCGCCAACCTATCAACAATCACCCAAATTGAATCACTTCCCTTCACAGCCCTTGGAAACCCACTTACAAAATCCATTGAAATACTATCCCACTTCCATTCTGGAAAAACCAACGACTTCATCACTCTGGACCGCTTCTGATGTTCAATCTTAGACTTCTGACAAACCAAACAAGCATACACAAACTCTGCAATATCCTTCTTCATCCCTAGCCACCAAAACAACTTCTTAAGATCCTGATACATCTTTGTCGCTCCAGGGTGTATACTCAAACTACTCTGATGACCTTCTTCCAAAATTCTCTTCTTAAGTTCGGGTACATCCGGCACACAAACTCGATCTTGAAACCTCAAAACACAATTCACATCCAATACAAAGTCTACCTCCTTACCTTGATTAACCAACACCAACCGATCTACAAGTTCCAAATCCACTTTTCTGACCTTCTTTGATCTCCTCCAGAATATTAATCATCAACCTCAACATTCCAGATCTCACACTATTCTTCATCAACTAACTTACCAAACTTAGATCTCTGAACTGCTCGATCAACTCCAACTCCTTCACCATAAGTGCTGACATATGCAACGACTTCCTACTCAAAGCATCTGCTACCATATTTGCCTTACTGGGATGATAACTTAAATCAAAATCATAATCCTTCAGAAATTTCATCCATTGCCTCTGTCTCATATTCAACTCCTTTTGGTCAAACAGATACTTCAAACTCTTGTGATTGCTGGGCACCTCAAACTTCGAACCAAACAGATAATGCCTCCAAACTTTAAGCACAAACACCACTGCTGCCAATTCCAAATCATGGGTTGGACAATTCCTTTAATGCACCTTCAACTTCCTTGAAGCATCCGCCACAACTTGCCCACTCTGCATAAGCACACCGCCCAATCCCATCTTAGACACATCACAATACACCAGAAAAGATTCCTTCACATTCGGCAAAATCAAAATTGGCGCTGTTGTCAACCTTTTCTTCAGCTCTAGGAAACTCTCTTCACACTTAGCATCCCAAACAAACGCTTGTCCTTTACGAGTCAACTGCGTCGACGACAAAGCCAACTTAGAAAAACCTTCTATAAACCACCTAACACTGCATCCCAAACAAACGCTTGTCCTTTATGAGTCAACTGCGTCGACGACAAAGCCAACTTAGAAAAACCTTCTCGAAAACTGACTTAGGAGTATCCGACACCTTAGACCGATCAATTGTTATACCACCTTTTGATATAACATGACCAACAAAACTCACTTCATGCAACCAAAACTCGCACTTCGACAACTTAGCATACAATTTCCTCTCTCTCAAGGTATGCAACATGAGACACCCTGAACCCCGAGACTAATATTTAATTAATAATCATGCACATAATCAAATTCAAGGTGGTACTATTCACCAAGCATCTCATACTAAATTCTCATTATAAAAGTTTCATCAAATATATATAACAGATCACATCGAAAATAAATATCTTGACAACATAATCTTGGGTCACACCATATAATCTCAAAATATAAATAGATCAACACCATGATCCTATAGATCTATCAACATCAATCCAAAAGGAAGATAAGACAATCCCCAAAATCATAGTTCAGAGCACCTAATCTAGACTCCTCAAAGCAATAAAACGAGTAGGCATCACGCCATCCTCATCATACTCACAAGCAAGCTAGTCCTCAACCTACACGTCTACACCATGAGGATGAAGGCGACAAAAGCCACTGGAGGGTAAGATATACGTTCAACATAAAGAAATTATAAACGCATGTAAGTTCAGGCAAAAACAACATCATCATATAAGCAAACATCACATTAAGCCTGGTTATATTCATACAACATCTATAACGCATTTACAATCAACCAAGAGTTTGGTTACATCAATACTTTAAGACAAGGTTCACAAAACATACATAGCATATTCTCATCAACAATAATCGCCAAGTCAAACATGTATTAATCACATCTCATCAACATCATCGGTTACACAGTTACCACATAAATGCACAAGTTCACGCCAAAACATTACCACGTACGACTCCTCATCTTCATGCAATGCGCCTAAAAGACTCTACATGCATGTGGTACCGGTTTGAATATCGGAGGTGTGTTACCGAGTGATCCCTCGTCATTGTCAAATTTGTGTAATCATAGTTATATTACTAATTAGTCCCCTCGTTATTGTCATACTCATCTTTTCATAGGATTGACTTATGAATGCATGGACCCACATATAAACTCGACAATGCACACCAAACATACTCCTCATCGTTATATAATTCACTCCATCATATAACATATCATCGCCAAATCAACACCAATTGCATTGTTAAATCAAATAAGGCCACACATCAACAAGTCAAACATTCAGAGCATGATATCATCATAATCATCCATTCATCGTCATCTATTTACCATTTATCAACATATCATAGTCATCATAATAAAACATCCTCATTTAATTCATAATCCATACTTAATCAAACAAGTTTCTATTCACCTATCATCAACTATCTTATCACATTACTATCATACTAGGACCTTATTCATACCTCATTAGCCAATTACAAGTCTACATTCATTTCATCGCTCATTTTAAAGGTAATCTATAAGTTCGTTTCTAACCACTTTAGCCTCTAAGTTTCCTTACACCTAAGTCCAAGTTAATCAATCATATACACCCTCATTATACTTCTAATAATCAAGTTTAGCGTTTGGGACCCATTCATGTGCATTGGATACACTATCGTGCGTCCCAATGTTGAATGACACACACGGTCCGTGCCACAGGGTACACGATCGTGCGTGCTCATTAGGACACGAATTTCTGATTTTTCCGTTTTCGCAAAAATACCGTTTTCAACACCTTTTTTCGATCCAATTCGCACCAAAATCGTCCTAGAGCCTTAAACCAATTTTTATCCAATCATATACAACTCAAACATAGCTTAAACAACTTAATCATAATCACTTCCTAACATTAATTAACTTAATTCAACTTAACTCAATTATCGTCTCAAAAACTCATTTTAACACATTAACACAACACCCAAACATGGCATCAATAACAACAACAACCTTCCTTCATTTTCAACAACACCACACTAACCCATTTCAATTATCACAACACCAACTTAATCAATTCACAATAATTTCACCATTTTCATCAATTTGTTCATAATTCTCATATAACATAACAACAACAACTTCAACATAACAAAATCAACATAATCTCATGAATTCTCAAATTAAACATATACTTATGCTCAAGTTCAACTTATTAAACCACAATCATCATCAATCATCATGTCCTTCATCAATTTCATCAAAATTCACAAAATTATCAAAACACCATAACCAAACATGAACTTTAACATAACAACAACATGATTTCATCAATTTTCACATACCCAAAACAACCATAACAATTGGAGCACGAAATTCACATATAATCATCATCAATTCATGAAATTAAGCATAGTTCAAAACACCCAAAACTACCCAATTTCTTATAAAACCCAAATGGTGAAAATAATCTTCCCCCTTACCTTAATCTTCACTCTAATAAGCTCTTTTAAGTAGAATCTCCCTTTTCCCCCTTTGCTCTTAAGCTCCTCTTCACTTTCTCTCCAAGCCTCTTCTTCTCTTCTCTCTCTCTCTCTAGCCTCTCCAAAGTTTTTGTGAAAATGAGTTAACCCTAATTTCACTACAACACACATTATTCTATTTATTTAATGGCTTTGGGTCACTTACACTAATGGACTTAGTTAATTCTCTTTCACCCAAAATAATCTCTACTATTTTACTACACTTGAACGCTCTAATTACTCACACATCTCTATTCTCTAAATTCTCAATTCTAATTTTCTAACATATTACAAAAATACCCTTTACCCGTAAATGACCAAAATACCATCAATCACTAAAAATCCACCAATTCACTAATTCCCAATAAAATAAACAATTAACAAATATAATAATATTAAACAAATCTAATACTAAAAATGGAGGTGTTACACAACACAATCCTCAGATGCATCGCATGCTCCTCCTCCGACTTCGAATACACCAAAATATCGTCTATAAACACCACCACAAATTGATCCAAATAAGGATGGAAATTAAATTCTTGTATTCCATAAATACGCCTAGCACATTATTCAACTGCCGATAATCCACACACAACCTCATGCTACCATCCTTCTTCTTAACCAGCAACACTGGCGCTCCCCACGGCGAAACACTCGGCTTAACGAACTTCTTCTCCAACAACTCTTCCAACTGCTTCTTTAACTCACCCAATTCAGATGCAAACATCAGATCTGGAAAAACATTTAAAACTCGTTCACTACCGACAAATCACCAACTTCAGACTTACTTTCAACCTTCAACGAAGCTAATATCACAAACACTTAAGCTTCTCCGCCTAACGACGCTTCTACTTGCCCCGTGGTCAAAAACTTCCCTTCGACACGCACCTCCAATTTAGAAAATGTTACACTCTTGGTTAAACAATTAATGTTAACACCAAAAGCTAACAACCAGTTCATTCCAAAAATAACATCCATGTGCTCTAAGGGTAAACAAACTAAATCCAACTTAAAATCCACATGACAACTTACACAAACCAAGGAAGTGGTCACTGAGCCATTAGCCTGGGTATCAATGACCATCCCTCTCAACATAGGAGACATAACAATGTTCAATCTTTTAGCACAATTAAGAGAAATAAACGAATGTGTCGGACCAGTATCAATAATAGTAAGCAAATGAGTGTTGTTAATGAAACAAATACCTCTAAACAAGTTGTCCGGCTCTGCACCCTCCTCAACACTCAATGCAAACACCTTCCCACTAGCCTTCTCCTTCTTCGGCTTCGTACACTTCGTACTAATATGACCAACTTCTCCACAATGGTAGCACATCACCTATTTGCTCTTGCACTCAAAAGCCCGATGTCCAACCTTTCCACACTTGTAACAAATTACCGAAGCATTCTTACAATCCG
Source organism: Medicago ruthenica (assembly GCA_018208015.1). Classification (NCBI taxonomy): domain Eukaryota; kingdom Viridiplantae; phylum Streptophyta; class Magnoliopsida; order Fabales; family Fabaceae; genus Medicago; species Medicago ruthenica. The sequence goes on along the minus strand of CM031374.1, from coordinate 25,574,032 downwards.
CAGCACGATGCCCCACAACTCCACACCTAAAACATCTCAGGTCTCCCCTACTCTGAGTAGTCCCACCAACAACTTTCTTCTTTCCCTTATCCGCTCCATAAGGCTTGCCACGGTCCTGACCCTTATCCCTCTTGTCGTTCACACTCTTGTTGTAGCTTGCTCTTGCCTTGCTATCCTCATCGTAGATCCTACACTTGTTCACCAACGATGGAAACACCTGAATCTCATAGAACCCAATGAACTGCTTAATCTTTGGACGCAAACCACTCTCAAACTTCACACACTTAGATGCCTCAACTCCCACAACATTGTAATGCGGGCAAAAGGGTGAAAGCTCCTCAAACTTCACCGCATAGTCTGCCATTGACATATTCCCCTGCTTTAACTCAAGGAACTTAATCTCCTTCTTACTCCTCACATCGGCCGGGAAATACGTGCTCAAAAACTAATCCTTGAAGACCCCCAAGAGATCTCAACTCCTCCTGCCTCCATCCGCGCCTAGTGTTCAACCACCAAAATTCTGCCTCTTCCGCAAGCATATGAGTAGCCAACCGCACCTTCTACTCTTCATTCGTAACTATCGCTCGAAAGATCCGCTCAATCCCCTACAACCACATCTAAGCTTCATCTGGATCGTGCCTCCCCTTGAACGTCAGTGAATGATTCCTCATGAATCAATCCAAGCGCAACTCGTCCGCTCCACCTTTCCGGTTCTGCTGAACGTGGGTTGTAGCATTCGCCTGAGCCATCGCGGTCATCGCATCTGCAATCGCTGCATCGTTCCTTCCCACCATCTCTCACTATACACAAGATCCACCTAGTTAGAAGGAACAAGTATCGACAATATTAACATACATGTCTCATACAACAAGACAATAAACGAAGTTTTGACCCGGACTAGACCGACCAGGCTCTGATACCACATTATAACACCCTGAACCCCGAGACTAATAAATAAATAAATCATTCAATTAAACAAACATCTAGATGTTACTATTCTCCAAACATCTCATACTAAATTCTCATGATAAAAATTTCATTAAATAACATATCAGAGCGGAAATAAGAATCTATCTCAACATATCTCAATATCATGTCCCGGGTCACAACATAAAATCTCAAAGTATAAATATATATCAACAACATGATCATATAGATCGATCAACGTCAATCAAAGTAAAATGATCCCCCAAAAATCCTAGATCAGAGCATCTAATCTAGACTCCTCAAAGCAAGAAAACGAGTAGGCCATACGCCATCCTCAACATACTCACAAGCAAAGCTAGTCCTCAACCTGCAAGTCTACACCACGAGGATGTAGGCGACCAAAAAGCCACTGGAAGGTAAGATATACGTTCAACATAACGGAATTATAAACGCATGAAAGTTCAGACAAAACAACATCTTCATATAAGCATACATCATATTAAGCCTGGTTATAATTATAAAACATGCATAGTGTATTTTCATCAACAAATAATCACCGAGTCAATCACATCTCATTAACGAACAATCACCAAGTCAATTACATGTCAATCACAAGTTCACGCCAAAACATTGCCACATACAACTTATCATGTTCATGCAATGCGCCTAAAAGGACTCTACATGCATGTAGTACCGATTTTGGATATCAGAGTTATGTTACTGAGTGATCCCCCGTCTTTACATAATTGGGTAATCAGAGTTATATTACTGATTAGCCCCCATCTTTACATACCCGTCTTTGCATATGACTAACTTATGAATGCATGGACCCACATATAGACTCGACAATGCACACTAATCATACACCTCATTGTTATATAATCCACTCCATATAACATATCATCACCAAATCAACACACCAATTTGCATTATCAAAACATATACGGCGACACATTAATTAAATCAAGGCATCATATCATCATAATCATCCATTCATCATCATCATTTATCATTCATCGACATATCATAATCATCATAACAAAACATCTCCATTTAATCTCATTCACATAGTTCATAATCACGCATAATAAAAAAAAACAAGGTTTCATTTACCTATCACCAACTAACTCATCACATCCTAAATACATCCTTAACATGTTAGATCATCATTCATGCTTCATTAATCAATTAACAAGTTCACATCATCACATCAAAGCATATCCAACATCACATTAGTTTCGAACACCATTATCAAATCAAAACATTTCAAAAGTTGTTCATTTTGATGCATTAGTTCATTTAAACAAATCATGTCCATTTCCAAGATTCACAATCCACCAATTTCGTCTAAAAAACAACCAATTATAATCATGTAATTGCAAACAATCATTACTCATCATTAAATGATCAAAACAACAGCAAAATAACACTAAAGGAAAGTCAAGGGATGTCCGAAAACACCCCAAAAGGACCAAAATGCATAGAACAACAGATTATGTTCCTGCACAACTAGCTTAACGAGCTACTGAGGTGGCTCAGCGAGCTCCTGTTTTCTGGTCACCCAGAAAATGGGTTTTCCCTCTCGGGAACACCTCCAAAACATCTGAAAAATCTCATTTTGATCCCATTCAGCCCAAAATCGTTGTACAAATAGTACACATAATCATTACACTTTGATTGAACAATTATTACACAACAAAACATCAATTCAACATGGATTCTCATGGTTTTCACTCAATTCATCAAAAACTCAACAATAACACAAACAAATCATGGGTTTAACCTTATAACTTCAAGGATTTAAATTCAAACACATACTCATAATCAAATTCACTTACTAAGCTACAATCCATCTTCAATTATCATGTTTTTCACCAATTCCATCAAAATTCACAAACATCCCACAATACCATATTCAAACATGAACTTTGACACAAAAACAACATGATTTCATCAATTCTCGCATACTCAAAATAACCACAACAATTAGAGCAGGAAATTCATATATAATCAACACCAATTCATGAAAATAATGAGAATCTAAAACACCCACAACTACTAATTTGCTCATAAAACCTAAATGGTGAAAATAATCTTCCCTACCTCTAATCTTCACAAAAGCTAGCTCTCCAAGGTGAAATATACTTCTTCTCTCTTGCTGTTGAGTCTCCTCTCTTCTTTCCTCTCCAAGCCTCTTTCTCTCTAGCCTCTTTCTCTCTAGCTTGTTGTGTGTTTGTGATAAAATGAGATGACCTAATTTCACCACATCACACACTATCCTATTTGTATTATGGATTTGAGTCACTTACACTAATGAGCTTAGTCAATTCTCATTCACCAAAATAAACAATACTCTTTTACTCCACTTAAACCCTATAATTACTCACACACCTCTATTCTCTTAATTTCACAATACTCTAGTTTTTAATACTTCACAAAAATACCCATTATCCGTAAATGACCAAAACACCCTTAAACTCTAAAAATCCACTAACTCACCAATTCTCTCAATTAAATGAACAATCAACAAATATAATAATAATACCAAAAAATCGGGGTGTTACATCTTTGAACATTAATTTTTTTTCTAAGGCAAACTAACGTACCGAAATTAGCATCGGGGTGAATCAAACTTAAGACCTTGAGAGGAGCACACTCCAAGGTCCCAAGCCAACACTATCAAACTAACCCAAGTGGGTTGAACATAAAAAGTTTGAAATTCCTGGCAACCTGACAGACAGACGCTGTGCACAATGTTGGCACAACTGTCCGCGCACTTGTCCTACTCAGAACTAAAATAAAATAACGCAGTGTAACAAAGCACGAAATAAAAGGAACACAGCAGAAAGATAAAGTACACAGTGAGTTTGTTAACCCAGTTCGGAGCAACTCTCCTACTCTGGGGGATACCAATCCAGGAATGAATCCACTATTATAGTTCTAGTGAAAAGACCAACGTAAACACACTACTTGACTTTGCACCAAGACCTTACCAGTGTCAACTCTATCTAGGAACTCCTAGATATGAGACCCCGTCTCAATTCCTACCAACAACACAGACAGTATTGAAATCAACCACACAAAAGCACAACCAAAAGAGACACACTCTAATGACACATACTCACTCCGTACTTAAAAGCTTAGGAGCAGTTCACAATTACAACTCAAACAAACTCAGTCCTTAGCTTGTATCAGGGAGATACAAGCAAGGCTCACAATTAACAAAAGAAACCCTAAAAACCTTAAACACACGCTTTTCTATAACACACGGTTTTCAGTTACACTATTAGGGTTTGTCTTCACAAATATATATTACTGAGATAGCACGAGTTTGGGCTTCAAAACAGAGCATGGACATTGTCCGGTCCAGCTGGAAAATCTTCTAGAAACAATCAAAAGCTTCCAAAAATATAAAGATCTCTTTTGGAAAAATACCAAGGCAAGACCGCCTTTTACACATCATCAGATACACGCGCCTTGATCAACAAGCTAGAGGAAAATAAAACTTCAAGCGAATCTTTGGAAGATTGCGTATAAAAATAAAGCGCTAGCTGGCGCGAAAAACACAGGTCACATAATGCTGTTCCATATGCTACAGCATCTGTCCCAGCATCTGGCTAGTAGATGTTTTTGCAAAATGTAGCCAATCTACAAAAACCCAACAATCTCCCCCTTTGGCAAATTTTTGGCTAAAACACTCTAGAGCCAGTTCTTTGAGAGATACATAGATAATTTTCCTTTAAGTCAACATAGGCACACATCAAAGAAAGAAAATATCATAGCATATAACGAGACTACTTCCAAGGAAGCAATATAGGCAAAGATAACTTGCAAGTAGTATCAGAGGCATGCAACAGATAAGACAAACATCTAGCCTCATAGGAACAACCAGAGAGAAATAAACTCTCATATAGTGGATTCACATAGAGAAGAGAGAAAAACCACACCAGGGAAAAAATAAATTTCCACACACCAAAAAGTAACAGCTCCCCCTCAAAAACACGCACATACTCATCCTCAACACATGTACCAGTACTCCCCCTCAACACATACAACCATACATAACCAAACAGACAAACAACCAAGGATAATATATGCCACTCCCCCTTTTTAGCCACAAATTCTGACAAATAACATCCATGCATACTCATAAGAGAAAAACCACAAACAGTGCAAATTACAGACCAAAGGCACACAAGGTGCATAAGAAATGCAGGGCCTAGCCCAATCAACAAAAAAAGGCAAAAAGAGTACAACAACTGAGAACAGAAAAGAAATAGCAAAATCAGAAATCATCAGAGTCATCAGAGGCAGCAGAGAACTCCTCAGTGTCACCAGCAGAAGCAGTTTTGTTGCCTCCTTCTTCTTCAACCTGCTCACCCTCAGCTTCAGATTCAGCCTTCAAGGCTGCAATTATCCTGTCAATTTTCAGCTTCCTAGCTCCAAGAGCCACACTAGTCTCTGTTAGGTCTGCAATTATTTGTTTTCTAGTGAGCACACTAGATGTCCAGACAGAAGTACCAGCTAAGTCAGCAGCATGTTCCTCAGACAGCAAACTACAATCCAAGGCCATAGGGCCAGGCCTCTTACAGGGCTCATCAGTACTGATCAAAATATCTGGGTGTTGCTGAAGCACAATACCACACAGGAGAGTGGGAAAAGCTATAGGAAACTTGATAGCAAAGGACTTAGTATGCTCCAAAACCTGATAATAAATGTAGGCCCCATAATCAAAAGGTGACTTGGTACCCACAACATAAATCAATTTAGCCAACCCAGAAGCAACAGAGTTGGAGTGCGTAGTTGGAGTCCAGTTTTGAGCACAAATCTTGTTCAGAACAGCATACAGGGGAGAAAGTTGTGCAGAAGACAAATGTTTAGGCCAATGCTTAACCTTGTTACCTGTGATGGCCTTGCAAATGGTGTCCTCAGTAACCTCCAGCTCAGGAGTCTCCTCAACAGATCTCTCAAGGTAGGTGTTGACAACCAGAGGGGAGAAGTTGACACATTTACCTCGAACAAAAACTTGCCTATACTCAGGATTCCTTGAATCATCACATTCATCAGAAACATTTACCAGAAATTCCCTGACCAGCTTATCATAACAGGGACCCAGATTTTTCACAGTTTTCATCAGCCCAGCATACTCCAAAACATCAACCAGCTTTTTGCATTTGAACACATCTTCCTTCAGATTTCTTTCCAGTCCTAGTCTTCTGTGATATATAAACTTCCACCTAGAAGACCCACTTTCCAAATGAAAAGAGACATTATCCAGAGGGGCTGGGGGAATGGTTAGAGGGATTTTCATACCCTTCAGAGTTTTTCTAGAAGCTCCACCAGATGTGGCAGCATCAGTCTCAGCAACCTCAAAATCAGAATCACTAGTGGGAGGATCTTTCCTTTTGAGGCTCTTCTTCTTCTGATCACTTTGAGCCATTTTCTTGCTCCCAGCCTTGGGAGGACCATACACAGGCTTCTTCCCAGTACTAGTTGTTTTCTTCTTACTTTCTTTGTTACAATCACTAACAGTAGCAACAGTTTTGACAGATCTGCTCCTAGTCCTGTGAGCAACACCTACAGCATCAGTCTTTTCCTGAGGTCTCTCTTCAGGCACAGCGTCCTCAACAGCAACAGTGTCAGCTTGGTCTAAATTGTCAATCTCAGCATTATCCACAGCATTCTGAGTCTCAGTATCTTCATCCTGGGACTTTGAAGAATCATTCTCATGGATACTCACAGTATCAGGGGTGTTAGGAACCACCGCTTCAGTCTCCTCATTAGCTTGTGGCAAAGATGCTTGAGCATCTGACACAGCATCCTTTGTCGTGACAGGGGAATTAACAGGTGTCTCAGTATCAGCCGTATCAACAACATTCTTTTCAACAGAAACAGCAGTAACATCTTGTTCTATAGGGGAATTGGAAAAATCACCAACTAATTTGTCAGATACCTTAGGATTATCAGGACCTAGGGTTTTAGACGTAGCTACAGTACCTTCAACAGCAATATCCTCAGATTTGTTGACAGAAGGGTCAACATTTGGTTCGACAACACTCGATATAAAGGGATTGTCCTTACAGTACAGATCATCCATGCTTAGCCCTATACGTTGAACAGCGGGAGTGTTAGATTTCTTACCTTTCGATTTCGACCTCGTGTTCACCGCGGTAGAGGAAGTAACTTTGCTGGATCTTGTAGAAACATTCTTTCGTGATGCAGACGACCTAGTACGTCGCTTCTTTGCAGGAGAACTAAGAATGGTAGTGAGAGGTAGGGCGTCTGTGATAACCGCTTCAGATGGAAGTTTAGGAGTTTGATCTTGCACGTTTTGATGAGAAGTAGAATCAGACATGGTGATGATTTGGTGTTTGAAAGTATGACGAGAGGGCGATTTTTGAATGATGATGAGAGCGGCAATAGAGGAGTTGAGAAGTTGGGAGAAGTTAAGACAAAAGCAATGATGGTAGCGTGTGGGAGATTTGAAAAAGGAAAGTTGAAAATAACCTCCTTGAATGACGTGCATCAAGCGGTTGAGGAGGGAGAAAATAACAGCTGCACGCCTCCCATAAATTAGTTGCTACAATTCCTCAAATAAACAGATCCCTAACTTCCGTCTTAATTTTTCAAATTGGTTAGCATCAAGAGCTTTGGTAAAAATATCTGCTAATTGCTCTTCAGTTGCAACATGCTCAAGAGTAACAATTTTTTCTTCAACCAGATCCCTAATAAAATGATGTCTAATGTCAATGTGTTTAGTCCTGCTGTGTTGTATAGGATTTTTGGAGATATTAATTGCACTCAGATTGTCACAATATAATGTCATAGCATCTGTCTTGACATTGTATTCACTCAGCATCTGTCTCATCCACAACAATTGAGAACAACTACTACCAGCTGCTATGTACTCAGCTTCAGCTGTAGACAAGGAAACGCAATTTTGCTTCTTACTGAACCAGGATATAAGATTGTTACCCAAAAAGAAACATCCACCAGAAGTATTCTTTCTATCATCTGCACTTCCAGCCTAGTCAGCATCACAATACCCAAACAACACAGTGCTTTCCCCATGAGAATACAACATACCGTAGTCACTGGTACCATTCACATACTTCAGAATTCTCTTTACCTGAGTCAGATGGCTAATTTTTGGTTCAGCTTGGTACCTGGCGCACACCCCAACTGCAAATGTGATATCAGGCCTACTTGCAGTAAGATATAGAAGACTCCCTATCATACTTCTATACATACTTTGGTCAACATCCACACCTTTCTCATCCTTTGATAATTTCACATGTGTGGGAGCAGGAGTTCTTTTATGAGCAGCATTTTCCATCCCAAATTTCTTGACTATATTTTTAGCATACTTACTTTGAGAGATAAATATAGTATCTTCCATCTGTTTCACTTGAAGACCAAGAAAGAACTTTATCTCACCTACAAGACTCATTTCAAATTCAGATTGCATTTGCTGAACAAAATGCTCTATCATCTGGTCAGACATTCCTCCAAAGACTATGTCATCCACATATATTTGAGCAATCATCAGCTGTCCATTTTCATCTTTCACAAACAAGGTTTTGTCATTTCCTCCCTTCCTATAGCCATGGTTAATTAGAAACTCAGCAAGTCTCTCATACCAAGCTCTAGGGGCTTGCTTCAGGCCATATAGAGCTTTCTTCAATTTGTAAACATGGTGTGGAAAACTTGGATCAATGAAACCTTTAGGCTGTTCCACATAGACCTCTTCATTTAAGTACCCATTGAGAAAGGCACTCTTGACATCCATCTGATACAGCTTGAATTTTAGTATGCATGCAATCCCAAGTAACAATCTAATAGATTCCAATCTAGCTACAGGAGCAAAGGTCTCATCAAAGTCTACACCTTCAATTTGGGCATATCCTTGTGCAACTAGTCTAGCTTTGTTCCTAGTGATAGTACCATTTTCATCAGACTTGTTTTTATAAACCCACTTGGTACCTATGACATTCACATTATCTGGTCTAGGAACTAAGTCCCACACATTACTTCTCTTGAACTGAGTTAATTCTTCTTGCATAGCGTTTATTCAGAACTCATCAGTTAGAGCTTCCTTAACATTCTTTGGTTCAAATTTAGATATAAAGCAAGAATTTGATACCTCATCATAGTTCCTTCTAGTTGTGATCCCTTGGTTAGGGTCGCCAATGACTTGATCTATGGGATGGTTTTTCTGGACTCTGACAGATGGTCCTTTGTTGGGAGTAGTCTTCTCTGGACCAGTTACTTCAGAATCTTGCTTACTACTGGCTTCATCTTCTTTCTTCTCCTCTTGTAGGTCAGATGCTGAGTCAAATATCGTATCAGCTGGCACAACATTATTACCTTCATCATCAACAACGACATTTATAGATTTCATCACTGTCTTGGTTCTGGAATTGTATACTCTATAGGCTCTGCTGTTTGTTGAATAGCCTAGAAAGATTCCCTCTTCACTTTTAGCATCCATCTTTCTTCTTGGTTCCCTGTCAGCTAAAATATAGCACTTACTACCAAACACATGAAAATGCTTCACCGTTGGCTTCCTTAGCAACAGTACATTGTTTAATCAACCTGAACATGTTTTTGTCAACACCATTAAACAAAGCATTCAGGGCTTTAGAGTTTCCAATAGCTGCAGTGTCTTCTGCTGTAGACCACTCCTCTTCTGGTTTTAACTCATCAGTATCAACATTATTAGCATCTTTTATTTTAGGATGGACCCATGCTTTAATCACAGCCTTCCAAGCTCTGCTGTCTAGAGCTTTCAAGAATGCTGTCATGCGTGATTTCCAGATGTCATAGTTCGACCCATCCAACAGGGGTGGTCTGTTCACCAGTCCTTCTTCTCTATCCATTATGCCAGAAAATTCTTTCCCTGGAGCTCACCCACACAGAACAGGGTGCCTGCTCTGATGCCAATTGAAATTCCTGGCAACCTAACAGACAGACGCTGTGCACAATGTTGGCACAACTGTCCGCGCGCTTGTCCTACTCGGAACTAAAATAAAATAACGCAGTGTAACAAAGCACGAAATAAAAGGAACACAGCAGAAAGATAAAGTACACAGTGAGTTTGTTAACCCAGTTCGGAGCAACTCTCCTACTCTGGGGGATACCAATCCAGGAATGAATCCACTATTATAGTTCTAGTGAAAAGACCAACGTAAACACACTACTTGACTTTGCACCAAGACCCTACCAGTGTCAACTCTATCTAGGAACTCCTAGATATGAGACCCCGTCTCAATTCCTACCAACAACACAGACAGTATTGAAATCAACCACACAAAAGCACAACCAAAAGAGACACACTCTAATGACACATACTCACTCCGTACTTAAAAGCTTAGGAGCAGTTCACAATTACAACTCAAACAAACTCAGTCCTTAGCTTGAATCAGGGAGATACAAGCAAGGCTCACAATTAACAAAAGAAACCCTAAAAACCTTAAACACACGCTTTTCTATAACACACGGTTTTCAGTTACACTATTAGGGTTTGTCTTCACAAATATATATTACTGAGATAGCACGAGTTTGGGCTTCAAAACAGAGCATGGACATTGTCCGGTCTAGCTGGAAAATCTTCTAGAAACAATCAAAAGCTTCCAAAAATATAAAGATCTCTTTTGGAAAAATGCCAAGGCAAGACTGCCTTTTACACATCATCAGATACACGCGCCTTGATCAGCAAGCTAGAGGAAAATAAAACTTCATGCGAATCTTCGGAAGATTGCGTATAAAAATAAAGCGCTAGCTGGCGCGAAAAACACAGGTCACATAATGCTGTTCCATATGCTACAGCATCTGTCCCAGCATCTGGCTAGTAGATGTTTTTGCAAAATGTAGTCAATCTACAAAAACCCAACAAAGTTAATATTGAATGCCCTTACATATACAAGTGGTTTAATAATTGTTATACATAGAAGATTTATTTCACAAGAGTAAATTTTGAACTTATAAATGATAGTTATGTTTGGTAACAATTTTTCTCACTAACTTTAACATTTCTATTACAAATTTACAACTATTTTTCATAAGCTACTTCAATGAGTGTTTAAACTAATCGTTTCATTTTTTTTCTCTCAACGTTACCCATACTATTTTAATTGAAAAAGTTTAATATTAGTTGAAAATATGTTATTGTCATTTTATATTTATCCACTATTCATTGTCAATTTTACTAAACACTACAAATTTACTTAGATAGATTATCCACTATCAAATAGCTTATTGGTTATACGCCATAAACAAATTTGATATCAGTTAATTTATCGACTATCTACTACTTTTTATTAAATAGAAAGACACACAAACACATCTAAAAACTTGTGAATAATACGATAAGAGAAAATCATTTTTTTGTTGAAAAGATCTGTTTCAACTTAACTAGTAAAAATAAATATTCCCAAGGAATAGTTTTCTGGTATCAACTCAATCCCGAATCCAAATAAACCTTCTTAAACTTTGGAGAAAATCATCTTTATGATAGACCTTAAAATACTATTCCGTCCCAAAATATAAGCAAAAATGAGTCAACATAAGTTGATGTATTTGATACAAATTTTGAACCAAATACATTAACTTTTGTTGACCAATTTTTGCTTATATTTTGGGACGGATGGAGTATAATGCACGTCTTGTAATTGATATTCACCTTGATAATTCATTGCCACATAACTTAAAATACATAAAGTTCTTCGTGGCTCGTTCTCTCCATCACCTTTATGATATTAAAAATAAAAATCTATAGAAAAGCCCATTCTTTTTTCCTAATCCCTCTTTCTAAAAAGAAAAAATATATAAAAGTCACATAATCCTTCAACCTGTCTCTAACAGGGAGCACCTAAGTGGCCTTCTCTCTTTATTTCCCCCAACTTTGAACTCTTTCAATAAAGAAAAAGAAGAAAAAACAGAGAAGTAAAGAAAAACCATTGAGCAGTCACTTCACATAAATAGAGAGCCATAACAACAATATATAATACCCACCAACCAAACATTGTTGCATCTTACACCCAAAACCAAATTTTCATATAAAAAAGAGTTACCCTATTTTCTTTATGTGGTGTTTCCCTTACTAGATTGAAGTTATACACAAAAATATCCTCATCTGTAACCCCAAACTCTTGGAGTTCTTTTTCTTGAGTTACACAACCAGTACTACATCATGAGGAGCTTTTCAAAGAGTAAATTCTCTCAATGTTTTCGCCCTGTTGTTGATCTAGATGACATGCTTGAATCTAAAGTTGCTGCTCACCACTCAAAGAAGAAGCATACAGTTTTAAAAGTGATCAAAGCTATGGTGTTGGAAACTATATTGGTAAGTCTCTTAAATTTTTTTCAACAGTTGTGTATATATATGAATTAAATCCATTTCCTTTTTACAGCACAAAGTTTTTGATCATTAACTATTAATATCTTCGTCTTGCAGAATAGAAGAGCTCGTCATAAAACTTGTTACGGCCTTGATTGTTTTGGTGTGTTAAATCATAATTATTCGACGTATAAGAAAGTAACCAAAGCCACTCAATCGTCTTTGACAACTTTATCTTCAGATAGTTCAAAGGTATCACAATCAAAGGTCACGTCTACCAAAGGAAAACATGACAAAGATATCACAGTATTAGAGAAACAAAAGAAGTTTGAGTTTTATGCAATTTGTTTGGTTCTCATAAGCTTAGTATTTACGGTGTTTTTCGGGAAACTATTTGGAATATTTTTGACTTCAATATGGATCTTCCTTTTCTCTATTTGGAACTCAAACTATAGCTGCCGAAAGATGTTGCTATATGGTCCAAGATACAGTGTAGTGCATAGTCCAAAGTACCAAAATGAACATTATTCTGTTACGTGACAAATCTCTTCATTCTCTGTACTTCCTGAAAAAAGCTTTATTAGCCACAGATGACAGAGAAGGAACAAGTCATTTTAGAGTATGTTATAAGGTTGGGAGAAACAGTTTCACATTTATCTCCTTTGCCTTTCCTTCGAATTGGATTTCCTGCGGTTACAGCATGCAACACAGGACACTGTAAAACGTCCAATCTCAAATCTTCGGTCTTGATCCAGTAGACACGTAAAACCGTGTGGAAATGCTACAGCATCAAACAGAGGGATTTTGTATATTGCTTTCTGACACTGTATTTATTATCTACAAGTGCTTGTAGAAAAAGTTGTTGACAGAGGTTCGGTTGTTGTATAGAAAATTTACTTCGCAATAAATTTTCATTTCATGGGTATTAATACATGTGTCTTAAAAATTATCTTTAAGCTAAAAAATATTTAGCAATGCTTTTAAAAATGTTATGGTTTGACACCCCTTCACCTTTAGCACGATTGGACTTGGTGCACCAAATCGTACGCAAATAATAAAGTAGTAACTCATCGTCTCCATAGGGATTGTCGTTCAACTTATAATTAGCGGAATTTATTAGAAATAACATAATTTAAAAGAGATGAAGTGGTTTCCAGGATTTTAATTGTCCTGTCCAGTATGAGATTAGGTTGTTGTGATTCAGAAGTATAACAGCGATTAGGGAATCCCTTGAATCCCCTATTCCATCTTTGTTGGAATTAACTTGGTTGATTATTAGTTTATAACTTGTCTTTAGATTTAGGAAAGTAGAATATGACCCCGTGATGTATCAGTGGAAGTTTTATTTTAATATCACAGCAATTCAACCAGTTACAATTGCAGTGTTCCCTTAATATGATTCAAAACCCTAAATTCATACATAGATTTAATTAAAAGAATTTAATTTAGAAGTAAGAAATTTACTATTGTCCGTTTCAGACGGAATGAGGGTTGTCAATCCTAATATTCTCCATTCATAGGTGTTCTGGACCGGCCAAAAGGCCAACCAGACAGCGACACGTGGACTAAACGTCCACCACTCCAAGGCGCGTCGCCTGAAGGCGCATACTAAAGTTTGTGCACTCTGTCGCACCGTAGCGCGCCTCCGTGCATCAGACACCGTACACATGTCCTCTAACCATCCCCTGATCACACTCAGCATATTCCAGATGCAGTTATTCGCATGAGCGCCTATATAAGGGTGAGTTAGCTTCACCCCCAAGGTACGATTCACTTTACACACACTTTTCACGCACTCTCTCTCAGTTCGATTACTGACTTAATCGTCGGAGTGCTAACGTGCCTGTAGGCACCGTTCGTCCCACCGCGAAGATTCGTCGCCACCGTACTGGAGCACTTTCCGCCACCGTTGCCTCCATCTGTTCCTCACCGGACAGATCATTTGACGCTAGAAGGAGGGGATCGTTCGCTAACCGCCAGGGTCTAACGATCATCCACCGTAACCGTTTTCTGTAACGCACTCCTCCGCCATAACCGTTTTTAGTTACACGTTTCTCCACTGCAACGGTTGACAAGTACCGTTCCATCCACTGTCGAAATGGCTGGAACTCGTAGGCGAGCCACCACAAGCAGTTCCTCCACGGTGCGAGAATCGCGTTCTGCGATTCAAATCCTCCAAGATCGAGCGACTCCAGTTCTTGAACCGGTGAATCAAGGAGAAAACGTGAATGCTACTGTTCTCGATGCAACGATCGACGCTCCTCCCTCCGCACCGATCGAAGCGGCGTTACCTCCCCTTACATGCATAGAAGACGTTCCTCTCCCTTCGCTGAATCCTCCACCTCCAAAGACGAACGAACTTTTGGCTAATCTGGTAAATTTGCTCTAGCAACAGGCAGTTATTCATGTTTAAATGATAAATTGATGTTGAAATTATGATTTAGTATGTTGTTATGATTATGCGTATATGAATATTTAAGAATCCATGATGTTATGATGTTGAATTCATGAATTGTTTGTGTTGTTGTTATGTTATTGAGTTACATGATTAATTTGATGAAATTCATAAAAGTTGTTGTTAAATTGATGTTTGGTGTTTTCATAATTTGATTTGGTGAATGTTGTTGTTGTTGAAATTCCTGGCAGGTACTGAACCAGACAGTAAAACAGAGTATGAAACAAGTAAAACAGAGCACTTGAGTACAGGTTCAGACACAGCAAATTAAAGTGCAGAAAGATAAAGAACACAAATATTTGTTAACCCAATTCGGTGCAAACTTCACCTACATCTGGAGGATACCAATCCAGGAAGGAAATCCACTATGTAGAATTAATTCTAAGACTCAACAACCCATGTCCCAGTCTTATCACTTAATCTCCACACGTCTAGACTTCTACCCAGGAACCCCTAGGTATAAGAACCCACTTACTTCCTAATCAAGAAACACTACCCAGTGATTTACAACTCTGAAAACAACCCAGTTATGAAGAAACACTTCAATACATCAAATACCTCACTCGTACTTAAAAGCTTAGAGTGAATTACAACTCAAAACACCTAAACCAACTCAAACAGATGAGTGGTGTACAAAAACAAAGCCTAAGCTTACACAGACTCTTATAATATAAACTGTAATTGACTCAATCCTCTCTTCAATGTAGCAGCATGTCTTCTTATGTAGACTTCAGCAGGCACATAATTCTGAAACATATCTTCATCAAAATATAATTCTGAAATTATTCAAAGCACAAAAAGGAAAACATATATTTCTGAATTCTATCTTGCAAAGATCCTTCAGCTAATATATTCAAACATAAATACGAATATATTCAAACATAAATACGAAGGCAATCTTTCACCAAGATTTTCAACAAATTAATCAGCCTTCTAGAAAACAAATGCCTGAATAAATCTTCCAAAGATACGCACAAAATTAATCACAAAGACTACAGAAATCCAGCTTCTGAAGTTCAGCTTCTGAAGGTCAACGCTGGTCATCGTCTGAAGGCAGCTTCTGAAGGTCAACGCTGGTCAACGTCTGAACAGTGCGTCTGAAGCCCCTTCATGCGTCTGAAGACCCATCCTGCGTCTGATGAACAGTTTCTGCGTCTGAAGGCCAAAACTGCTTCTGATGAACAGTAAACCAGGATTTCAGCTTTTGAACCTCCTGAAATGCAATTTTCAGCTTCTGAACCTCCTTAAACCAATTCCTTGCTTCTGAAGACTTCTTTAACATTTGAAGACGCATTGCTTGAGCACTTTGATTTTACCAAACATGTAGCCAACCTTTAAATAACCAACAATCTCCCCCTTTGGCAAATTTTTGGCTAAAATCAAATGCTATACAAAATCAAGTCCTTTACTCAACACACATAAACAACCATGAAGAACTACACATAAATTCAAACAAATGCAGTCGAGTCAGCAACGGATTAAAACACAAACAACTTCAAAATACTTCCCTTGCAACACACAACATCAGTTTATGAGGAACAACTAGCTTCTCCCCCTGAAACACAACACTCAGGAACTCCCCCTGAACAGCTCAGCTCAGGAACTCTCCCCCTGAAGCTCACAGATCAGCAATCACACATATTTCTCCCCCTTTTTAGCCAAACAAGTTTGAAAAATACCAGCAAACACCAGGAGCAAGAAACACAACACAGACCACAAAGAACTCAGCACAGCACACTTGCAAAGATTAGAACCACACAGAATCCACACAATAGAAGAACCACCAAAAACTGTAGAGAACAACATAACTGCAGAGTACAACATACTTGCAAACCAAAAACACAAAGCAGAAAATCAGACATCAGTCACCACTAACCAGTCTTCAGACTCAACATCAGAAGTTGCTTAGTCTTCATTAGACACAATCATCAGATGCTGCTCAATTGATGTGTGCCTCAGGCACCTTTAGAGGAATCTTCTTCCCAGCACTCTGCTTCTCAAAATCAGCAACTTTCCTCTGAACACAGGTCACACCATCTTCAGACTTACTAGAAACTAGAGCCTTCTGATCAGGAACAGGAACCAACATTATGCTCCAGACTTTGGATGGTCCAGCACCAGAACTCTTCTGTGCTACAAGAATGGGCTTGCTGTCATCAGCAACAGCCTTTCCTTTTCCTTTGTTCAGCCTCTGAGCAACACCTTCACACATTGGTGTCCATTCTTTCTTGATCTTGCTTTTGTTCACAGCTGGTTCCACTTTTCTGTGTTGAAAATGCTTGGGGTATCCATGCAGCTTGTAACAAAAAGGTTTACCACAATGATGACATACCCAAGGATGAGAAACTTTCTTGTTTTTAGAATCCTGAGGTTTGTTCTTAGGTTTCCTCATCAGTGGAACATGAGTATCAGCAGCAGGTATGAACCTCTTATCAGGATTTTGCTTTTTAAAGTTCAGGTTCTGATCAACAAATCCAATGCCATTTGGTTTTCCTTGATTTTGATTCTCCAGAATCTCTTCCAGCACATCAGTAGCAGAATTCAGCATTCTAACTTGCTTTTTCATCTGATCAAGTTGAGAATTCAGTTGAATTACCTCATTATTGAGAACAGAAATTTGCTTTAGATGTTCTTTTCTTTCAGACTGAAGTTGAGTGTTAATTTTCTTCTGTTCTTCCATCTGCTTGCACACTTCATCAAATTGACATTGCAACTTCCTGCAAAACTCAGCAGGATTTTTGTGATAGGTAGCCAGATCTTCACAGGATGATTCTTCATCACTTGATTCTGATTCTGAAGAAGTTTCTGACCCCATAGCTTCATCATCAGGGATGCATCTTCCAGTAAAAGCAGCAACATGCTTAGCAGACTTACTCTCCACTTCTCCTTCTGACTCCTCTTCATCAGACCAAGTCACAATAAGACTCTTCTTCTGTTTCTTGAGATAAGTAGGACATTCTGACTTGACATGACCATATCCCTCACACTCAAAGCACTTAACTCTCTTTGACTGATTGC
Organism: Medicago ruthenica; assembly: GCA_018208015.1. NCBI lineage: Eukaryota > Viridiplantae > Streptophyta > Magnoliopsida > Fabales > Fabaceae > Medicago > Medicago ruthenica. The sequence goes on along the minus strand of CM031374.1, from coordinate 25,556,294 downwards.
TCTTGTCATCAGTTCTTGTCTTCTGCTTTAGAAACTTCTTAAACTGTTTACTCAGCAACACAAGAGCTTCTGATGAGCTATCATCATCCACACTTTCAATATCTGCAACAAATGTAACACCTTTCTTCTTCTGATCAGTTATGATTATTTCAAAGTTTTGAAGGGAACCTATCAATTCTTCCACCCTCATGCTAGATATGTCATGTGCTTCTTCAATTGCAGTCACCTTCATATCAAACCTCTTGGGTAAGGATCTGAGAATTTTCCTTACAAGCTTCTCATCTGATACTCTTTCTCCAAGAGATTCAAAAGAGTTTGCCATGTCCAGAATGTTCATGTAAAAGCTTTGTATATTCTCATCCTCCAGAATTCTGAGATTTTCAAATTTTGTGGTCAGAAGCTGAAGTCTGGACAGCTTTACCTTTGAAGTTCCTTCATGAGTGGTCTTGAGTATCTCCCAGGCATCCTTAGCAATTATGCACTGCTTGATCATTCTAAATATATTCTTGTCCACTCCATTGAATATAGCATTCAGGGCTTTGGAATTTGCAAGAGATAAAGCATCTTCATCATTGGTCCAATCTTCCTCAGGTTTCAAAACACCTGTCTTCTTACCATCTTTGTCAGTCACAACTGGATGTTCCCACCCCTTCAGAACAACTTTCTAGGTCTTGCTATCAATAGATTTAAGGAAAGCACTCATGCTTAATTTCCAATAATCATAATTTGTCCCATCCAGCAGAGATGGCCTGTTAACAAAACCTCCTTCCTTGTTCATTCTTGCCAGAAAGGTCTTCCCTGGAGCTCACCCAATAACAGGCAGGGTGCCTGCTCTGATGCCAATTGAAATTCTTGGCAGGTACTGAACCAGACAGTAAAACAGAGTATGAAACAAGTAAAACAGAGCACTTGAGTACAGGTTCAGACACAGCAAATTAAAGTGCAGAAAGATAAAGAACACAGATATTTGTTAACCCAGCTCGGTGCAAACTTCACCTACATCTGGATGATACCAATCCAGGAAGGAAATCCATTATGTAGAATTAATTCTAAGACTCAACAACTCCTGCCCCAGTCTTATCACTTAATCTCCACACGTCTAGACTTCTACCCAGGAACCCCTAGGTATAAGAACCCACTTACTTCCTAATCAAGAAACCACTACCCAATGATTTACAACTCTGAAAACAACCTAGTTATGAAGAAACACTTCAATACATCAAATACCTCACTCGTACTTAAAAGCTTAGAGTGAATTACAACTCAAAACACCTAAACCAACTCAAACAGATGAGTGGTGTACAAAAACAAAGCCTAAGCTTACACAGACTCTTATAATATAAACTGTAACTGACTCAATCCTCTCTTCAATGTAGCAGCATGTCTTCTTATATAGACTTCAGCAGGCACATACTTCTGAAACATATCTTCTTCAAAATATAATTCTGAAATTCTTCAAAGCACAAAAAGGAAAAACATATATTTCTGAATTCTATCTTGCAAAGATCCTTCAGCAAATATATTCAAACATAAATACGAATATATTCAAACATAAATACGAAGCCAATCTTTCACCAAGATTTTCAACAAATTAATCAGCCTTCTAGAAAACAAATGCCTGAATAAATCTCCAATAAATCTTCCAAAGATACGCACAGAATTAATCACAAAGACTGCAGAAATCCAGCTTCTGAAATCAGCTTCTGAAGTTCAGCTTCTGAAGGTCAACGCTGGTCAACTTCTGAAGGCAGCTTCTGAAGGTCAACGCTGGTCAACGTCTGAACAATGCTTCTGAAGCCCCTTCCTGCGTCTGAAGACCCATCCTGCGTCTAATGAACAGTTTCTGCGTCTGAAGGCCAAAACTGCTTCTGATGAACAGTAAACCAGGATTTCAGCTTCTGAACCTCCTTAAAACCATTTCCTTGCTTTTGAAGACTTCTTTAACATCTGAAGACACATTGCTTGAGCACTTTGATTTTACCAAACATGTAGCCAACCTTTAAATAACCAACAGTTGTGATGAATTTGAAGAAGATATGATGATGTTGTTGTTACCATGTTGAGTTTAGAATTAACATGTTAAGTTTATGTTGTGGTGAAATTTATGTGATAATGAGAATTATGTTAATTGTGTTAAAATGAGTAGAATTAAGTTGGTTATGATGAAATTGATGTATGATTGATTGGATAACATGAGTGTGATGAATTGGGTCGAGTTTGGTATGTTTGGGATCGAAAAATGGTGTCGAAAGGGGTGTTCACGTTTTGAAAAACAGAAAAATTACAGTTTTCACTACCTGTGCAACGCCCACGGTCGTGCGTCCCATACGTACGGACAGTGCGTAGCTCTCGACATTTTGGGTTGCGTGTGTTTGGAAGACACGCACAGTGGTGCGTCCCATGCGCACGCACCGTGCGTCTTCCCTGTTATGCAAACCTCATTTTTTTTTTGCTTTTTAGAAGGTGTCTAAGATGCATATTAGGGTCCCAAACACCAAAAGTTGATTAATAGGAGTATGGACTTGTAAAGTTGATTAGTAAATGAAATGGTTAATAATGGACTTGTAATTTGAGATGAATTGAATGACGATTTGACTTAATAAACTTAATATATGATTAAGGAAGATGACGTGAACATTGAAGTATTCTTGACGATGTAGAATGATATGTTATGAGTATGTAAAAGTGTGATTACATGTTGATAGGATTAACGTGATGAAAATATTATATGAGGAATGTTATGATATTAATGATTCATTGATGTGATTAAATGTTGACGTGGTGTTGAGATGATTTGATGATGTGTGGATGTATTGATTTGACGACGCATTGGTGTGTTGGTGTGTTGATATGTTATATGATGAAGTGATTATATAACTATGAACTATATGGTGTTGCGCATTGTCGAGTCTATACTTGGTATCCATGTATCATGGTCAGTCCAATCTCGAAGTTATGGGAGAAATCAGTAATATACCTCTGACTATCCAAATAATCACGAAGTTGTGGGAGAAATCATTAATATACCTCTGACTATCCAAATAATCATGAAGCTGTGGGATCACTCAGTAACATAACTCTGATATCCAAAACTTTGTACCACATGCATGTAGAGTCGAGTTAGGTGCATTACATACATTACTACGAGTCTATGTGGAAGATGCTTTAATTGTCTATGTGTGACTATGTGATGATTCGGAGATGAGAATTAATTATGTGCTATATATATGGAGATGTGTTCGTTCGGATATGAATTGTTGGATGGTGAACTTACTATGGGAATATGTAAATGGTTATTTATGTATATGTATATGTATATGATGAGTATGAATTGCTGCTTATTCATGATAAATAATCTGTTGAATATATAGTTGACATGTTTGTTTATCTTTTAACTATACATGCATTCGTATTTTTCCACATGTTGAATATTTCTCACCATTTTGCGGGTTTCCGCCTATGCCACTCATGGTGTAGACTTGCAGGTCGAGGAAGAGTAGTCAATGTGAGTTTTCCGAAGATGGCTCTGGAGCCTACTCATTCTTTATCGCATTTCCTTTGGAGTCTAGCTTAGTAGTGCTCTGATTAGGACTGTTGGGATTTTATTTATGTTATCAGGATATGTTTGTGTAACCTTGAGTTCATTTTAGGATGTACTTATTCTGAGATATGTTTTATATGACTATGTTGTTGAGATTATTCCGCTACGATATTATATTATATGCTGGAGTTTTGGATTTTGTTGATTGATGAAGAGTAACACCTTGAAGTGTTATTTATATTTGTTGCATTATCATTTAAAAATAGTATGCGGGGTTCCCATGAATCATTTCTTTGAAAGTAATTCAGCTCATCTTGCATTACAACAATCCATCCCTCATCTTTTAGAGCTTGGTCTATAGAGGTTGGCTCAATCATTAACAATAGTCCCATCATAGAACGTTCATTTGAATGTTGATATTGTCTTTAGAGGACTATTTTTGTTGCAAATTATTTGATCTTCTGGATGTGAGGATTTGAACTTATTCTTAGGAATTATATATTTTGATGTGAAATAAATCTTATTTACTATTTTCAAAATTCAAAGAGAAACTTATTTATTCGATTTTTTTGAAGCCAGTGAGTTTTAAGTTACTGTCATTATCTAAAAGAAAAATAAGTTATTCTTCATTTTCATTAAGAAATGCATAAGCTAGTGTCTCAAATTTTTGGGTCGTTACAATAAGTTTAAAGAATTCCTCTTGTTGTCACTCTTGCTTCTTGTTCTTTTCCTTGAATTGGGATTAATATCCTTAATATTAGCAGATTTATTGTTATCAATGTTACCAATACATAAATATTTGGGTCATTATTACAATACTTTCAGTGACCTTTGTTGGTGGAGATGCTTTAGCTTCTTTGTGTCTTTCTACTTTGTTCTCTCGTTCTCCTTCCTTTTGTGTTGATATGCCACCGTCCACATATATCCTCAACTTTTCCTCCTTGGATACAATTTCTTGACAAGTTTCATGTTCTAACATATTGTCAATGGTGTTTTCCATTAAGGTAGTTGCTACTTGAATCAGCCTAGGAGGCGCAGATTTAAATGAAACACTTTCCACAGTTTGTAGTAGGCCTTTTGGTTGTTAATCAATCCCTCTCAATCTCAGTGACTTAGATAATATTTGCAAATGCCTCCTTTAAATACCTTATGTCCTCAAGTTCGTCTTGATAAACCCACTGAACTGGATGAGGTTGGTTCCAACCTTGGTAGGCCTTAAAGTATTTTGAATGTGCATTAACCATTCTTACCTATCAAATAACCAGTCTAATCCTATAAACAAATCTATCCAAAAAGCATAATTTGAAAGAGGACAACTAACCCTAAAATATACTTTTGAAAATTAAAATGAGATATAATCATAAAAATAAAGAAAATAAACAAAATAAGTAGAGTGAATTGCCTTTTTGAAAATATCACTAGTCCCTAGCAACACCGCCAAAAACTTGATAACTAAATTTGGTAATCGTATCAAACCATTTACAAGTAATAAAGTAGTAAGTAAAATCGTCTCCACAGGGATTGTTGTTTCGTCGAGGGAATTAGCTAAACCTGTTAAAATCAATAAGATATAGATAATTTAGTGGCGATAGGATTCTTTGGATCCCCTCTATCTCTTTGTCGGGATTGATGTAAAAACGATTACCAGTATGAAAAGAAGTTTCTAGCTAAATGGTAAGTTCGGTGGGATCTAGCATAGTTGAAACTCCTAAATTGTCATTTAAAGGATGCACTTTTACATACGAAACTTAGAATTTCATCACATACCCTAATTATCTATAATTGATTAGAAAAAGAAGAATAAAATTCATATGTAAGGATTATGGGGTAAGAAAGATCCCAATATTTACCTAATCTAAGATCAGTCCCACTGGTTACGTATGTCACACTCCCTAAGGAATGAAATCATTATATTGTGCGATTCATATAAAAATTAAATAAATCTCAACCCATAATTAAATAAAAGACTTGCATTAATAAAATCCAACAAATAAATAGTAGTTCCTCTTAGAACCTTAGTCAAAAGGTGTTTAGTTACCCATGGTAACAATAGATATAATACAAAAGAAATAAAACATACTCTACGAAAAAAGGTTGAGGTGAGAGACTCCAACTAGATGCTTCTAGTGCTTGCCTTTCTTTTGATAAGCCAATATCATAATTAATATTTGTGAATTTGAACAATGATGACCTTCATTTCAAGTCTTCCAAAACTTCCATGAGGTATCTTGTTTTGCCGTATTACATGATTTCTCAATAAAAGACTCAAAACACATATGGAATTGTCTGGTTTAATTGAAACGTTGCAAAATGTCCCTTAAACCATGAGCAACTTGTCTAAAACTCATCTTTATTGACTCAAATGACTGGTAAAATGATCAAAAATATGCTCAAAATAACGTAAGATGACCTAACATCATCCGACTTTGCTTTCTCTACATACGACCACAAAGCTCTAAGAGACACCCTCAAGTACTTTAATTCCTCCCTCACAGTCTGTTTAATAAAAAAAATGTAAGTCACCCACTACACTCGTCTAAATAACAACAAAAACCCACTACAAGTGAATGAAAGTAGAATCCAGGAGCTCCCTACGGTTTTCTTCAAAAACACCGGGTAGACGCCTCAGATCTTCTAATAGCCATGCTTTCAGTCATAGCTACGTACCAAGTCCTCTGATGCATCTTTGCTAAGCTTTTGGTGATCAAGAAGGTCACAGAGACTCGCATAAGCCCCACGACTCACAAGGAAGACCAGGAGATACTTGTTCAAGGAGGAACACAAGGGATCCTCGTAAAGTTCAAAGAACTTACAAACTTGGAAGAGGAAATCAACACGTTGAGGTCTACCTACCTATGATGTTGTATATTAGGGAACAAGGAACAAATGAAAAAATAACTGCAAATACGGGCCACTAGTTTTATACTAACACCCAAATTGAAAGGCCTTCATAATGGCTTTAACATTTTCAAAACGAAAACCTCAAACTTATTAGTACCATTTCCGAAATCACAAAGAATAAATAACTATGATTATGACTCCTAAAGGAATCATCCATCCATTGTGCAAAGATGGAAAATTAACGAAAATGGAAAGGATCAATCCTACGAGTCTAACGTTAAATTGAAAAGAGACATTAACATCTAACCCAAGATATTATAAAACTACGAGTCTTACATTACCAACACTTTATCACAAGACCATTGTTCCATCATATAACAATCTTATCCAATATGAAACATGTTAAATTCGCTCAACGTGTTCAACAATCCACCTGGTTTCAAAATAATTTCATGATAAATGAAAAGGATAAAAAACACTAGGAAAATGTTGCACTACCATACCGTTATACAAAATTAATTCGTTACACACTATCAAACAATTACACTAAGATGTACATGATAATAATAACATTGTAGACACATAACCCTAATAGATATGCTAGACTTATATACCATTATTGTGAAGCCTTAAACACCAAAATAACTATTATAGAAATTAAACAAAAATTAACGCAATATATGATATCACATCATCACTACAAATAACGAATCAATTTCATAGCTCAAAAGTAATATATGTTGGCTTATTGTAGACCTACGTACAAATATCTTAACAATAAAATAAAATACATATTTTTTCTCAATATCCAATAAATTGATTCAAGAACAGATTATATGTCCCAGCATCAAAGCCTATAACCTAATCTAAACATAAACAATAGTCAAAACAACTTTTGAGAACAATATAACATATACGACAAAATAATTCCCCACTTCGTTCGCATGATCAAACACCTTGATACTACTCCTTTATCTCGTCCTGAGTGTATCCTACTGCATACAACAAAAACATGTAGAAAACAAGGAGTGAGATATGCTATGCCTGACTCAAAGTTATACAATAGTAGCAATGCATAGAAATAAACTCACAAATATACATTTATAACTTCAAACCGTCAAAGGTAAACATATCCCAATACAAGAGATATATATCAAATACATTATTCCTACACATCTACTCCATATAAATGTTGCAAAGATAACCCATACACAAAAAAGTAGACTAGGAGGACAAGGAAAGTAAAAAAAAACATTGTGCAGATAATGTGGCTACTCAGTTGGTATTTGTGAGTCGAGTATCCATGACTCAGATATTGATTTTGCATTGATGGTATGACATTATCATGTCTATTGGCGCATGATGAGGTTTATTTTTGGCCCCATCCATTATAAATAAATTTATTATTATTATTACTACTATTCTGCATGTGGTTATATGACATGAGAGTGCGTTATTTTAGCCCAAATATTAGACTTTGATTGACTATTAACATCTAGAATCCATTAAGCAAGACGACTTGAACGTCATTAGCGAGAGCAATTAAGAGGATGGACTACAATCAATGTCAGCAACAATAAATCGATGTTATTGCTTGTATATATAAATCATTTTTATATAAATGACAATAAATCGATGTTATTAGATATAAATGATATTTATATATCATTTTTATCCCTTTAGCTCATAGAATAGATCCTACATAAATATATTGCTTGTAATTATAGTTTCGGTTTACCAACCTTTCATTATATTTTATTTATTATATAGCTTTTCATAGAGAGAAAGCGGGAGAGAGAAGGACACACACAAATATATATATATATATATATATATATATATATATATATATATATATATATATGGCATTTGCTTGGATATACCCACTAATTTTTTAGAAGTAGTGTTTTAGCAACATACACCTTAGGGTGTATTTAGCCAGTTATCACATGCTAAAATAATTCTTCTCAAAAATAAGTGGTTGTATTCTAGAAAATACCTGTGGGAGTTGTTAACTTACACCCACTTATTTTTTAGAAGGAGTGTTTTAGCAACATGCACCTCAAGGTATATTTAACTACTCTTTAGATATATATTTGCTAAAACTGTAGCAGCCCGATTTTTAGTATTAGAATTATTTGTTATTGTTTATTATTAATTGTTTGATTATTATATCTGCTAATTGTTTATTTTGGTGGATTAGTGAATTTTGGGTAATTAAGGGTATTTTGGTCATTTGAGAGTTAGTGATATTTTTGTAATATGTTAGAAGTTTGAAATTTGAATTTTAAAGGCCTGTGGTAAAATAGTAAAAGGGGAGGTTTAAGTATAGAAAAAATGTAGAGAAATAATTATATGATGAATTATGACTAAGTCCGCTAGTGTAAGTGACACATACTCATTATATTTAAAGAGAAGTGGTAGTGTTAAGTGAACTATGTCAAATCATTTGTGAAAATTTTTAGAAGAGGCTAAGGAGAAAAAAGATAGAAAGAAGAGGCTAGAAGAGGGAAAGCACTAGGAGGTGAAAAATTGAAGCTAGGAAGATTAATAGGTGTTTTTGAGGTACCCAATGCACTTGAATGACTTCCAAACCCTTAAATATGATTAATAGGTGTTTAATGGTGATGTTTATGATTGATTAACTTGGACATAAGTATAGTAAGGCTTATAGGTTAATTAATTAGAGACGGACTTTGATAATGAAGTAAAACGGAGATGTTGTGCATTATGCTTACGCTATGTGGACAAATGATGAATATGATGATGATACGATGTTTGATTACCTGATTTATTGATGTGTGGTCTTATTGATCTGACGATGGATTGGTGATGAATTGATGATGTATGTTATATGATGGTGTAAATTGTATAACGATGATGAGTATGTTGGTGTGCATTGTCGAGTCTATATGTGGGTTCATGCATTCATAGTCAGTTATTGGTGCTTGATTTAAGATCAAGAATAATATTGGTGCTTGATTTAAGATCAAGAATAAACATTGGTGCTTGATTTAAGATCAAGAATAAACATTGGTGATTGATTTAAGATCAAGAATAAATTGGTGGGTGATTTAAGATCATTATGGTACCACATGCATGTAGAGTCCTTAGGCGCATTGCATACACATGAAGCGTCATATGTGGCAATGTTTTGGCGTGAACTTGTGCATCTAATTGGTAATTGGATACTTGGTGATTGTGGTGAGATTGAATTGATTTAACTTGAGTTGATGAATATATACATACATGACTTGGTGTGAGTTCTTGTTATGTATATAACTATGGGGCAACCCTGATGATGATTGTATGCGAATATGTTATGAATATATGTAAGACGTAAACATGCTTTTGTGATGTATATGGATGTATTGTTGTCTATGTTATTGTTGCCTGAGCTTACATGCATTTATTAATCTCTTATGTTGAACGTATATCTTACCCCCCAGTGACTTTTGTTGCCTCACCCGTGTGATGTAGACGTCGTGCAGGTTGAGGAGTAGCATCTTGCTTGTAACTAATTATTAAGTCCGTTTCGATAATTATCAAGTTTCACAAAATTACCAAGTTCGTTTCAAAATCAAACTTTATATTCAATTCATAGCAAGCGATCATTATCTATCAACAAATAGTCAAAACAGCAGCAAAACAGTACGAAAGGAATACCCGGGGGTGTCCGAAAACATCCTCCAGGGACCAAACGCACAGAATAGCACATGCTGTATCTGTCATGGTCGCTCAACGACCAGGGACTTCGCTTAGCGAAGTCTTGTTTTCTGGGCAACCAGAAAACAAGGTATTCACTACGGGAAGACCCCAATTTCCCCCAAAAAATCTTATTTTTCATCCCAATTGACCCAAAATCATTTTACAAACAATACACATGATCAATATACTTAAATTGAACAATGAATAGACAGTGAAACATCAAATTGACATGAATTCTCAAGTTCTTTCGGTTAATTTCAAAGTTCGTATCAAAATTCCATTTTCACCAACAACTTAGCAAATAAGCTTGTATAACAACATCAACAGTATTTCGTCAAGTTCAACATCACCATAATCACCTATTCAAACTATTTCAACAGCAACTTATTCATTTTCACTTAATTTAGCCATTTTAGTAAAACAAAAACAACAACAACTTAATTCTCATCAAAGCTACGCAACCAACATAACATTTTCATGTTTTTCATCATATGACAGCAACTTAGTCAAAATAGTAGCAACTTAATCAAATTCACTTAATTAATCAATTTTCCCAAAATCACTTAAATCATAACTTATTAAACATTACTTCATGATTTCTCAAACAAAACACATATTCATGCTCATAATCAACTTCATAATCAATAAACATCATTCAATTATCATGTTAATCATCAAGATCATCAAAATTCACAAAAGTATAAGTTAATCATAATAAAACATGAATTTTGACATGAAGAAAATGCAATTTCATTAAGGTTTAACATGCTTAATTTAATTAGCAAAAAGGAGCTCGAAATTCACCAAAATCAGCAGCAATTAACATGCAATTAATTATAATCTAAAACACTTAAACCTCATAATTGCTTATTAAACTCATTTGGTAAAAGTAATATCCCCTCTTACCTTAATTCTACACTTCTCTTGCTACTTCTAGTTGAATTCCCCTCTTTCCCTTGAGCTCTTATTGTTTCCTCTTCTCCAAGCCTCTCATTTCTCTATTCTCTCACTTACCTCTCAAAATTTTGTGTTACAATGTTTAACCTAATTCACCACCACTCACTACTAGTCTATTTATAATATGGTTTAGGATCACTCCCACTAATGAGCTTAGTCACAATTAATTCAAAATTATTTTCTCTACACATTTACTTCACTTAAACCCCCCATATTAATTATACACCACTATTCCCTAAAATTCAAATTACTATTTCTAGCATAATTAATTACAAAAATGCCACTCAAGCACTAATAATTCCACTAGCCACCAATCACACATAAATAATCAATTAGCAAATATAATTAAATAAATAATACTAATTAATAACTGATAAATCTAATGCTGAAAATCGGACTATTACAGAACATATGTTAGTATTCTAAATTGTTTCTTAATACTTTGTTATCATCAAAACCTTAGAGGAATTGCCCAAGACACTTCTTGTTCAAACATAATTGTCATACCCCAATTTTTGACCTAACATTCCATCTTATGTCTTTTGGCCCAAAACTTTTTGTCTTTTCAAGAAACTTTTTTTTTGGCAAAGAGATATTTTAAAATACCTCATTTTTTTTAATTCATTTTAAAACCACTTTTTATCTTTATCTATTTTTTTTATTTATTTTATTTATTTTTTTATTATCTTATTATATTTACTTTTATTTTCTTTTATTTTTATTTCTGTATTTTTTTATTATTTCTCTTTTTATTATTATTATTATTTATTTATTTTCCTTTTATTATTATTATTTTTGTTTTGAAAAAAGAAAGAAGAAAAAAAAGAGAAAAGAGAAAAGTCAAGGAATGCTATTGACTGCATAGTGGCAGCGCCCCATTTCCTGACTTTCTCATCCTTCTTTTGTTCAAAAATCAGACCAAGATGACAAGGTCACTTCCTCCATAAATGTTCACCAAGATTTTTGCCACACTAAACCCACCATGTAAGTAACCTCTTGGTCACAAAAGAGCTCCAACAGTGCCTATATAAGGGGGATGAAAACCAGAGGTGAAAAAAAGGAGAAAATTGCAGAGAGAAAAAACAAGTTTCAGATCAGAACCAATAACACAGAAACAGATTAATCACATAACAAAAACTCTACAAAAAAAACCCCTTTCATTTTCTTTCCTTTACCAGAAACAACTATAATCATTCTCTCTTCTCTGTACACGAAACAGAATCATTCCCTCTTCCCTGTACCAAAGCAGAATCATCCTCTCAACCACACAAGACAACCCCACGCTCCTAACACCAACACAACAGCAAAACAGAGCCCTTTCCCTTCCCTAAACCAAAACAGAACCAGGCACAAGCACAACAATCAGAACAGAACAGAATTACTTCTCAAACCTGAACCCAGAGCAGAACAGAACCTCTCTTCCTCAAACCTGATTCAAAACAGCACAGAATCACTTCCCATCCCTAAAACACACACAGTCCAAACAGAATCCATCCTCCTTAAAACACCACACAAAACAGAACCACACCCACAAAAACACTAACCTCCTCCCAACACAACCATCATTAATCCAAACCAGAAGAAGAGAAAGAAGGTATTTTTTTTCCTTTTAAAGCTTTTTAAAATCTAGACCTATAGGAGTTCAAAAGTTCTTTGAAAAGTTTTTGTGTGTATATTCAAAAGGAGGGTAAGGAAAAGAGTAAGAAAAACTTTCTTTTGAAAAAATGATGGAGTTTTAAAACTATTTGATCAGGCTCTGTATGATCATCAGAAGCTGATCATCAGAGTCTGAAGGATCAGAAGCTGATCATCAGAGTCTGAAGCATCAGAAGCTGATCATCAGAGTCTGAAGCATCAGAAGCTGAACATCAGAGTCTGAAGCATCAGAAGCTGATCATCAGTGAGAAATCTAACTAAGAAGTTAAGGAAAATCATAGAAACTGTATTCTGCTGTTCCTGCATATTTTTTCTGCATTTTTACTCTTCATGTTAGTCTTTTTTAACTCATTTTACACTAAAAAATCACAAAAAATTATAACAGTCACCAAAACAGGAATGATTTTTCTTCCTTAACTGTTTTCAACATTTTCCCCCCTGAGGTTCTGAAATCAGAGTCTGAATAGTGCTTCTGAAGCAGCTTCTAAACAGTACTTCTGAAGCAGCTTCTGAACAGTGCTTCTGAAGCATCAGAAGCTGATCATCAGAGTCTGAAGCCTCAGAAACTGATTATCAGAGTCTAAATGATCAGATGGCCTATCTAACCTTTGTCCTTACTTCTTGCACCCCCATTTTATTTTTTACACCTCCCTGTTATTCTTTTTTTCTTTAGATTTTTATTATTTCTTTCTTTTTGTTCTTTTGTTCTTAGCATCTTATTTATTTACATCTCGCATCACCTCATGCATTTTTATTTTCTTTATTTACTTTAAGCAACATATTTATTTTATGTCTTGCATTTCATGCATTTTTATTTTCTTTATTTACTTTAGGCTAAAATGCACTTTTGGCCCCCCAAGTTTCACGAACTTGCGATTTTGGCCCCCCAAGTTTGAAAATAGCACTTTTGGCCCCCTAAGTTTCACCCCCTTTGCAAAACCATGCAAAACTATGGTCCCCCTTTGACCGAGTCAAAATCAAGGGGGGCCAAAATTTTGCATGGTTTTGCAAAGGGGGTGAAACTTAGGGGGCCAAAAGTGCTATTTTCAAACTTGGGGGGCCAAAATCGCAAGTTCGTTGCAACATATTTATTTTATGTCTTGCATTTCATGCATTTTTATTTTCATTTATTTAATTTATGCAGCATATTTATTTCATGTCTTGCATTTCATGCTTTTTTATTTTTTCTTACTTATTTTTACACATTTTGCAATTTTATATTTATTATTTTGTCATCTTTATTCCATTAGAATGTATTTAGGAACAATGTAAATATAAATGAGAATATTGCACCAACACTCACATTTATTTATTCCACTTTATGCCAAAAAATCAAAGTAAGTGATTAGTATAATCCAAGGAAAAGGGGATTTTCATTTTGATCCAACGTCATTATGAATTACCTCACGTTTAGTTTATTTTATCACACTTAATCTTTTTTACTTTAAACAAAAAACCATAAAAAATCAAAAACATTCAAATATTTAAAATCCCATCAAAATTATGTTTTATTAACCAACCTTGGATTTCAAACCAAGTGTCTTTTCTTTTTAATCAAACTTTAATCAATCTTTAATAATCTTAAACTTTTTTCGATTAAAATCAACCAACTTCACTCTTTTGCCACTTTGGCTCATCTTATCTTTAAAAACATTTTCAAACTTTAAAATCAATCAAACAAATCACTCGGCTTTTTACCCCGAACTATGTGATTTTGATCCCGCTCGAGTACGTAGGCAAAAGACTTTGTCTTTTCAAATCAATAAAAATAACAAAAACATTTTTTCTCTCTTTTAATTCATCACTTTAATCTTTTCACACTTAGGCATTTATTTCACAAACAAATAATCAATTTTAGCATAATGTTAAGAATAAAAACAAGAGGTTCCTATAGAATACTATAGACGTTTAGGGTGCTAATACCTTCCCTTTGCGTAACCAACCCCCGGACCTTGATCTCTAAAAATCCAGGGTCTATACGAACTTTTTCCCTTTTCCTTGGAAAAAATAAAAGATCGGTGGTGAACTTAATTTTGTGAGTCAACGCTAATTCATAGCTTGATATCCTAAAATCACCGCGACAGAAAATGACGACTTCACTGGAGACAACATCCTAAGTGGGTTAAACCTATCTTTGTTTTTTCTTTATCTTTATGCTTTATTATTACTTGTAATTGTAAATATGTGCTTAAGTGTGTATCATTTTACGTGAGTGGTGAGATAAGTCCTACACCCGGACTTGAGGGAAACATAATATAGGATGGTGGTATAATCAAAGTGTCTTTCCGAGAGTAAATTTCGGATGTGACACATGTGATAACCCCACTCAACGGAGGAATCTTGGAAGTATTATTATGTCGGCATGAGTAGTCATGTCCGGCATTATTATTTTCAAGTGACCTATGAAGTTGAGGACCTTTAGTTACACTTAACCCATCTTGGCTTTTTAGGACGTAGTGCGGTGGCTAACCAAGAGTAATCTTGAATTAGTTGATATGCGAAACTACACTCAAACGAGACTTTCTTACAAATATTGTTGGACTGGGAGTCAATCTCTCAACCTGATGATATTTGGAAGGGGTTGAGAACTTTGGGAACTTGGTAGAACCTGTGATACATGTACATATGAAACCATAGTCCTTACCAAATGGCGTGTTTACCCTTGACTCCAACATTATGGACTTAACCTCACCATGTTTTCTCCATTTCTTTAGCATAATCATGCATACATACATCCATGCATAAACTCATTTTTTTTTCATCCAAAATATTGAAGGACTTAAACAAGCTTTTTGTAAACATTATAGATATGGACATTCCAAGAAGAAGCACTAAGAAGTATCTTTTCAAGAAGCTAGATTTGAGAAGATTAAGGGAGCTAGGATCCTTAGTAAGTGATCCAACGGACTTTCAAGCTCATCACGGAAAGCTACTTAATATCCTTAGAGTAGATGTTGAAGAAGGATGCTTGGAAACCTTGGTCCAATTCTATGACCCGCTCTATCACTGCTTCACATTTCCTGACTACCAGCTCGTCCCTACTCTTGAAGAATACCCATACCTAGTTAGTTTATGCGTGCCCGACAAAATACCATTCCACGGCCTTGAACCTATCCCTAGACCTTCCGACATTGCAGCTGCCCTCCACCTCGAAACTACCATTATCCAAGCAAACCTCAACTTCAAAGGAGGCCTCCAAGATTTACCCACCCATTTCCTTTACCAACAAGCCTCCACCATCGTTGAGGTAGCCAGTACTCGTGCTTTCCATTCCATCCTAGCCCTACTCATATATGGCCTTATATTTCTCCCAAATGTCGACAATTTCGTCGACGTCAATGCCATCAAAATCTTCCTCACCAAAAACCCTGTGCCTACACTACTAGCCGATACATACCACTCCATCCATGACCGAACCCAAGCCGGTCGTGGAACTATCCTTTGTTGTGCACCTTTGCTCTACAAATGGTTTATCTCTCACCTACCTCAATCCCATGCTTTCAAAGCTAACCTCGAAGATCTTCCTTGGTCTCACAGAATTATGGCCCTTAACCCGTCCAACATAGTTTGGTACCAGGCAGCCAGTGACGTTGGAAAGGTCATTGTTAGTTGTGGTGAGTACCCCAACATACCCCTCCTTGGTATGCGTGGTGGGATTAGCTATAACCCATTTCTTGCCCGACGACAATTTGGTTACCCAATGAAGACTAAACCCAACGACCTTACCTTAACTAGTGAGTTCTATGTTAACCATGAAGACCACTCAAACAGAATAGAGAGATTCGCACAAGCTTGGAGTGCCATCCGTAGACTCAACAGAAGCCAGTTGGGGAAGAAATCAGATCATGTGCACGAATCTTATACTTAGTGGGTTATTGATAGAACCATGAGCTTTGGCCTACCATACCACTTACCCAGGTACTTTTCCTCCACCATCCCACCATCATCTTTACCTATACCCTTCAACACCAAGGAAGAATTCCAAGAGCAATTGTCTGAGGAAAGGCTCGAAAAGGAGACTTGGAAGAGCAGATACCAAGAGCTTGAGCATGAACATGAGACCTTGAAAGGAAAACTAGCACAGAAAGATCATGCATTCTTCGTTCAAAGCCAACGGATGATCAAGAAGGACAACTTGCTTCAACGAAAGGATGCGTTGCTCAGCCAAGACTCCAAGAGGAAGAAGAGGTTCATGAATTCATTTTCCGGTGCACATTAAGATTTCGAGGATCCACCTACTTCAGGAGCTTGAGTTGAAGTCTTTGGGATTTTTTAGATTTTAGCTTCCAAACTTTTCTTTAAATTGTCAAGAAGAACTATTTTGTAATATCTTAATGCTTAAACGAAATGTTCAAAACCATGATGTTTACAATTATTTCGACAAAGTTCTTCGATAACAAATCTTTCTTTTTCCATAAGCATAATCATACATCATATAGCATTTATAGTTTCCCAAACCGAGTCTCACATTTTGTTTTTCCAAAGAAGGTTGATCTGCCCAGTCAAAGAAAGTGGTCCGTCATCCCAAATCAACCTACACGTACAACACTCGGGCAAATATAAGGAAGAAAATGGAACATTTGGAACAAGAAAACCAAGAAATCCGGGGAGAAATGACGTCCATGCGGACCGAGATCGAGAAATTGACAGAGTTGGTAAAACTGCTAGCAGCTACACAAGTTCCGCCAACGCCTCCTCCTCCCTCCAGCTCTTTGGCTCAGTTAGCAGCTTCTACTACTTCGGCTCCAACAGTGCACGCCGATGCTCCACAACACTCCATGCCCCCCGGTTATCCCTGGGGCATGCCCCTCAACTCTGGTGAAGAATTTGTCCCTATTCCTTCTACACATCAAGAAATTCCTGTTCCTCAACCCGATGTTACTTTTCCTCAGGCTACTGTGGCCTTTTCAGCTCCAGTGATTCATACCATCCCATATTACCGTGGACCTATCTTCACACAGAAAGTATAGGGGCTCAAGATCGGATGGATGATTTTCAAGAAAAGTTTGACGAAATGCAACGGTAAATCAAGGCCCTCTGCGGGAAAGATCTGTTTGGGAAAAACGTCCACGACCTTTGTTTAGTGCCGAATGTCAAGATCCCGCCCAAGTTTAAGGTCCCTGAATTTGGGAAGTACAAGGGGAACACCTGTCCTCAAAGCCACCTGGTAATGTATGCTAGGAAGATGTCTACCCTGACAGATAATCATCTACTACTCATCCACTACTTCCAAAACAGCCTAACTGGTGCCGCCTTGAAATGGTACATGAGTTTGGACAGCACCGGGATCCAAACTTTCAACGACTTGGGAGAAGCCTTTGTTCGCCAATACAAGTACAACCTGGACATGGCCCCAGACAGAGACCAACTCTGGGCCATGGCCCAAAAAGCTAAGGAGACTTTCAAGGAGTATGCCCAAAGATGGAGAAAGGTTGCTGCTCAGATTAACCCACCTCTAGAGGCGAAAGAAATGACCAAGATTGTCCTAAACACTCTTGGTTCATTTTATTATGAGAGGATGATTGCAAGTGCACCTAGCGATTTCAATGAAATGGTGAATATGGGCATGCGCCTAGAGGAGTCGGTCCGGGAAGGACGTTTGGTGAAGGAAAGTGCCCCGGCCAGCAGCGCAAAAAGGTTTGGGAGCAGTTACTCAAAAAAAAGGGAACAAGACGTTGGCATGATTATCCATGGGAGACCCTGCCAAGAGTACTCAGCCTACCCGCATTTTGCCGCCATTTCACCATCTATCCCTACACCTCAAAATCCAAGCTATCAAATCCAAATTCCACAAAGACCTCCATCCCATTATTCACTATCATATCAACAACCTTACCCACAAAATCCACAACAACCTCGTCAACAACCTTACCCACAAAATCAACAACAACCTCGCCCTCAAGCTCCCCAACAACCCTTTACTCAACAGAATCGCCAGAATCGCCAGAAAATAGAATGAGGTTCAGAAATTGATCCGTGCTAAGTTTCTAACCTTCAAAGACTCCAATCCCAATGTCCAAGCTAACCCTCTACCAGACCATGGGTCCTCCATCAATATGGTTCAAGACCATCGGGAAACCAGTCCCATTTCCAGTGCCCGAGATATCTGGACACCTTTGGTTCCAATGCACATCGAGATGTGCGGGGGTAGCTCTATTCAACCATAACCACGCTAACTGCAAAGAATGTTCTGAAAATCCTCAAGGATGTCTGCAGGTTCAAAATGACATACAAGGATTGATAGACAGAAAGGAGCTTGTTGTTACAAGGAAAGACAAAAGTGTTTGCATTATAACCCCGGAATTCAATATCCCGGAGCATTTGGAGTTAACTTTCAGCAACCAGAAGTCTGTTGCCGCTCCACTAGTGATCTGTTTACCAGGACCTATACCATACACTTCAGAGAAAGCAATTCCTTACAAATATGATGCAACCATGTTGAGCGATGGTCGAGAAGTACCCATACCCCCTTTGGCCTCTGTCGTTAATATTACGGACAGTAGCAAAGTGTTAAGAAGTGGACGTATTCTCCCAACGTCAGTTCAAGGGAAGACCAGTACTCCGGTGTTTAAACAAAAACAAACACAAGACCCCAGTACAAGCAAAGACGCGGGCCAACCCAGCGGGACCAATGTTAATTCTGATTTTAATGAGGTGCAAAAGCTGATTAAGAAAAGTGAGTACAAGGTAGTGGACCAGCTAATGCAAACCCCTTCGAAGATCTCCATGCTGTATTTATTACTAAATTCTGATGCCCATAGGGAAGCATTAATGAAGGTTTTGAACCAGACTTTCGTAGATCATGATGTAACCCTTGGTCAGTTCGGAGGCATAGTTGGAAACATCACTACTTGTAACAACCTGAGCTTCAGTGACAAAGAACTTCCCGAAGGAGGAAGGCACCACAACTTGGCACTGCACAAATCGGTAAATTGCAAGACAAACACTCTGTCCAATGTATTGGTGGACACAAGGTCATCGCTGAATGTAATGGCAAAAACTACCCTAGATCAACTCTCTTATCAAGGTACACCAATGAGACGGAGTGGAGTAGTGGTGACAACATTCGATGGTTCAAGGAAGTCAGTAATTGGAGAAGTGGATCTGCCCATCACAATCGGGCCGCACATATTTCAGATCACCTTCCAAGTAATGGACATACAAGCAGCATACAGTTGTTTGTTGGGCCGACCATGGATCCATGAGGCCGGGGCGGTGACGTCTACGCTGCATCAAAAGTTAAAGTTTGTGAAGAACGGTAAGCTGATAACCGTGGGAGGAGAAGAAGCTTTGTTGATAAGCCATTTGTCGGCTTTCTCTTTCATCAGTGCTGGTAATGTTGATGGGACACTGTTCCATGGTCTTTCCCTGGATTATGAGAATACTAAGAAGAGTTGGGCATCCATGTCTTCCTTCAAAAATGCACAAAAAGTGGTGCAAAATGGTTTGCTTCCGGACTGGGGAGAGTTGATAAGTCTGCCAGAAAACAAGCATAAAGAAGGGTTGGGTTTTGAAAATAGAAAGAGAAAAAAAGAGAAAAGAGAAAAGTCAAGAGATGACAAGGTCACTTCCTCCATAAATGTTCACCAAGATTTTTGCCACACTAAACCCACCATGTAAGTAACCTCTTGGTCATAAAAGAGCTCCAACAATGCTGTCGCGTCGAATTTCGGATATCAAGCTATTGGGAAGCATTGAATCACTAATGTTAAGTCACGACTGAACTTTTAATTTTTCGGGGAGAAAAGGAAAAAAGTTCGAAATTACCCTTTGAAAAAGATTTTAGGTTCGAAAGTCGATTATGCGAGGGGAAGGTATTAGCACCCCTCACATCCGTTGTACTCAACGGGAACCTCTTAGTCGGCTTAGGCTTAAAATGTTTCGAAGTTTTACTTGCGTGTTTAAACATATAAAAGAAAATACAATATAAAGGGAAAAAAATAGATAAAAACAAACGAAAGGGAAAAAAGAAAGTTTTTTATTAATGGGCTTGACAAGATGTCGATCTTGCTCCTACGTATCTCCCAGTAGTCGGAGAATTCAAAGCGTACGTAGTTCTTTGGTAGAAAAAATTTGTATGTTGGTTTGTTTTAATAAAAAAGGATTTGACGACGCGCGGAGGCGTAAAATGTTTAAATGATAAGGACAAGCGTTAAGGCGATAAACTCGTGCAAGGCGTAAATGTTTTAAAATAAAAGGACAGACACACGGAAGCGTAAAAAGTTTAAAGATAAAATACGGACGCACGGAGGCGTAAAAAAGCTTGAAAATAAAAGACAGACGCACGGAGGCGTAAATGGTTGAAAATAAAAGACAGACGCACAGGGCGATAAACTCATGCAAGGTGTAAATGGTTGAAAATAAACGCGCAAAGGTGCGAGAGGTTCGGATTGACCACGTGGGCCAAGAAAAACGTTAAAAATGGCCACAAGGGGGCCAAGGGAAAGTTGAGCGTGCTAGACGCGTCAAAGGTGGAATGACGTTTGCCCGAGCGACGAGACATACGTCACACATTCGTGCAACCGAGGTTTGGGGAGACATACGTCAAGCCATTCCCGTTTCATTCAAGTTTGGTTTTGTTACTCGGAGAAATCTCAAAGGGAACCAAAACACTTTAAAAGGAAAATTGTAAAAAAGAAATCACGAACAAGTTTGTTGTTCGAGTTTATTAAAAAATCATGAACATTACTTGTTGCTTAAGTTATTGAAACTTAAGAACAAGTGTTTGTTCAAGTTTGAAAGATGAACAAAAATCATAAAAACATGCACAAATTTGGAAAATGCACAAGTTCGGCTCAATTCGAGTTTGGTTTTGAAAAAAGTGAGCAAGCTCGGCTTAAGTTCGTGTTTGGATTGAAAATCATGAACAACATGCTTGTTCAAGTTTGGTTTTGAAAATAAACAAACTTAGCTTATTGCTCAAGCATGGTTTTGAAAATTGAAGAACATAACTTGTTGTGCAAGTTACTCAAAATTTATCGCACGAACTTGTAAAATCTCCAAAGTTGTGCATGATTCTTGATGTGTTTTGAACAAAAATGTATTTTAACACTCTTTAGGTTCTGAATCAAGGGCTGGAACCCCAAAAATTTGGCATTTGGATGCCTGATTCATGCTCTGAATTTCACATACTTCGCAGAGCAACCAGAACTTGGCTCTGCGAAGTCAGGTTCTGATGTGTTCGCAGTGCGAACAATACTTTGCTCTGCGAAGTATACGAAATTTTGAACTCAGAAGGTGTTTCTGAACAGAAGTTCAGAAACTGCTTCTAAGCAAGCTTCAGAACCTTAAGGGGGTTAAAAAGCTTTGCAAAAATTGGGAAAAAGGAGTGTAAAAACTCAGTTTTAAGGCTTGGCCCCTTTGAGATCCCTTTTGAGTTTCAAAAGGGGTTTTTGTGCACAAAACAAAATTGAACAAAGCAAGAGATGCAAACAGCAATCAAAATAAAAAATAAAGATTATAGGAGACTTACCGAACTCCTGGCAATGCTTGTGCAAGAGGTTGGAAGTGGCTTGCTTGATTGGTTAGGGGTTATGGACAATGAACTCCAACTTGCTTTGGTTTGTGTATGAACTGTTTTGATGCTGCAATGTGAGGGATTTTGGTGTGGATTTCGTGTGTATTGTGTGTGTATTTAGTGTGTGAATTCCTCTCTTCCAATCTGTTAAATCCTTGTGCCTTGCATTCCCTTTTATAGGCCAAAAATCAAATCTATGCAATGATGGCAAATCTCTAGATCCTAGCTCATTTGTGGGCTAATTCCAGGCTAAATGGCTTTGCATTAAATGCTAAAGGATAGAAGTTACTTGCCTTGTGCCAAGGGTCAAGACCTTGACTGATTTCAGCCACAAAATCCAGCTGATTCTAGAAGGTAATGATGGAAAAAATTGAAAAACAGGGCAGCTTGAAATGGTGTGATTCTTGGGATCAATCCTTGCAATCTTGGAAGGCCAAGCAATGAAAACGTGTACTGCCATGTACAGGGAGATTGGGGGAAGCAAAATGAGCATGTGGGCTGGTGTGTGGGAGGAGAAATCCAGCTCAAAACAGGGCAGCACAAACAGCTTTTTTGCAAGCAAAACCACTTGTGTTTGACTGGTTTTGGTGGAGAAAAAGGGAAGGAAAGGGATCAAGCAGCTGGCTGGCAAGCTCAGGTTGGATGATAGGTCAATTGGGAGGGACAAGAGCTGACCAAGGGCAGCCAATTTGATTGAGCACATGTTAGGTTGGAAGAAAATCCTTCTTTCCTTTTACCTTTAATGTCACACTTTGATGCTTGCTTTGCTGCATCATTTCAGTCACAAATAGCAATAACAATAATAATAATACTAATAATAACAACTGTAAATGAAAACAAAACAGATAAATCAAAGAAATAAAATTTCTGCAGAAAAATCGCAGAGGTCGCAGTGCGAAGGTCACTTCGCACTGCGAACTCCCCTTTTTTTTGAATTTTTTGTATTTAAAATAAAATAAAAGGTAAAAATGAATAAATAATAATAATAACAATAGTAATAATAAGGATAATGGCAATAATAGTAATGAAAATGATAATGAAAATAAATAAAAATAGTAATGAGAATGAAAATGATGATAATAATAATAAAAATGATGAAAAGCTTAATAATATTAATTAATAAAACCTTAATAATAGTATAAGATAATAATGATATTATTAATGAAAATAGAATAACAATAATATCAATAATAAGGATGATGATACTATTAATAGTAATGCTAATGGTGATAAATGCAAATAAAAAATTCTATGACAAGAATGAAATAATAAAAGGTAATAATAAGTGATGAAATAATAAAAGATAAAACAAAGAAAAATATGAGTCAAAAAATGGGGTATGACAGATGCCCCTATTTAAGTTTCTTCGCCCCGGAGATAAAAAGTGAAATTTTGAAATGGACGGGTCGAAGAGACTTAAATATAGAGTACACCATTTTTTGACTAAATATTTTTCTGAATTGTAAATGTTATGAATGCATGTATGCGAATGTTATGAATGCTTGTAATGTAAATATGAACGCAAAGACGATAAAAAATGACCACATTGGGGATAAAAAAGAGACAAAGGGATACCCGGGTTCGCTAAAGAAACGGGATCCGACTTTACCGGGGAACATGGTTCCACTGGGGATAAATGTCAGCTGTTCGGGTTAATGCTGAACTGCCACTGACAACATGAAACAAGAATGAATGTCAACTGTTCGGGTTGTTGCCGAACTTGCCATTGACGTCAGGAAATAAGATGTAAATGTCAGCTGTTCGGGTTGTTGCCGAACTGGCCACTGACGACATGAAACAAGAATGAATGTCAACTGTTCAGGTTGTTGCCGAACTTGCCATTGACGACATGAAACAAGAATGAATGTCAACTGTTCGGGTTGTTGCCGAACTTGCCATTGACGACAGGAAATGAAATGTAAGTGTCAGTTGTTCGGGTTGTTGCCGAACTGGCCACTGACGACATGAAATGAAATGTAAGTGTCAGCTGTTCGGGTTGTTGCCGAACTGGCCACTGACGACGGGAAATGAAAAGAATGTCAACTGTTCGGGTTGTTGCCGAACTTGCCATTGACGACAGGAAATGAAATGAAAGTCAACTGTTCGGGTTGTTGCCGAACTTGCCATTGACGACAGAAAATAAAAAGAATGTCAACTGTTCGGGTTGTTGCCGAACTTGCCATTGACGACACTGGGGATGCGGCTGACAAGCCGTTCCTTACAGAACTACCCCTTCAATTGGGGAGAAAGGATGCACAAGTTGTTCATTAAAGAACTGCCATTTGGCATAAAGATACGATAAAAAGATGCGCAAGCTGTTCGTTTGAACTGCCACTTGGCGTAAAAGGTGACATCTCTGGACCAGACAGACTGGGGATCACACTTGGGAAAAAAGGAGTTCAGACGTCACGTTGGACGCTGGGGGTTATGATTTAGGTATGATATGATATGTTAATGAATGAGTATGATATGATGCATGAATTATGCTGACATGTGGGATAACAGACGTCACGTTGGACGCTGGGGGTTATGATTTGGGTGCCGAGCAAAGTCGGGCTTTGGTAAGATGCCGAGCGAGGTCGGGATT
Source organism: Medicago ruthenica (assembly GCA_018208015.1). Classification (NCBI taxonomy): domain Eukaryota; kingdom Viridiplantae; phylum Streptophyta; class Magnoliopsida; order Fabales; family Fabaceae; genus Medicago; species Medicago ruthenica. Next base: position 25,531,487 of record CM031374.1, on the reverse strand, counting down.
TGGTTGGATGCCGAGCGAGGTCGGGCTTTGGTTGGATGCCGAGCGAGGTCGGGCTTTGGTTGGATGCCGAGCGAGGTCGGGCTTTGGTAAGATGCCGAGCGAGGTCGGGCTTTGGTAAGATGCCGAGCGAGGTCGGGCTTTGGTTGGATGTCGAGCGAGGTCGGGCTTTGGTAAGATGCCGAGCGAGGTCGGGCTTTGGTTGTGGTTGTGCCAATGATGATTGGGCTTTTGGGGTTGAGACTCCACTGGGGGATATGCCCATAAGATTGGGCTTTGCTTGTGACTTCGCTGGGGATATAAGGATCATTTTGGAAGCATGATCGATATCCAGCCTTAGATGCCAATGGTGATTGGGCTTTTGTGAGTAGGTTCCAATGACAATTGGGCTTTTGTGAGTAAGACAAAGATTGACTTCCTGGGGAATTTGTCAATCCACTGGGGATTGTGCTAATCCGCTGGGGAGAAGAACTGATGATTCCGCCGGGAATGTTTATGCTTTGGTTGCTAAGTCCTTGCCTGAATTGTCCTTTCGAGCTCTCGATTTATGGGGGATATTCCCGATTGATCCACTGAGGATTTTGTTGGGGAATTCCTTCTTTGCCATTGACCATGCTCGGCCTGCGAAACTTCATCCGTTTTAAGGACAGACATCGATGTACACTCCAAATATTCACGAGTTCGAAAGGAATGTGTTTGTTATTGATAAAAGATAAAAGACTCACAAAAATAAATTTTGAAAAAGTTTTTTTTTTGTTTTAAAGTACTATCATCAAGAATAAAAATGCATGAAAAAAATAAAAAAAATGGAAATTTGATAAAAGGTAAAGATATGCTGGAAAATGAAATTTATTAATGGGGTGGTGGCTCCTTTGTGATTGTGTTTGGGACTGTTGATGACAAATGGGCTTTTTGTAGGGGACTGAGGAATGTTAATGATGACTGGACTCTTTGTGAATTGTGGGGGGAGTGCCAAGCATGGTTGGGCTTCATTATTGGGATGCTCATGAATATTGGGCTTTATTGTTGGGTGCCAATGAATATTGGGCTTTATGGTTGGATGCCGAGCGAGGTCGGGCTTTGATTAGATGCCGAGCGAGGTCGGACTTTGATGTTGGATGCCGAGCGAGGTCGGGCTTTTATGTTTGGATGCCGAGCGACGTCGGGCTTTGATGTTTGGATGCTGAGCGAGATCGGGCTTTTATGTTTGGATGCCGAGCGAGGTCGGGCTTTGATGTTGGATGCCGAGCGAGGTCGGGCTTTGATGTTGGATGCCGAGCGAGGTCAGGCTTTGGTTGTAGTTGGGGGTGCCAATGAGAATTGGGCTTCTGTGGCTGCCAATGGGTATTGGGCTTTTATGGGCTGGGGAATCCCGTCTTTCATGAAATTTCAGATTGCATGATTCATATGAGATTTGCGCAAGCAATTTTGATGCTCCCATTAATCCAAGATTGCACTAAACACAAAATTTATATCATACAGCTCAAGTTAAAAACATGTTTATCAATGAACGATACCTAACACACATTTTTGTTAAGTAAATGAACAAATTGAATATTAATTGTGGGGGGTATTGAACACTCATCCGGCAAGTTTGCTAACATTCCGATCAAGTTATGTGTCCATCTAATCATCGTTTCTAAAAGCACAAAAGCATTGATCACAAGGTCTTTGAGGGTTGTAATTTGGCTGGGTTACAAAAGAAATGTCATATGTGGGGAAATTGAATTCAAAAGGCCAAGCTAGGGGAACATTCTTTCTAATTTACACCCTTCCTTCTTTGTTCGATCACAACTCTTGGTGATTTACAATCATTTTCCTTTGATTTTGACAACTCTTTGATTTATTGATTTTTCTTTTCCTTTTCTCTTTTCTTTTTCTTGGTTTGCTTTTCTTTCTTCTCTTTCTTTCTTTCTTTTTCTTTTTTTCTTGGTTGTCAAGATCAATTACAAAATTTACTATTTCTTGACTTTCACAACCTCCTTTTTCCTTCAATTTAGTCTCAATGATACCCTAATTGAATGTTCCTTCCTCTTTTGGCAAGGGACGATAATCATGATGGTTAAGGGTTCAAAATGAAAGAAAAATATCAGAATTCAATAATGATTTAACTATGAACTGAATTTTTTACAAACTCCGGCAATTTCATTAAGCAATTGAGCTTATGAAAGTTGGCAGTTCATAGTTAATGATTCTGATTCATTAGGCTCAAAGGGGTTAACAAATACTCACTTCTCACAGGGTGGGCTATTTGTGGTCAAGTGTTTTTACTCATTTTCAAAAAAAATGCCTCGGTCATGTCAATGCTTTCGTACGATTTAAAACAACATTCAGATTTAACAAAAAAAGATCGAGTTAAACAAAAAATGCCGGTCTCCTGCATATGTATAATGATTTTGAGGATTCCTCACATTTTGGTTGGTTCTATATGATTCAAAGAATAAATATATTAACAACGCAAACTGTATGATATAACTTCTGTACTAAGTACATGTGGGTGCCAATGAGAATTGGACTTTTGTTAATTGGGGAAAAGGCCGCAGTAGCCTGGGGGAAGGTAACCTCGGGTTGAGGTACCGGAATCTTTTGATGAGTAGTGGGAATATGGATGAATTCCTCACCAAAGTCGAATGGCATGCCCCATGTACAACCGGGGGGGTCTAGCGTTTTGTTGAGCATCGGCATGTAATGTTGGAGCCAAAGTAGATGTTGATATGTGAGCTTGAAAGCTGGGGGGAGGGGGAGTTGTTGGTGGAATTTGTGCAGCCGCTAGTAATTTTACTAACTCCGTTAAATTCTCCACCTCAGTCCTCATGGATGTTAACTCTCCACGGAGTTCATGATTCTCTTGGTCCAAGTGTTCCATCTTTCTCCTTATACTCGCTCGGGTGTTGTATGTGTGGGTTGTTTTGGGACGACGAGCCACTTTTCTTGACGGGAAGACGCATAGTGTTGCGAATGAAATGCGACACCGATGACTCAATTCGGATTGTAAGAAATCCTCATAATAAGAAGGGAAATGAGTTTTGGACTCGAAGACGAATGTATGCATGATATGAATGATGTAAATGTAAATGCATGAAAAAAGTTTTTTTGCTTTTTGGGAGCACATGCTCAAATTGTTAGACAATTGCAAAACTGCCTTTGCAATTCCCAATAAAGTAAAATGATATGCAAAAATTATTTTCATGAATGTGAATGTATGGTATGCATATGAATGTTCAAAATTTCCCCCCATCCTCACATGTAGGCTCTAAAAGATGAGATTTCCTAAGAAGAGGTCCCTAGAGTCATAGATCTCACACGGAATGTAAGGTTGTCGACGGACATACGTCACGTGACTTCAATTCATTCCACGTGAAAATCTCCTCTAAGCGGGGTTTGGCATCCTACCTCACGGACATACGTCAACGTGGGCTTCCGCTCACAACCACCATTCTAACTTAGTTTTCTCTCGAGCTCGGGTAGAGAGCCTCACACGTCCGGCATTAACCCGAACAATGTGGAGTAACATCGCTCAAGTAACCCCACAATTTGATATATATAAATATGAAGCAAAATGATATATGTAAATGTAGGGCAAAAAAAAAAACAAATAAAGATAAGAAGATATAAACACGTAAGCAAAATGAAACAAATTAGCCTAAAAGCCGACTGAGATAGGCTTGACTCGTCATGCAAAAACAAAGTGTTTTATGCGAATCCCCAGTGAAGTCGCCATTTTTGTCGCGTCGAATTTCGGATATCAAGCTATTAGGAAGCATTGAATCACTAATGTTAAGTCACGACTGAACTTTTAATTTTTCGGGGAGAAAAGGAAAAAAGTTTGAAATTACCCTTTGAAAAAGATTTTAGGTTCGAAAGTCGATTATGCGAAGGGAAGGTATTAGCACCCCTCACATCCGTTGTACTCAACGGGAACCTCTTAGTCGGCTTAGGCTTAAAATGTTTCGAAGTTTTACTTGAGTGTTTAAACATATAAAAGAAAATACAATATAAAGGGAAAAAAAAAGAGATAAAAACAAACGAAAGGGAAAAAAGAAAGTTTTTTATTAATGGGCTTGACAAGATGTCGATCTTGCTCCTACGTATCTCCCGGTAGTCGGAGAATTCAAAGCGTACGTAGCTCTTTGGTAGAAAAAATTTGTATGTTGGTTTGTTATAATAAAAAAGGATTTGACGACGCGCGGAGGCGTAAAATGTTTAAATTATAAGGACAAGCGCTAAGGCGATAAACTCGCGCAAGGCGTAAATGTTTTAAAATAAAAAGACAGACGCACGGAGGCGTAAAAAGTTTAAAGATAAAAGACGGACGCACGGAGGCGTAAAAAAGCTTGAAAATAAAAGACAGACGCACGGAGGCGTAAATGGTTGAAAATAAAAGACAAACGCACAGAGGCGATAAACTCGCGCAAGGTGTAAATGGTTGAAAATAAACGCGCAAAGGTGCGAAAGGTTCGGATTGACCACGTGGGCCAAGAAAAAGGTTAAAAATGGCCACAAGGGGGCCAAGGGAAAGTTGAGCGTGCTAGACGCGTCAAAGGTGGAATGACGATTGCCCGAGCAACGAGACATACGTCACGCATTCGTGCAACCGAGGTTTGGGGAGACATACGTCAAGCCATTCCCGTTTCATTCAAGTTTGTTTTTGTTACTCGGAGAAATCTCAAAGGGAACCAAAACACTTTAAAAGGAAAATTGTAAAAAAGAAATCACGAACAAGTTTGTTGTTCGAGTTTAACAAGAATCTTCTGTTTGGAGTTCTGAGTCTGATCATCAAAGCCTAATCCAGTTTTTCCTTGTTGCTGAGCACCCAAAATTTCATGCAACACATTAGTAGCAGTATTCATCATTCTAACCTGCTTTTTCATATGTTCAAGTTGGGACTTTAACTGGTTCACTTCTTCTTTCAAATCTGAATTCTGCACAAGAAGTTCTCCTTTTTCAGCCTCCAGTTGAAAAATAGTCTCCTTCTGATCCAGAACTTGTTTGCAAACCTCAGCACTTCTGGTATACAGCTTCCTATAGTTGTCAGCTAGTTCATCATATGAGGTTTTAGCAGCTTCAGACACAGATGAGGCTTCAGACTCTGAGTCAGACTCTGAAAAAATCTCAGCTTCCTTCTTCAAGATAGCTCCTGACCTCACAACCAGACCAGTATCACACATATCAGATTCACTAACATCATCATCTTCAGAACTATCATCAGACCATGCAACAACTAGGCTCTTCTTCTGTTTCTTAAGGAAGGTAGGACATTCAGATTTGATGTGTCCATAACCCTCACGCTCATAGCACTGCACACCTTTAGCTTGGTTACTTTTCTCCTCAGACTTGGTCTTCTTCTCATCAGTTTCTTGCTTTTTGTTATTGAATCTGAAATTCTGACCTTTGGCTTTGGCTTTTCTGTTAACATTCTTCAGAATCTTGTTGAATTGTTTTCCTAGCAACACTAGAGCTTCTGATAAGTCATCCTCCTCAGACTCTTGTTGATCATCAGCTTCAGAATTCACACTAAAAGCTACACCTTTTCCTTTCTTATCAGGCTGTTTGCAGAATGCAGTTTCAAAGTTAAGCAAAGACCCAATCAGCTCCTCAACCTTCATGGCAGAAATATCATGAGCCTCCTCAATTGCAGTGACCTTCATGTCAAATCTTCTGGGTAGGGACCTGAGGATTTTTCTCACCAACTTCTCATCAGACATCTTCTCCCCAAGTGAATCAAAAGAATTTGCCATGTCCAGCACATTCATGTAAAAATCCTGAATGGATTCATCCTCCTTCATCTTCAGGTTCTCAAATTTGGTGGTCAGCAGCTGCAATCTGGACATCTTCACTTTAGAGGTTCCTTCATGAGTTGTCTTCAAAATTTCCCAGGCCTCCTTAGCAACAGTACACTGTTTGATAAGTCTGAACATGTTCTGGTCCACACCATTAAAGATTGCATTCAAAGCTTTTGAATTTCCCAGAGACAAGTCATCTTCAGCTTTGGTCCACTCCTCTTCAGGCTTCAGTACTCCAGTTTTGTTACCATCTTTGTCCAAAACCTCAGGATGATCCCAGCCTTTAATCACAGCTTTCCAAGTCCTGCTGTCAATAGATTTTAAGAAGGCACACATTCTAGACTTCCAATACTCATAGTTTGTGCCATCTAGTAGAGGTGGTCTATTGACATATCCTCCTTCTCTATCCATGCTTACCAGAAATTAAGTCCTCTGGATCTCACCCAAAATACAGGCAGGGTGCCTGCTCTGATGCCAATTGAAATTCTGGCCAGGCAATAAGAGAGTTACCAGGTTCTGAACCAAACAGGTTCTGAACAAAACGCAGGGCACAATAAAATGCTAAAACAGAGCACAAGTAAACACAATGCAAGAGCAGAAAATAAAGTGCAGGAAAGCTAAAGAACACACAAGGTTTGTTAACCCAGTTCGGAGTAAACACCTTCTACTCTGGGGGATACCAATCCAGGAAGGAATTCCACTATAGGAATTAATCCTTATGACTCAAGACACTGACTCCCAGTTCCCAGCCTAAGCAATTAACTTCCTCCTAGTTTTGAATTCTACCCAACACGTTGAGTATTAGAGACCACTAACTTCCTATTCAAGTAACTGCAACCCAGCCACTTGAACAACCCTGAAAACTACCCTGTTTTGAATAAAACTTTAATAACAAACCTTCATTCGTACCTACAGGCTTAGAATGAATTTACAACTCAATAAAAACTCTAAACCAACTCAAAACATATGAGTGGTGCACAAAACAAAGCTTACAAGCTTAAAAATAACACAGACTCAATTCTCTGATCTTAAACTCTATGAATTCGTAAGTCTTGAATAGCAGCAGCCCTCTTCCTTATATAGCCTTCAGCAGGTCTCTTAATTATGCTCCAAATCTTCTGAATTGATTTGTTACTGGAATAAGATTGAACCAATAATGTAACAAATAAAACTGCATCCAATCTTTGAAAGATTTAAAACAGAAAATATGAATTTTCATAACTTTGAACCAAATCTTCAAATATATCTTCTCCAATTAAACCAGCCTTCTAGAAGCAATTATACAAAGATAATTCCTTGCTAAATCTCCCAAGATACGCGCAAAAACAATCCAGCAAACCCAGCTTCTGATGTGGTCAACAGAAGTCAACGCTGGCTTCAGAACCTAAAACTGCTACTGAAGTGATACAGTGCTTCTGAAGAGCATTTCAGCTTCTGATGTAGATTTCAGCTTCTAAATGGCTTCAAATGAGAAAACTTGTAACTGAAGAAATGTTCAACATAAGGAAATGCTTCTATTCCATACTTTGGTTTTTGCCAAACAATGTAGCCAACACCAAAAGACTCAAAATTAGGTCATTAGTATGGTGGTAATTAGGGAGTGCGATGGGGCGGGTAGGGAGTTATCTCCAGCGAATTCAGAGGAGAGGGATAAGTTGTGGGGGGAAAGTATTAAACATGCAAAACAGTCAGATGGAACCACTGATTGGGTGGTGTTAGAGAAAGCCTACTACGGCCACTCCCTTTTAGAGGAATTTGCAAGTGATTCGGATGATAGCGAAGGGGGGAATAGTAGTGGGAATTCATCTGACTGCGTTATTCTTTCTGTTCCCCCAGGTCTCTTTTGTAGGAAAGGCATTTGCTATATGGCGTCGTTGTGTAGTTCAGAAAAAGAGAGCTTCGAGGATGAAGTGATCAGCTCGAAATCCATATATATGGATCCCAAAAAAGTGGAGTTTTTTCGAAGCAAACTTCATGTGTCCTCCACGGGATTTGAAGAGGACGTGATCCTGGAGCACTGTCGCCCGGGCGAGAAGGTGTGCCTCGCAGGCCAAAGAGGGTTAAGAACGAGATGTTACATATGTACACGGATGTATTTGAAGACTTGGGCGTGAAGTATCCATTCACGCCCTTTAAGGTAGACGTGCTTAACTGGCTGAATGTGGCGTCGTCTCAACTTCAGCCCAACAGTTGGGCATTCATACGAGCTTTTGAAATTCTGTGTGAGGGGCTGGGCTTCCAACCTTCGGCTGGGTGTTTCTTTACTTTCTATGGTACCAAGGGGGTGGACAAGCTGTCTTGGGTGTCCGTCAGCCTCTCATTATAAGAACTGGAAGCTGACATTTCTTAGGACGCGGGGGGGAAAGGATTGTGAAGCAACTGCTGTGCGGGTCAATGCTGAGCTGAGGTTCCCCATATGCTGGACGAGTGCTCCGGCGTCCATCACGGGGTTTGAGTATGAGAAGTTGGACGAGTATGACAAAGGCATCGTTTGTTTCTTGGATAAGATGTTGCCTATGAACATTCGGGTGCTGTTGAATAGGGAGGGAGATGTGGATAACTTAGAAGCTTATTTGCGTGAGTTAATTTTATTTGTTAATGTATTTATTTTGCTCGCCTGTCCTCTTACCTTTGTAACCTCTTATTGTCTTTATTTTGTTAGAAAACATGGCGCCTATGACTGCGACAGGGAGGAAGAAATATCTTGAAGAGGTCAGGGCTAAGAAGGCTGCTAAATGGTTGGCTGTCAGTGACCCTTCTGGCCTTATCACTCGCAAATCCAAGAGGAAAGCTGACAGTGTTCCTGATATCCAGACTGAGACCATTGTAGAGATTGTGAAGGACAAAGGGCAGATCTCGCTCGAGAAGGATAAGGCGACAACTGAGAAGAGGAGGAAGAAAGCGCACTCCCAGTCCTCGTCTGGCGCCGCTGGGGCCAGTGAACCCGTCAAATGCTTTTGGGATAAGGATTTTGACTACTGTACGTACGTGAAGGAAATGATGGTCTTTAACTCTGAAGATGTGGAGGCTGGAAATCAAGGCGTTGTCCCATTCATGACGAGGGATGTGGGAGTCCAATGCCTGCGATCTATCATGATTTTAGATGAGTGAGCAATTGCCCCAGACCAAGGTGACGGCGATGGAAAAGGAGCTGAAGGAAGCTAATGAGGCGAAGGAGGCTATGAAGCTCGAGCGTAACGAGCGCATCTCAGATCTGAAGATCGGTCATGCGGCGGACCTGGCTGGAAATTACGTGATCATCAGTAAACTTCAAGGTGACATTGTAGCTGGTGTGGAGAGCGAGGGTCAGCTCAAAGCTGACATTTCGGAGGCTAAGGGCGAGCTGGCCTTGACTTTTGATGCTGGCTTCGAAAGGGCTAAGGCTCAAGTCGCCTTTCTGCACCCTGGCGTTGATCTGTCAGCTCTTGATTCTTTTAAAATTGTTGTAGATGGCGCCTTAGTGGACGAGGAATGATTTGTGTAATTTATTTGAATATGGCACAATTTGTATTGACTTGAATTTATGCTTATGGTATTTTAATTTCCTTTCTTAATTCTGCTTTATTTTTCGATTCTTCTTAATATGATGATGATTAGTTATGCTTCTGTGGCACTTATTTTGACTGAGTCGTTTTATGTGATTAATGTATGTTTCCTCATGTTTAAGACTTAAGAGTACTTCTTGGGCGAGTACTTAGTTTGACCCCTCGTAGCCTTCTATGGGCGGATACTTTTTGCTCACGACGTCTTAGAGCCCACCTGAGGGTTAAGGAATTAAGCGAGTACTTTTTTTCTTGCTCGCGACGTCTTAGAGCCCACCAAAGGGTGAAGGAAATAGGCAAGTACTTTTTCTCTTGCTCACAACGTCTTAGAGCCCACGTAAGGGTTAAGGAATTAGGCGAGTACTTTCTTTTCTTGCCCGCGACGTCTTAGAGCCCACCTAAGGGTTAAGGAATTAGGCGAGTACTATCTTTTTGCTCGCGACGTCTTAGAGCCCACCTAAGGGTTAAGGAATTAGGCGAGTACTTTATATTCTTGCTCGCGACGTCTTAGAGCCCACCTAAGGGTTAAGGAATTCGGCGAGTACTTTTTCTCTTACTCACGACATCTTAGAGCCCACTTTATAAGGGTTAAGGATTTTAAGTGAGTACTCTTTTTTTTGCTCACGACGTCTTAGAGCCTACTTAAGGGTTAGAGTACTTTCTTTCTTGCTTACAATGTCTTAAAGCCCACTTAAGGGTTAAGGATTTTAAGTGAGTACTTTCTTTCTTGCTTACGATGTCTTAGAGCCCACGTAAGTGTTAAGGATTTTAAGTGAGTACATTCTTTCTTGCTCACGACATCTTAGAGCCCACTTAAGGGTTAAGGATTTTAAGTGAGTACTTTCTTTCTTGCTCACGACATCTTAGAGCCCACTTAAGGGTTAAGGAATTAGGTGAGTACTTTCTTTCTCTTGGCATTATTGATCTGTTGCAGGCGATGTATGCAATACAAAATAGATGATGTAGATACAATTTGATAAGAGAGTGCCTCATTAAAAACCCCTGCTATTGCAGGGGAAAAGCGTGCTCCCTACTCTTTTTGATTAAATAAAAGATACAAGAAATTAAAACAAGGTAATCATTATGGCGGCTTTACAGGCTTCTGAGCTCGCCCTTTGAATTGTAATGGCGAGCGTCTCTCTGTTTGGCAGCAAAGTCTTCGCTCCATGCAATATGCATGTCTCACTAGTTTCCTCTGTGAAATTACCATGACGCCAGGTTGGCTTATTGACCGGCTTGACTCATGGATACAAAGCAAGGTAACAACACACTTTGGCGGGGTTGACGCTAAGCATATCTGTCGGTTGATGAGCGAAGAGGTTTAGGTTCTTCCTCAGGAGTTCTGTTACGCTCAATTCTTTGGTTGGATCTAAAGATGTCTTCATTCCGGTCGTCTGATGAGGCTCCGGGCCTATCAAAATCTCTTTTAGACCTTTAGTGGGTTCGAGGCGCTTTTGCTGAAATTCCTCTCCTGGATCCATGTCGACGACGTTCACCTGGTGTGCTTTGGTGTTGCTGGCTCCCTTCTTTTTCTTTTGTAGCTTCAAACTATTGTGGTAACACTCCCGGGCAATTTTCTGGTCTGCTCTGATAGTGCTAACTTGTCCATTCTCCAATGGGTACTTCATGATGAGGAATTTAGTGGATACATAGGCATTAAGAAGGTTGAAAGCTGGGCGGCCTATTATGATGTTGTAAGAACAAGGCGAGTTGACCACTAAATATTTGACTCTGATGGTTTTGGCGTTGTTGCCTGTACCGAAAGTTGTTTTCAAAGTGATGTACCCACGAACGTGCACTTGTTCTCCTGTGAAGCCAGCCAGGGTCCCCTTGAAAGGCTGCAACTCGTCCTCATCAAGTCCCATTCTCTCAAAGGCATAGTAGTAAAGGATATCTGCAGAGCTGCCGGGATCAATCAACACTCTCTTGACATCCCAGTTGAAGATTTGTACATTGATGACCATATGATCGTCATCATGGGGAATTATTCCTTCGCGATCACCACTTGAGAAGGTGATGTTTGGCTTATGCTCTGGCATGGTCGTCCAGGAGCATGACTTGTCATACATACCTCTTTCAGGAAGCACTGGACTCGCCGCCTCCTGCGAATCCACTAGATATAGTGTTCAGTGTGTGGCCCTCGCCATCCTTTGCAACATCCTTCTCCTTTGGCGCGTCCTCAGGAGGGCGCCTATCTCCTTCCATGTTATCTTTGACGTATCCTCGCAGCCTACCATTCTGGATTAACTTTTCGATTTCTCTCTTTAGATGAATACAGTCATCTGTGGTGTGGCCCTTTATGCGGTGGTACTTGCACCAAGCATCTCTGTCATTGCCCATCTGATTCCACTTTAGTGGTGGGGCATCTGGGATAAGTCTTGAGTGGTAGACGTCCTTCCAAATTTTTTTGCACTGAGTGTTAAGTGTTGTGAAGGATTCGGGCGCGGTAGGACGATTGTCAGATGCATGTCGCTTAAAGAGCGCTCTCTCTCTGGAGACATGCGGGTAGTAACTTCGGCGGTGGTCATAGTTACTGGGGGCGTGCTCTTTGGAATCTCTGGCTTTCTTCTCGGTGTTACTTTCTTCTCCCTTGATGTAGCACTCTACCCTGGACATGATTTCCTCCATTGAGTCAGCTGGTTTTTGTGCCAGTGACTCGTTAAATTGGTCGGCCCGTAGTCAGTTTTGAAAAGCTCCTACAAACAATTCCTGGTTTGGGTTGATGACTTTGATGGTGGCGTCATTATAACATGTAAGGTATTCACAGAGTGATCCGTTTGGTCCTTGACTAACATTGAAAAGGCTAGTGGATGAGACTTTTCGGTGGCAGCTAGCCGAGAACTGGTGCATGAGTTTGTACGTCATGTCCTAGTAACTGATGATGGAGAATCGTGGTAAGTTCATATAACATCTAAGGGCAGCGTCTTTGAGGGTTCCGAATAACAACTTGCACTTAAGAGAATCGACGACACTGATGATGGCCATTTGAGTGTTGAAAGCGGTGATATGCTCCACTGGGTCACTTTTGCCGTCGAAAGATGAAAGAGAGGGCGACTTAAAGTTCTTCGGGACTGCGCGTTCCATACTTCAGCGGATAGTGGTTGAGGGTCAGGATCGGCCGATTCATCTTGTTGGGATCCATTTCCTTCGGCGTGTTGTTGCTGTTGGATGGTTTCCATGGTTGCTTGCAAGGCTTCGTTGTGGTCACGAAGCTGCTGGATCTGTTGTTGTAGAGCTTCTAAGGCCGCCGGATCTGCCATCATAGTGATGGTGAGGGTTGTTTGAGTTCGTGAATTAGAGGTACGACTTGGGGATCGCAGATCTGAGACTTGGAACCGTGGATTGCAGAGGTGCAAATTAGGGTTCACCTAGTGGCGGACTATTTCTGATTTTGAGAAGGTTTGATTGTGAATCGCGGCGGATTCAAAATGGCTAAGGTTGTTCTGAAGCGTGCGGCGGATTCGCGGCTTCGAGGTGTTTTCGGGCCACAAATCAGCTACTTTCTGATTCAGAGATGGCGGCTAGGTCAGTTTTACCGTAGCCCCACGGTGGGCGCCAACTGTACTAGCTGTGAGTACAATCTAGGAAAACTAGGGTTTTCAGGTCTGTTTTGGTCATGCTTTGGGAATGATCCCAAGCTTACTATTTCTAGTCCCAATTTGGGCCTATCCGGCCATGGTTTTGGGCCCAAATCATAAAGGGCCAAAACCATCGCTAGAGCGCCCTTACAGGCTGCTAAGGGCGCCCCTAGAGGGTTCCTTTAGGAGAGTTCCCTAAAATTGTATACGATTGTCAGGTGGGCTTTGTGCCCTTCTAGAGGGCGCCCAACCTTGCTCTAAGGGTTCAAGCCCTGTTTTTAGGGCTCTAAGGCCTAAATGGTAAGATCTACGGTCCACAAACAAAATATCAATTAACAAATATAATTAAATAAATAATAATAATAGTAGATAAATCTAATACTAAAAATCGAGTTGTTACACTTGGTACTTGTACTTGCTGTGAGTACAATCTAGGAAAACTAGGGTTTTCAGGGTTTCTTTAGGTCATGCCTTGGGAATGTTCCCAAGGTTACTATTTGTAGTCTCAATTTGGGCATATCCGGCCATGGTTTTGGGCCCAAATCATAAAGGGCCAAAACCATGGCTAGGGCGCCCTTACAAGCTGCTGAGGGCGTCCCCAAAGGGTGTCTTTAGGAGAGTTCCCTAAAATTGTATAGGATTGTCTGGTGGGCTTTGTGCCCTTCTGGAGGGCGTCCAACCTTGCTCTAAAGGTTCAAGCCCTGTTTTTAGGGCTCTATGGCTTAAATGGTAAGATCTACGGTCCACAGTCCAACAAGCACGAGCTTTGGAACAAGGTGAAGTGATTAAACTGTCACTGGGGATCTGTCTATGATCTTTGGCCCAGCAAGTGAGACTTACGGGAAATGAAGCTATGTGAGAATTTTTAAATTACTAGGTGTGCAAAGTGAATACCAACTGATATACTGCAGCCCCCTAAATAGTGGAAGCTTTTATGAGTACTAGCCCAACATGGGTGCTAGCCCAACAAGAGTATTCATATAGCCCAACAAGCACGAGCTTTGGAACAAGGCGAAGTGATTAAAACTGTGTAAAAAAGAGTGACTTTATTGAGTGGCTCAGACCGCCATGCCAGAACTAGCCCAACATGGGGCGTGATTCTCTTTGAGGTTTAGATTCAGGGCGCGCCCAAGTGAGATCCGACGGCTGAAATGGGGCAACCATTCACTCTCTCTGACGTGTTCACATCGCAACGGTTCTTGGAAATCGTGCCCACCTACATGACGTCATCTGCGCGTTTCCCCAGGCTTTTGTACTTTAAACTGAAACGGATATACTTTTCCTCCACTTTCAGGTTTCCTTTACCCTTTTCACTTCCTTCACTCTCGCTTTTTCTCTCCCAAATCGTCCTTCATCATTCAAACCGTTCCAGTCTTTGGAGATCGTCGCGCTCCTCAAATCCAGATCGTTCCAGGCTTTGCACCTTGCTTTATATCTCCTGTTCTTCGCTGCGTTCATTAAAAACAGGTAACTTTCCTTCAAACTCGTCCTCTGTAAGTTAGGTCTTTGCTTCTTGTAATTTAGGGCTAGAATATGGCGCTTATTGAAGAGTGTTATTGGGAGGGTAATGTAATATCTCTGGAGAATTCGGAGGAGAGGGATAGGTTATGGAGCGAAGCTGTTAGGCATGCAACGCGATCGGACAGAACCACCAATTGGGTGGTTTTCGAAAACGCCTATTATGGCCATTCTGTTTTAGGAGAGTTTTCGGGCGACTCAAGTGATAGTGAGGGGGGAACAATAGTGAGAATTTGTCTGATTGTGTTGTTCTTTCTGTTCGCCCAGGTCCCTTCTGTAGGAAATGAATTTTTTACATGGCGTCTTCTAGTGGTTCAGAGCAAGAGAACTTCGCTGACAAAGTACTTCGCTCGGAGTCGATGTATATGGATCCCCAGCGAGTGGCGTTCTTTCGAAGCAAACTCAGTGTGTCCTCGACGGGATTTGAAGAGGACGTGATCCTGGAGCTTTGCCGCCCTAGTGAGAAAGTGTATCTACGGATGCCAAAGGGCGTCGTTCATGAATTCTTCTACATGTATACGGCTGTCTTTGAAGACCTGGGCGTGAAGTATCCCTTCACGCCCTTTGAAGTAAGTGTTCTAAACTGGCTAAACGTGGCGCCCTCTCAACTCCAGCCCAACAGTTGGGCGTTTATAAGGGCTTTTGAGATCATGTGTGAGGGACTAGGTTTCGAGCCCTCGGCTGGCTCCTTTTTCACTTTTTATGGTACTAAAGGGGGTGAACAAGTTGTGCTGGGTGTCCGTCAACGCGTATTCTGGGAAAGACACAGTGATTAAGCAGTTGAAGGGCGAAGTCGCCTCTAGAGTTGAGAGAGAGACGGCGCTGAAGGTTGAAATCTCAGAGGCCAAGGGCGAGTTGGCACTGTCCTTTGAGAATGGTTTTGATCGTGCCAAAGAACAGGTCGTCTTTCTACATCCTGGCGTTGATCTCTCGTCTCTAGATTCTTTTAAGGTTGTTGTAGATGGCGCCCTAGTGGACGAACCATAATCCTACTGTTGTAATTTTTAATTTTGCTTTGAATTTAGCACACTCATGGTTTGTAATGATGCATTATTCTCTTTATGCTGTTTAACTTTTCTTCTATTATTTAGCTTCGAATTTATTCTTTTTTAATGGCGATGCTTTAAAAAATGCCTCCGGAGCGATGACTATTTCTTGTGCCTATTTCGCGACTTGTTAAAATTTGTCAAACCGTTTTTATTCTCAATGGTATTGTTTTGTTGAGGCATCTTTTTTGTGTGGAACTTCTTACTTTCGCGACGCCTTAGAGCCCTCTTTTGGGTTAAGGAATTAGGTGGCGATTTCTGTTTAGCTCACGACGTCTTAGAGCCCTCTTTTGGGTTAAGGAATTAGGTGGCGATTTCTTTTCAGCTCACGACGTCTTAGAGCCCTCTTTGGGGTTAAAGAATTAGGTGGCGATTTCTTTTCAGCTCACGACGTCTTAGAGCCCTCTTTGGGGTTAAGGAATTAGGTGGCGATTTCTTTTCAGCTCACGACGTCTTAGAGCCCTCTTTGGGGTTAAGAAATTAGGTAGCGATTTATTTTCAGCTCACGACGTCTTAGACCCCTCTTTGGGGTTATGGAATTAGGTGGCGATTTATTTTCAGCTCACGACGTCTTAGAGCCCTCTTTGGGGTTAAGGAATTAGGTGACGATTTCTTTTCAGCTCACGACGTCTTAGGGTCCTCTTTGGGGTTAAGGAATCAGGTGGCGATTTCTTTTCAGCTGCTTTTATTTGTAGCTTGGCGTTGTCTAGCTTGTTATGATGATGCCTGCAGTATCAGACTTATGACACAAATAAAAATAAATAAGAGTAAGGTGTCTCGTTAAAAACCCCAGTCCTTGCAGGGGAAAAGAGTGCTCCCCTACTCCTTTTAATTAATTGAAAAAATACAAAGAGTTCCAATGATAAAATATTACGGCGGCTTGATTCTACATAGCTCGCCTTGTGATAATAACGAAATATTTAACTGTAGTAATGGTGCAGATTCACTGCATTCCAGGTCCGTGACACCGCATCTCCGTTCAGCTCTTCTAGCTTGTATGCTCCATGTGAAAGCTTTTCCCTAACTCGGTATGGCCCCTTCCAGTTAGGTAGTAGTTTGCCAACTTCCTCGTCCAGTACTCCCACACGAACAACTTCCTCGTCCCACCAAACTATCACACAGACTTGTTCGACTGGCAATGTCAACATTGCGCGACCAAAATCTTTTTGTTCATAGACCAACAAAAGCCTCGAAAACCTTTGACCTTAAAGAGAGTCTCCCACCCAAATATCGTACCAAAAGCTCGTGAAATTCTTATTACCCACCGCTTTGACAACACCCTCATAAAACAAATTTGTACTCACATCTAATAACAACATTATTCATTAAAGAAGAAAATATAACTATCAAAATTACATTTTTAAATAAAATAGAGCTTTAATTGTAAAGTTTATGATTTCAGGTAAAATCCCTTTGCTTTGATCAAAGAAAATTGTTGATAAAATAGAGCTTTAATTGTATACTGTTTTGTATGAATTTTTATGCTAACAAATTTGGTTTTCAAACCAATTTTTAGAACCATAGAATTTCTTTAAAGTATGTATTTTACGGGGACCAAAAGAAAGTCAAAATGGTCGTAATGGCATGACTGTAATTTTGGATGTGTTTCCATTTGTAGATTTCCCTCACGTGGTAATTTACAAAACTAAAAGGAAGCGTGACAAATGTTTCCCGTTAATTTCCTGGAAGATATTTAGTACATGGCAGATAGTGACACTGTTATTATTTATTCTTTTAATGTGAAATGTAAGAAAAAACATAAATTTGACTATTATTATCTGCTGAGAAAGACCCTTATCATTGACTCTTATTATACTAGAACATGTTGGGATACGAAACACGTTTTGGGATATGAAACACGTTTTGGGTAGGACTATGCTCTGACACAAAGAAACTAAGTACATACAAGACCTATATATTTTTCTCATCTTGAAGAAACCCACCCACTCACTCATTGAGTTTGAGTTCACTTATTTCTGAAAAAAAAAAATAATTAAGATGGCAAGAACACCTTCTTGGGACAAAAGTGGAATGAGGAAACACTACTACAAAATAATCTTCGTTTTGGATTTTAACAGCGTTCGTGAAGAGCTATTAAAGCACCCGCTATTAAAGGTTTGAACCTTATAATAGTGTTTTAGAAGCGCTATTGAATAACTGTTTCAATAGCACTTATAGAAAAGCACTAGTATAGCCTGTTTTTTTTTTGTGTTATTAAAGTCGTTTTCTAACGGACGTTTCTTAGCGCTTTCTGAAAAACGCTATTGTAGCCTATATTTTTGTGTTATTGAAGTCATTTTTTAAAGGCGTTTCATAGCGTTCAAGTGAGAGCCCTAATAAAAATTCAATTGTTTTTTTTAATAATTAAATCTACAACCAAAAACGCAATAAATAATCTACAATCAAAAGCACTATAATAAGATACTGAAATATGAATATAGCAACCAAAGCTTAAAATAGATTACAAGTTGCTAATAAATCTCATAATATTAATCAATCCAAAAGGACATTAATGTATACTTGCATAAAAATGCAAAGTCGGTGCATAGCAGCCACAAAAAACACCTAAAAGCAGTCACACTTACCAAAACAAAAAAACACCTAAATTTGAGAGGACTCCTGACAAGCTATCCAACGTCTAGTTGATAAATATACCTGCAACATTTCCCATGTGTCGATTAATATGAAACGAAAAATTAATTAACATTGACTTTCCAACACAACAGTCAGTTTAAAATAACTCAATTAAAAAACGTAAATGAAAATAGTTGAAAAAGAAAACGAAACTCCCTAATATACTCGACCATAAAGGTTGCCCAATCCTCCTCGACCACAACTAGCTTATCTTTAGAGTAGGTTTTACATTTGTGAGCTTCAAAGTACTTCAAATATAAAAGTAGCGAAAAATTGAGTTAGAAAATGAATGCCTATATATATGATTACAAATTAATAATATATTTAATATCACATACGTGCATTTGTAGGGATCGTATCTTGATTTTCCAATATTATCTCTTTCATAAATCGCATGACAAAATAGCCACAGTCAATGCCATTAGTTTGCGTGGAACACTGGAAAAAAAATTTACATCAATAAAATTTAATCCACAAAATTAATCAAAAATACTATTGATTAGAAAATACCTTTATGTTTATCCATCTGATTTACTTGACTTTGACTTTGACTTAGAAGTTTTGGCACGACAAATACACATGGCGCTACCAAAATTAAATCAACTTCAAATGAGTAATAACGCTCAATAACCATACTTATGTTAATGTTAAATCAAAAGAATCAATACTAACTACTCCGTAACAACATTCTAAGCATGGGAATATGATTTTACTAGTGTCTTTTGCATGAGCAATAGCAAACTTAATAAACTCTTTCGCTCCTTCTCGGTACTCCTTTGACGCTCGATTGGTAGACAGCCATTTCCGATCCATAGTTCCTAGGTCTCGATAGTTAGATATTGGGAATTGGGAAGAGTTAGTTTGAGTTTATTGGTAACAAACTAGTTAAAATTTGGTTCTAACAACTGAGTTATGAATTATATGCTTAATTTACGAGGGACGCAAGACCACTAATAGTATACCATAGTAGATTTTGAATTATCCTATCATGAGACTGAGAGCAAAAGGTGTTTAAGGAGCAGCCTTAGCTTGAAAAAGCTTGTCAAATTGTAGAATCCATCATTTCTAAAGCTTGTCAAACATGAAAAAGCTTCTCAACAAAACTTCAAAGAAGCTTTAACCAAATTGTACCTTACGAATTGACTCACACTAACTAGCTAGGTACTACATTACAAATTGTGGCCTAAATTACCATATGGTAAAATTTAGAGATTGAGCACCATAATTATGTAGCTGCCATAAGTGATCAAAATTTATGGTCCACTGTTGTGATATAATAGTAAATGTTTGAAACAAATTTAACTCTCAACAAAGAGACTCCAAATTGTAGTGGTCTCTATTAATAACTATATAGCAGCAATACTCTAGTGATTAAATATGTTTTCTAACATAATTAACTAGTGATTAATTAGTATACTATCTTCTAATTGCACGCTTCAAATTGAAAAGTTTATCTGATGGTAGAAATATCATTACGAGTGGATTTTTGAACTTAATTAGTGCACTTATGTACGGATACCCAATACTAGTGCAACAAGTCAAGAACTTATGTTAAATAAACTTTACTTAGATTTTAGAGATTCAGACACATAATTGTTGGTAATCTAGCATTTTTGCCACATTAATTCTAATTAATCAAGACTTTTAGTTGCTAATTGAAGTGTGATACAAACATATAATTTATATATATATATATATATATATATATATATGTATGTATGTATGTATGTGAATATGGCACTGGATATCATCAAAAACATACTTGGAAGGTTGTATAGCAGATTATAGACCAAGTCAAGTCATTGCTTGCTTTTATGACCAGCCAAAGCTGGAAAAAGAAAACTTAGCCAATGTAAATACTTGGACCCACTTTTTTGTCTACCACGATAAGGGCCCAATTATGTTAATTAGAAAAGGTAGACAATTGCCTAACTTGTGTTCTTTTGGAGTCCTGGTTTTAAGGCAGACGAATTTTAAACCCCTCAGTTTTGTATACTATTGATGCTCTATAAGCAGAAGCTATAAGCAGAATCTATAAGCAGCAGCTATAAACAATTAGATATAAGCCTTAAGCAAAAACAATAAAAAATTATTTCAACCAAAACCATAAGCCATAAGCCATAAGCATGAAAACATAATAATAATCATAACAATTGAAAATTATTTTCAGCAAAAGCCATATAATGTTGGAACAAAATGTGTAAACAATGCCTCTTTTGAGTTTTGATGATAACAACGTATTAAAAAGAAAATTAGATATGTTAATACTTGTTTCAAGTGTGCAGGTCCATAAACTAAAAATTATTCAAGTATCAATCAAGTTTGGTTCTGAAGGAACAAGTTTAAGAGAAAGGAAATATTGTTGGAAGCTTGTGTTGCAAGTCAGAATTTGAAGTTTTAGAAGCTCAAGGATCAGAAGCTGAAGACCCAGACTCTGAAGTCTGAAGGATCAGAAGCTGAACGATCAGACTCTTAAGTCTGAAGTATCAAAAGATGAAGACTCAGACTCTAGAGTATCAGAAGTCAACTGGTGTCATTGTCATCAAGGACATAGTACAACCACGACCTCTGCAAACTTCTCAGAGTCAGAAACATTCTTTGCAACTTTGTCTCCTTGGACAAGACATCCAATCCATTTTAAGGAAAGGATTCAAACGGTATTCTTCATGGTACGTATCCAAATCAAGGAAAAAATCAATGTTGGATCAAACTTCAAATAAACCGACTCTATTGATGATCTGGCATCTTCTCAACGTCTCTTTACTCCTCTATATAAAGGACTGAAGACTTGAAGAAAACTTACTGAACAACTAGACTCTGAAAATTTGAATAGTGCCAATACTCTGCCAAATTCTATACGCATCAAACACTTAGAAATTCTTACAAACTCTCTTCTCTTAGAATTTCTTAAGTCTAGAGTCTGAAAACTGTGTTGTATTTTGTGTACACCACTGATAGTATATCAAGTGTTCAAACCAAACATATTTCTTTGTAACTTTGTTTGTTGAGAAGTCTCTTGCTTTTGTGCTTGAGCAATTAGAAGTTTCTTGTTGTGTGCTTGAGCAATTAGAAGTCTCTTACTGTGTGTTTGATCATCTGGAAATATCTTGCTTTTGTGCTTGAGCAATTTGTACTCAATGGATTATAGTGAAATCTCTTGTAAGTGACAAGGGGACTGGACTACTTCCGGGTTGTGGAAGGAACCATTATAATTGTTTGTGTGTCTCTCTCTCTCTCTCACTCATTTACTTTCAATCTGTTGTGTCTTAACTCTGAACTTATCTTTAGATTTTGATCATACATCAGAAGCTGAACTAACTCCAAATCCCACAGTTCTTCCCTTTTTCATGTTCAGGGTTTGGAACATAGACCTTTCTCCTGTCATGTGTCGGGAGTATAGCCACTGTCCAGGTACCATGATCTTTCCTTTTCTTTTACTCTTAAGCATATCTGCAGCTTCAATGATTTCAGACTTGGGTACCCATATCTTTATGGGTCATTTTTGGTTACTTCTTAAAGGATATGATTTATTTTGCACCTTATGTCTGACATTCTGAGTTATAAAAGGTTTTGTATAGACTGGTTTGGTATCCTTTGATGGTTTCCTAAACACAGCTCTTTGAAAATGTGAGTCTGATCTTTTCAGAATCTGAGGCTTGCTAGTCTTAGGTTCTGATCTTTTCAGAGTCTGAACATTTTCAGGTTTAGAATCTGCTTTCCTCATAATCTTAGACTTAGAACCTCTTGGTTTTGATTTCTGCAGAGTCTTAGGTCCTGCTTTCATCAACACCTTTGGTTCAGCAGTCTTGGATTCTGGGTAGTTCAGAACTTCAAACTCAACAGTCTTTGATTCTGATGGTTTCAGAATCTCAGCAGTGTCTGACTTTGGTACAAAACACACCTTAGTACCTTTCATAATATCTCCAGAACAGGATGATAGGTTTGTTTCTTTTGAATGATTGAATGGATCATTTGTGAAACAATACATTCTCCCCCTGTTTCTGTTAATATTGTAAATCATAGATGCAACTTTGCTTCTATTGATTCTAGTTAGGATGAACTCCTGAAGTGTAATTTCTTGCTCACTTGGGACTTCATCAGGTTTCTTATGAGCCATTTCTCTCAAATTTCTTACTTCTTCATCTATCTTATTGATATGATTATGAAGTTGGAGATTTTCATCAGACAACAAGTTATATTTCTTTTTCAAAGATTTTAATTGTTTTATCTTGCTTCTGAGATGGTTCATAAGTTCCTTAACTGTATCAACAAGTTCAGATTGAGTAAGTTCAGAAAATACCTCATCTTCATCCTCAGAGTCTAAACCTGACTCTGTATCAGAAGATGTTGTTGCCACTAAAGCTAGGTTAGCTTCTTCTTCATCATCCTTCTCAGATTCAGATTCATTATCAAGATCATCCCATGTTGCCATAAGACTTTTCTTGAGCTTGTTTCTGAAGTTGCTTCATTTTGAGCTGGTCTTCTTGGATTTCTCCTTTGATTTGTCCTTCTGTAACTTAGGACAGTCAGCAATGAAATGACCAGTCTTTTTGCAGTTGAAGCAACCCTTTATTTTTATTGTTATATCCTTTGTGAAATCACTTTGAGCCTCCATGCAAATTTTCTTTCTTTGATAGCATGAAAGCTAGTACCTCACAAACATTGGTTGTGAAAGTTTCTGAATCTCATAACATTGGTTATGGTAGATTGTGAATCAAAAGTTATAGGTTGGAAGAAAAGTATTTCAAATAGGGAATCGCATGACGACTATATGTGCGTGTGGTAATATATCCCACCATTAACCTAAGCCACATTATAACCTTTAAAAGACCTCTATATGTGTGTGTGGTAATATGTTCCTTTTTTAAAATTGCTTCAATTTTATAGCAAGGTGCAATCACATGACGACTGGAGTATGACAAATGATTTGACCAGCCCCGCTGGCTTTGGGAGGTACATACGTGTATCTTGGAATTGTAAGTGGTCGAGAGTAGGAGTATCTTCTCTATGCTTGTACCACTTGCATGGAGATGGTATGTTAGTCAAGTCTGGAAGTGGGAAGAATGACAATCTGAGCACAATCTTCGAAAAGGTATATTCCATCATCAAATTTATGTAAATTCTAACTTCTTGCTATTGTGTTTCTTAAGGACAAGCAACAGTTTAAGTTTGGGGTTGTGATGAAGGAATAACATGTGATATTTTTAGCTATGTTTTTAGTTTAATTCTTGTTTTCCAAGTCGTTTTTGGTGGAAAAAACCCTATTTTCACTTTCTTAACCCCTAGGTATTCATGCACTATAAATAGAGGCCCTTGCACACTCTTTTATTCATTTAGAAATCTAATGGTACAAGACAAGGGTCAAGCATGAGGAGCTTCAAGGCAGATGATCTCCATCCTCCTCTTATTCTCTCTATGATATGTTTTTCTATTGTTTTGTAATGATGTTGGTTGCCATGAACAACTAAACCTTTTTTATTAGGGTTCTACGATGAATCCCTTCTTATTTGTTGGAATTTATTATTAATAAAGTTTTTATTCAGTTTATAATCTAAAGTCTTTAATTCGTATATGTTTGTTTTTTTTACCATATCTTAGATGGAGCAATATTACGATTGACAATCCTCGCCTCCATTCGAACAAGGCAGTAGTACTGAATTGCTTAGTTTATACTATAATTGAATCTAAGTATGAATTTAGGGCTATAATTCATCACAAGGGAATCCCGCAATTTCAAACGGTTGAGTTGCGGGGATTAAAATAAAATTTCACTGATTCATCACGGGGTTATGTTCTACTTTCTTAAATAACATAAGACAGGTTTTAAACTAATGATTTCAATATTTAATTTCCAACAAATACGAATGGGGATTCAAGGATTCTTTAATCATCGTTAAACTTCTAAATTAACAAAACATAATCTTACATTAGACATGACAAATAAAACTCTGCAACCACTTCAAAACTCTTCTCTTTTATTTGATTTTATAAATAGATTCTGATAATTACCGAGTTGAATGACAATACACGTGAAGACGATTAACTTACTACTTTATTACTTAATACGATTTGGTACACTTGCCAATTCACTGAAATCGTCATCTTTTTCAAAGCCTTTTTCACTTATTTTTCTCAGATCCTCTTATTTAAAAAGCTAAGTAAGTGTTTATTTTGAAATGGTTGTCATTATTAAGGGCTTTTGAGAGTAAGACATGGATAAATTCCGCTAAATCAGTGGTAAAAACAAAAATAGTAAATAAACTGTTAGGTTGAATTCTAGGTGAGAATCAGTTTTCGAAAAGTTCATGAGTCAAGAGCCGACATCACTAGCATTGTCTTTTAAGTATCATGAAATTATGGTAAGGACATGCTTCTTCTTCTCACTACTTTAATGTTTTCTATAAATGTAGGTGTCTTGTAATAATTATCATTTCTTTTTTAAGAAGCTAATTAAATTTAGGGTAAATTACACTTTCTGTCCCTTAAATATTTTTCAGGTTTCATATTGGTCCCCTAATTAATAAAAGTAACGTTTTGGTCCCTAAATCCTTCTCTGTTAGTCACTTTGGTCCCTTTCGTTAGTTTGTGTTAAAAAACGTTCACTTTTGGTCCCTTAAATATTTTTCAGATTTCATACTGGTCCTCTATTAGGGGACTAATATGAAACCTGAAAAATATTTAAGGGACCAAAAGTGAAACCTGAAAAATATTTAAGGGACCAAAAGTGAACGTTTTTTAACACAAACTAACGGAAGGGACCAAAGTGACTA
The DNA here is from genome assembly GCA_018208015.1 of Medicago ruthenica. Lineage (NCBI taxonomy): Eukaryota > Viridiplantae > Streptophyta > Magnoliopsida > Fabales > Fabaceae > Medicago > Medicago ruthenica. The sequence continues at coordinate 25,506,619 of CM031374.1, read as the reverse complement.
ACAGAGAAGGATTTAAGGGACCAAAACGTTACTTTTATTAATTAAGGGACCAATATAAAACCTGAAAAATATTTAAGGGACCAAAAGTGTAATTTACCCTTAAATTTATAACATAATATTGTTCTGATATATGGATTGCAGAACAGTTACAAACTTAATTATAAAAATATATTTTTTGTGTGTTAAATAACGACACTTTGACCCAAGATATTCCAAGAAGGATGAAGAAAGTTTTCTTTATAAGTTAAACTAATTAGTCCAATGAATCGCTCGTTCTTTTTCAGAGTACATATACCAGAAACCGCGTTATTTAGCTTCATTCATACATTTAACTTAAAGAATCGATGGAATAAAAAAGTATAATCTACATCTCTGACTTTTCAAATTAATTTGGCACACGATATATTTGAACCCTGACAACGACAAATGAATAATAAAATTTATATCAGCAGACATCAGATATGTAGTATCGAACAAAAGGAAGGTCTTTAGGAGCATGCATGACAATATATTTAAGGAGCATATGGTCCTCAACCTCAAGGAAAGACTTCTCTGAAATTAAATATTCACTTTAGAGACTTCTCTAAAATTTTCTTGTTTGTTAAAGACATTCGTAACTATATTTTTTTGGTACATAGACGAAATGATAAAATTATTATAAACTAACACACATAAATGTATGTGTTGAGGTTTGAACCCCGATCATATCGTTCGACTGAACAATTTAAGCAATTTTTGTCAGTTAAACTAGAACTTGTGAACAATTTATAACTATATTTAGTATGAGAGAAATTAATTAGTAAGTATAGTCAACATACAAGTGTTAACTTATTATTTTTTTTGAACAAGAAGTGTTGACTTATTATTAGAAAAAAATAACAAAAAACTAGCGATAAAACCTAAAACCATTGTAAAAAGTTAGAAAAATAGTAGTGCATATGTTTTAGGGTTAAACATTATTATAGTTCCTACAAAATCACACACTTTAAAGTTTAGTCCCTAAAAAAAATTATTCAGTTTTTGTCCTTGTTTTCATTTATATGGACTAAAATTACAAATAAAATTTCATAGGGACTAAATTTGTAAGCTCTTTATTTTGTAGGAACTAAAATCGTATTTAACCCTATATTAATTATGTATCATTGACTTTACTTACCTCCTGGACGAATTTTGGATCAAGATGGCCCATTTACCCTAAGAACCGGAGGGTTAACACAAAAATAACCAATAATTGACTAAATGTGAGAGCATGAAAGACATGAGATTTTTGTCACAAGAGAATATAAGGGATAATACATTAAGGACTAAATTATACTATTTTATCCCCTGCTTTTATTTGAGGTTTTAATTTGTTTTCTTTTGGGGTTTTTAAAATAGTCTTTTATTTAGCAAAGCTATATCATTGTGTTTAATTCCATTTAAAATGGGTTATGGAGAAGACTATATCAATATATTTTTACAAAATATGAGATAATTTAAAATAATATAAATGATGAAACTTATGATATTAGTCGAAAATTAATCTAGTAACATGGTCAAAAATAAACATGTTAATTAGATAAATTGGGAGACCATGTCCTAATATATATCTTATCAATCATTTTAACATAGTTAGTTTTAGCATATAAAAAATTATTGAAATGTAGGAGGGACCATAGGCTCTAAAGCCTCCCCTACAAAACAATGCACATCAAGAAGATGAAGTGGTACAATAAGAATTATCAAATGATGATCTACCACAAGAATGGAGAATACATAGAGATCATCTTATTGATAATACTATTGGTGACATCAATAAGGGAGTATCTACTAGACTTAATCTTCGTGATGCATGTTTAAATATGGCTATTGTTTCACAAATCGAACCTTCTAAAATTGATGATGCTTTAAGTGATGATCAATGGATTATAGCCATGCAAGAGGAACTAAACCAATTTGAAAGAAATCAAGTTTGGGAATTAGTACCTAGGCCTAAGGATAAACATATCATTGGAACAAAATCAGTTTTCAAAAATAAATTAGATGAAAATGGTATTATTGTAAGAAATAAGGTTAGGCTTGTTGCACAATGCTATAATCAAGAAGAAGGTATTTATTTTGATGAAACTTTTGCACCATTTGCAAGATTAGAAGCCATAAGATTACTTTTAGCATATGCATGTTCTGAAGAAGTGCTTTCATTTATATCAAATAGATGTCAAAAGTGCTTTTTTGAATGGATACATACATGAAGAAGTTTATGTTAAACAACCTCCGTGTTTTGAAGATTTTAAAAATCCTTCTCATGTATACAAATTAAAGAAAACACTTTTGGCTTAAAACAAGCACCAGGTGGTATGACAGATTACACAATTTTCTTTGTGAAAACAATTTTGAAAAAGGCAAAGTTGATACTAGTCATTTTATTAAAAGAAATAATTGTAATACTTTGCTTGTGCAAATTTATGTTGATGATATTATATATTTGGTGTCACTAATGAATCTTTGTGTAAAGAAGTTTCCGACATGATGCAAGGTGAATTTGAAATGTCTATGATGGGCAAACTTAATTATTTTCTTGGTCTACAAATAAAGCAATCAAAGGATGGCATATTCCTCAACCAATCAAAATATTGCAAAGAATTCCTTAAAAGATTCAATATGGAAAATTGCAAGGAAATTGCAACACCAATGATTTCAAGCACTTTTATAGATCAAGATGAATCCTAGAAACCAATAGACATTACAAAATATCGAGGTATGATGGGCTCTCTCCTTTATCTTACTGCAAGTAGACCGGATATTATGTTTAGTATTTGTTTATGTGCACGACTTCAATCTTGTCCAAAAGAATCTCATCTCTCTTCTGTTAAAAGAATCATGAAATATCTAAAAGGAACCCCTAATGTTGGTTTGTGGTATCCCAAAGGAAGTTTATGTGAACTGGCTGGGTATTCTGATTAAGACTATGCAGGATGAAAAACTGATCGAAAAGTACTTGCGGGACATGTCATATTCTGGGTAATGCATTAGTTTCTTGGTCATGTAAAAAGCAAGCTTGTGTTGCATTAAGTATTCCATAAGCAAAATATATTGCTGCAACAAATTGTTGTGCACAAGTACTTTGGTTAAAACAAAAATTACATGACTTTGGTTTAAATTTAAGATGCATTCCCCTAAGATGTGACAACACCAGTGCAATTAATTTAACTAAAAATCCAGTCATGCCTTCCAGGACCAAACACATAGACATTAGACATCATTTCCTTAGAGATCATATTCTCAAAAGGAGATGTTATAGTTACTTTTGTGAATACTCATTCACGATTAGCGGATATTTTTACCAAGCCTTTGGCAAAAGAACAATTTTATAAAATTATAAGAGAATAGGGAATTTTTTATGAAAAAGATATTTAGTGCATATTCAAATAAACATCGCCTACTTAATTTTAATAAGTTTATGCATAATTGTTTAATGAATAATTACATGCTATATATGTTAATTGTATCTTGATTATGTGTATACATGTCCTCATGATTGATATATGTATATGTTATGTGTGGTTAGAAATGTTTATTCTTTCAAAAATATTTAAAACTTAAAAAAATTTAATTTAATTTTTTCAAAATTCAAAATTTCAAAATTTGACCAAATTTTGGTTCTTGTATTTTCATTTGAACAAATTTCGTTTTACGTCTTTTAATTTGCAACTTATTTGAATTATGTCTTTTGGATCTATATGTGTATGATTGAATACTTTCCAGTATTATCAAATATTATGTTTGTCTTGTGTTCCATATATATTTGGATATCTGTTCTATATCACCTCTCATTCTTCTTTTTGATGATGTCAAAAGGGAGAGAAAGTGTAGGTGTGTGTTTCTATGTATTTTGTTCATAAATAATTAAAAGTATCTAATTACAAAACCAAGGGGGAGTCATAATAACTAATTGCATAAATCTTTCTCTTACTTTCTTTATTTTTTTGCATTTCCATTCAAACCATCATAGTAACTTTTCGGAAAAATCTATCAAGAACACTAAACTTAAAAAATTATCCAATAAACTAGAAAACCTAATCACCCCCCCCCCCCCCCCCCCCCCCCCCCCCCCCCCCCCACCCACCCACACACACACACACACACACACAATTTCAATCTAAACCTACACATGACCATGGAGTGTAATATGATGAATTGTTGCAAAGGAAATCTACCTTTTAAGAACTTGTGGCTACCAATGGGAGCAAATCCAAAAATTATTTCAACATGGGATCCGCTATTGGAAAAATTGAGAATGAACCTTAATTCTTAGGGGAATAAGTACATAAGTCGTTGTGGTCGTATTGTTCTCCTAAATGCAGTGCAAAATTCAATACATAAGTCGTTGTGGTCGTATTAGTAGAACCAAAGATGATATCAGTAACATATATCGAAACAATCAAAATTTCATTTGAAGTGTGTGTCTATCTAAAGAGTGTTGTGTCAACTTGTCCTCTTTTAAAATCATTTGCTAAAAGAAAATTACTAAATCTTTCCAAACAAGCTCTGGCAGCTTGTTTCAGACCATAGAGTGACTTTTTTAGTTTATAACGGCTAATTTTTGACGTGTTCAACAAGATAAAGTTCTATAAAGGGTATCATCATTCAAATGAAGAAGATATCAATCTCCCTTATATCTAACAAATCTCATTTTGCATCAGAATCAGATCCCAAAATGATCAAAAGCAAAAAATCAAGATTGCATGAAAAATATCAGAATCGTCTATTCAAGCCTTGAGATTCATTCTCATACATTAGATAGCAAATCAGAAATACACTCAAGCCTCCATTATATCTTTGGTACATCTTTTACACTGTATTTGAAAAGTTCATAATCACCTTGGTGTGATCAGATTGAACTTAGAAAGAAAGAAACAAATGTCAATGTGCGATCAAATTAATCATTGTTAAGATCAAGATCACAAAGCAATTGTGTTAACAATTGTAAAACTTCACTAATCCTCCTTAGGTTATAAATGTGGATTGTGTGGTAGCTAAATCCTGAAGAGGTTGACCAAAACCTATAAGGTCGGGTATACCAGAAAAGATGTGAAAGTGTGCAGAATCTAAGAGGGTATCTTTGACACCATATTGGAAAATGTCACAGTCTGTGGGGATTTGACTAGCACTGGATTAGCCCAGTTAGGGTGAACCATGATAACTTATTTACTTCATTTTCTCTATCCCTTAACTCATTTATTTGATAGTTCATAAGTCAACACAATCATCAAATCTCTTCTTGTATCAAATTCATTTTAATACATATTTCAGATAATCAGATCTAAACATCTTCTCAAGATTGAGAAGCAGGCAAAATTTCAAAGTGTCACAATTTAAACCCCTTCTAGTAACTATTATTTTTACTTCAAAAAAGCCTCTCAAACCATAGACCAAAGAGAGTGTCGTTCACCCAACTATCATTTCAAAAGTTTGTGGAATACCCGTTACCTACAGCTTAATTTGACCACAACCTCGTAAAACTTCAATTGTAAAGTTTATTATTTCAAGTAAAGTCCGTTTGCTTTGATCAAAGAAAATTTGATAATAAAAATAGTTTTGTCTTGAATACCAGCTTTGTATTTTATGAATTTTATGCTAACAAATTTGGTTTCAAACCGATGGTTAGAACATAGACTTCCTTTAAAATATGCATTTGTTGGGGACCAAAAGAAAGTCAAGATGGTCATAATGGCATGACTGTAATTTGTGCTGTGTTTCCATTTGTAGATTTGCCTCACGTGGCAATTTACAAAGCTAAAAGGAAGCGTGGCAAATGTTTCCTGTTACCTTCCTGGAAGATAGTAATTAGCATGTGAAAAGGAACAAATAACACGAAATTTGACTAGCTTTTAGTACGAGTCATAAAAAGCACTTATCATTATACTTATATTATATTATAAAACATGAAAGAGGGTAGTATAAATTTAAGGACTGCTCTAACACAAACTAGGTTATCATTATCAGCAGGACCAATATAACTGTCATCTTGTAGAAACAAAACACACTCACTCACTAGCTGAGTTTGAGTTCACTTGCTTCACAAACTTATTGCTAGATGGCAAGAACTCCTTCTTGTGACAAAAATGGAATGAGGAAAGGGACATGGACTGCTGAAGAAGATAGGAAATTAATTGCTTATGTCACTAGATATGGTTGCTGGAATTGGCGCCAACTTCCCAAGTTTGCAGGTAAATATATAACTTGGACTTGAAGTTAGATATGGTTGATGATTGTGAAAATTTGTGGTCTTATAAGATAAAAGTTACTCACTGAACATTGTTATTTATTTCAGGTCTTTCAAGGTGTGGGAAGAGTTGTAGATTGAGGTGGCTGAATTATTTAAGGCCTAATATCAAAAGAGGAAACTTCACTCAACAAGAAGAGGAGTTGATTATGAGAATGCATAAAAAGCTTGGGAATAGATGGTCAACCATTGCGGCTGAGTTACCTGGAAGAACAGATAATGAAGTGAAGAACCATTGGCATACTTCCCTCAAGAAGAGAGCTATAGATAACATAGTCACAATTAATGAAGAAACCAAATCCACCAAATCAAAAGATATAATTGAATCTACACAAGGGAGAGTTATATCAATTAACCAAATTACTCCTCCAGCTAGTTCCCTAATCTCAGACACCAATGGTCCATTATCCCCATTTTCATTATCTAGTGAATTCTCTTCAAAATCTTCAGATCAAAGTTCCACTGCTTTGGATGATTTTGGTTTTCTGGATTCATTTATAGAAGATGTGGATGAAAGCTTTTGGCTTCATGATCTTTCCAACACACCAAGTGGAATAGTGCAAAACAATATTAATTGTGGTTTTCAAAATCAAGATACTACCACTAATGATGCTTTTTTAGTGTCTCCCAGCCATTCGTCCAATGAAAGTTTTGTTATGGATAATGATTTTGGAAGCTTTCTAGATGCTTACAAGGAATCAACAGTTGATAGTTTTTGGACACAACCATATGAGGCTGACATGTCCCACGTTCCAAGACAATTGCTGACACCTTTGCCGATGGAATCTGAATATTTTTCTATAGTATATCATGATGATATTTGGAGTTGAGTTAAGTAACTTGTAAAACATTTTGATATTATGAGATAAATATTAGACACTTTTAAATTAATAAAATTACCACATCCTCCTCCGTGTGTTTATGGTGATTTTTGCAAAAAAATTAATTGCAAGATTATAGCAAGCGTTTATATTGGGGCCAAATCATCATCTTATATAGTGATTAAAAAGTGACATCACTCTTTCTTAGTTTTTTTTTTTTTTTGCAAAATTACATTTGTGATGATTCGATTTTTTTTACATCATTTTGATCTGTTTGTATATACAAACATGAAAGGAGGACCTTAGATTTCAAGACCGAGAGCTCACAAAAAAATGAATTCATGTGTAAATGAATCAAAACAATCAAAATGACGTAAAAAAAATATATCAAGCATCAAATAGTTATTTGAATTTAAGTCCAGGGATCAAAATAACGTGTAAAAAAAAGTTTGATGCTCTCTTTTATGTGGCCATGGGGGAGGAAAGCCGATCAGAGGAGAAGTCTTGTACTTTGTCTCTCGTCTTGAGGGATTGGGCGCCTTCCCAAGTTAAGGTTTTTTTCATGGAACACGCTAACACAATGAGGTGATGAACCAAACCTACTCAACCAAAGACATGAGACACAAAACCAGAAAATAACTATAGAGACCTCGTTCAAAGGCACCCAAAGAATACCCCCTTACAAAAGTGCTACCGACTTTAGCAGAGGAGTAGAAATCCATCGACAAATATCATTCAAAAACAATGAAAGACAATTTAAAAACACAATGCCTATATAAGAGTTTTCTCGAAAAAAGCCTATATGAATAATTTTCTCGCACTCATATGGAACAATTCTCTGATGCATCATCTTACTGTCAGCATCTCAAATCCCACTCCGACCAACTGTGTAATGTTGGAGCTCCTGTTTCTTATGAACAGTTGTTTCTCCAACTCATCTCAGGCCTAATTGATATTGTGCATAGCGATCTTTGGACATCACCTGTTCTAAGTTCAGGAGGACACCACTATTATGTGTTATTCTTAGATGATTGCACGGATTTTCTGTGGAACTTCCTATACAAAATAAATCTCAAGTCCATTCTATGTTTCTTCAATTTCGAGCTCGCATTAAACCCAATTTGAACGAGAAATCAAATGTTTTCAATGTGACAATGGAAAAGAATATGGCTATGCTCTCTTTAAAAAAAAAATTGTGAACTCAATGGCATGACTTTTTGGTTTTCATGTTCTCACATTCCCCTCAAAACGGATAAGCCGAAAGAAAAATTCGTGCTATAAATAACAGTATCCGTGTAACAGCCTGATTTTTATTATTAGTTTATCAATATTAGTTTATTTATTTATTTTGTTATTTATTATGTGATTGAATTAATGGGTTAATTGATTTATTAGAATATTGGAGTGAAGAGTTTTTGAGAAATTGAGGGAATAGAGGTGTATGAGTAAATAAGAGGTTTAAGTGAAGTAAGTGAGTAGTGTTTTATTTGAGGAGAATGAGTAGAAACTAAGCCCATTAAGAGTTAAGAGAACCAAAACCCTAAACTTGAGAATATAAATAGATAGCAGTGTTGGTGAATTAGGGTTAGACTCATAACACACATATTTGAGAAAGAGGCAAAAGTAGAGGCAAAGAGGAGAAATAGGAAAGCTAGAGAAAGAAGAGGAGAGCTTAATGAAATCAAGAGGAGAGGGTGACCCAAGGAAGAGGGAGGCTAGGATTGAGGAGTAAGAGGTATGGGTGTGAGTTTTATTCTCATTTGAAGATTTATGAACAAATGGGTAGATTAAAGTTTTGTGTTATTATTGCTAAATTCATGTTTTAATGTTAAATTGATGATGAAATTATGATTTAGCATGTTGTTGTGATTATGAGTAGATGATTATCTGATAATCCGTGATGTTATGATGTTGAATCCATAAATTGATTGTGTTGTTGTTATGTTCTTGATTGTTGTTGTTTTATATGAAATTGGTGAAGTTCATGGAATTTGTTGCTAGATTGTTGTTGTGATATTGTTACCACTTGTTTTGGTGAAATGTTGTTGTTATGAATGAATTGAAGAAGAGATGTTGATGTTACTATGTTGAGTGTAGAATTGACATGTTAAGTTTGTGTTGTAGTGAAATTTTATGAGGTGATGAGAATTATGTTAATCATGTTAAAATGAGTAGAATTAAGTTGGTTATGATGGAATTAATGTATGATTGATTGAGTAACATTAGTATGATGATTTTGGGTTGTGTTTGGTGTGTTTGGGATCGAAAAATGTTGACGAAAGAGGTGTCCCCGTTTTGAAAACGAAGAAAATTGCAGTTTTTCCCTACCTGTGCAAAATGCATGGTCCCGCGTCCCACACGAACGGACCGTGTGTAACTTACGGTTTTGTGTGTTTGGAAAACACACGGTCGTGCGCTAAAACGCATGGACCGTGCGTTTTTTCCTCATTGAATAAACTTCATTTTTATGCTTTTTAAGTGTACCCAAGATGCATGATTGGTTCACAAACCTCTAAACTTGATAATAGGAGTATAATTTGGCATTGTAGGAGTGATTACTTAAGTTAATGATGATAATTAACTTAGTGTTTGGAATGATTAAGAATGGACATGTAATTTGATATGAATTGAATTAAGATTTGATTTATGAACTTAATAGATGATGTAATTAATGAAGTATGCTTGATGATGTTGAATGATATGTTATGAGTATATGATGAAATGATGTGATTATGTAATGGTGTGATTATATGTTAATATAATTAATGAGATGAATTGATTATATGAGAAATATTATGATAATGTTGATTTGTCGATGTGATTAAATGTTGATGTGGGGATGAGATGATTTGATGATGTGTGGATGTATTGATTTGACAATGTGATGGTGTGTTGATGTGTTGATATGTTATATGATGAAGAGATTATATAACGATGAGCTATATGATGTTGTGCATTGTCGAGTCTATACTTGGTATTCGTGCATCATGGTCAGTCCTATTTTATGCTATGAATCACGACGTTGTGGGAGAAATCTGTAATATACTTCTGACTATCCAATATTTTATGTTGTGGGAGAATCAGTAATATACCTCTGACTATCCAAATATTTTATGTTGTGGGATCACTCCGTAACATAACTCTGATATCCAAAACTTAGTAGCACATGCATATAGAGTCGAGTTAGGTGCATTGCATACATCACTATGAGTCTACGTGGAAGATGTTTGATTTGACTATGTGTGATTATGTGATGATGTGTTATTTGAAGATGTGAAACATGACTATGTACTATGTGAAAATGTGTTTAATTGAATATGCGATGTTGAATGATGAATTTGCTATTCCAATGTGCAAATGGTGTATACTTGGATGTCTTTAATTGTTGGATGTGAATATATACTTGTGAGATGTTAGCTAAGGCTAGTTAATTTTAAGACATGATTATGTATGTGTGTGTGTATATATATACACACACATACATAATCACATTTCCTTTGGAGTAGTTGATGTGAGTTTTCCGAGGATGGTTTTGGAGCCTACTCGTGCTTTATCACATTTCCTTTGGAGTTTAGCATAGCTAAATCCCGCAAGCTTTTTAATCTTCATACATTTCAAAATTCCATTCACTCACCTCTAAATTCAACTACAGGGGTGTATTAGAATAATTATCCTTAAGAAACTTCGACCTCAAGGATCTTGCACCTCAAGAATCAATTACTTATTAGTTAATTAGCATTAATTTACAACTTGACACACAAGGCTTAACATTAATTTGAAACTTAACACACAATACTTAAGATTGGCACACAGGGCTTAAGTGTGTGTATATGTACTATCTCAATGCAAATGACACGGCCAGTATTTCTATCAGAAAATAAGCAAACACTATAAGAGTGTAAAGTAATACAATGGTAGAATTTTGTCCCAAAAAATTAAGGGATTGAGTTGAAGTGGTTAGTGTAATATCTCAGATTTTTACTTATTTATGTTTGAGTTATTTTATTAGGTTAATAGATTATCACTTTTTTTTTTCCGTTAATCGATTAGGTCATCTATTTAATTTGATGTATATGCCTTTAAATCAATTTCCAGTATTTTGTGAGTGATGAGTAGTTGTGAGGTATAAAAACCTATGGTGGGTATGGGTCATTAAAACCTGGTCTTGGTTTTAGACTTTATTGGATTTCTTTTTTTACTGAAGAAAGAAGCTACAACTCCCTCCCCTGATGTTGTGATAAATTTTTTGCATAATTTTCTGCTGGACTTGGATGTATTAGGTGCAGGGCAATTGATACTTTGGTGCCTTATTAAAGCTCTCGTTGTTTGTTCCTAGTGTTGTGTGCTTTATTAGAAGCTTAGTTTATAGAGTCACATATTTTATTACTTTTGGGTGGATTTTCTTGTAACTTTATAATTGTTTGCCACATTTGGAGCCCCTTTGTAAATCTTGGGCTAGTTTGCTTATCTTCAATAAATTCTAATTATATAAAAAACAACGGGGTGGCGTTTGTGATGGGAAAGGAGAAAGCATTCTCACTATGGGAAAGACTTTTCTAAGGGTTAGATTGTTGAGGAACACGATTTTTATTCTGGACTGTCTACACCAAATTTTTTTCCTTTCTCTTTTACACTCTTATATTTTTGTTTAGATCTGGAATACACGATTTTTATCATAGACTGCCTACACCATATTTTTTTCTTTTCTCTTTTACACTCTTATATTTTTGTTTAGATCTGAAATTTTTTTCTTTTCTTGATCTGGAAACAATTGGTCGGATTTTCTCGCTCGCGCGCATCCGCGTTCGCGCGCGCGCTCGTATTATAAGAGTGACTTAGAAGTTGAATTTTTTCATGATTTTTAGCAGGCATGTTTAGGACATAAAAACAACATCGCCCACAAAAAACGAGAATTTTCCGACAAGGGACGGATTAAATATGAATTTTTTACGCGTCAAAAACTCAAAAACTCGAAACAACAAAACATGCACATAAAAAACGAATTTTGAGCTGGTTTTTTGCAGATCCTCTATATGTATTTTTATAGAGGTGTCTGCAAAAAACCAGCTCAAAATTTCATTTTCTAGGTGCATGTTTTGTTGTTTCGCGTTCTTGAGTTTTTGGCACGTAAAAAATTCATATTTAATTCGTCCCTTGTCGGAAAATTCTCGTTTTTTGTGGGCGATGTTTTTTTTATGTCCTAAACATGCCTGCAAAAAATCGTGAAAAAATTCAACATCTAAGTCACTCTTATATTACGAAATATGAATTTTTTACGCGCCAAAAACTCAAGAACGCGAAACAAAAAAACATGCACCTAGAAAACGAATTTTGAGCTGGTTTTTTGCAGATCCTCTATATGTATTTTTATAGAGGTGTCTGCAAAAAACCAGCTCAAAATTCATTTTCTAGGTGTATGTTTTGTTGTTTCGCGTTCTTAAGTTTTTGGCGCGTAAAAAATTTATATTTAATCCATCCCTTGTCGAAAAATTCTTGTTTTTTGTGGACGATGTTGTTTTTATGTCCTAAACATGCCTGCAAAAAATCGTGAAAAAATTCAACTTCTAAGTCACTCTTATAATACGAGCGCGCGCACGCGGATGCGCGCGAGCGAGAAAATCCGACCAATTGTTTCCAGATCAAGAAAAGAAAAAAATTTCAGATCTAAACAAAAATATAAGAGTGTAAAAGAGAAAAGAAAAAATATGGTGTAAGCAGTCTATGATAAAAATCATGTATTCCAGATCCAAACAAAAATATAAGAGTGTAAAAGAGAAAGGAAAAAAATTTGGTGTAGACAGTCCATAATAAAAAACGTGTTCCTCAACAATCTAACCCTTAAAAAAGTCTTTTCCATGATGGGAATGCTTTCTCCTTTCCCATCACAAACGCCACATGAGGAACTTCACTCAGGTTGACCCCATTTCTTTTGGGTAAAATCAAAGCAACCAAGTTGTATAATATTTTTAGAGTTTAGACAACAAATATAAAACAACAAAGAATATATATAATTCTAAAAAATGATTCAAACAGTTCCCCGTGACGCCATATGCTTACACATTTAACGCGTTCACATTGCGTCACTTTATCTAGTCGTTGAAGAACTCTTAAATAATTTGCTATGGATGTTAATTAATGAGTGTAAAAACATCCTTTGACCTAAACTAATCCAGAAGACCAGAACGTAGTACTCTATCTCCTTTAGGATATAATAACGAAATATATGCATTGCACTATCAGCATCTGGTGAGTTGCCTTTTTTGTGTTTTTGTTTGGCCTTTCTCCGTAGGGATAAAAAAAAGAGGGTTTTTTTTTAAAGAAAAAAAGAGAAGGGCATTGGTAGTTGCATAATTATGTTTTTGTCACATGACTAGAAATCTAATTTGGAAACTTTTAACAAAGATGAGACCAGTTCGAAATATTAATAGAATCATTGATTAATTTGAGAGTTGATTACAAAGACAAGTATCAATTTGGTGGTTTACTCATTTATTTTGTTGCTCACTAACATAAAAACGAGCATGTTGGTACCTATTTATCCTTATTTTCTTATTATTTTAAATCGATTTTAATTTCAATTTTTTATTTTAATTTTATATTATATATATTGTTTAGAAAAAAATGGCTTAGAAAGAGGTTGACTAAAAGGGGGACATGTCGGTCTGGAAGGCTCATTGTGAAGAGGCGAAGTCTAGGATGGCCCTCTTGAAGGACGAAGTGAAGTTCAGGAGGCGGTCAACATGGCCCTTTCTGATGACGTGGAGGTCGTGAGGCAGGAAAGTAAGGTTCCGGCGGGCCAGGCGGATGAAGCACTGACAGAGGCTCTTCAGGGTAAGGTCAAGGCTGAGCGGAAAGTCCAAGAGGTGACGGTCCTTGGCCTGCAGGCCTGGGATGAGTTCTTCCATCCTCCCTTCAAAGTCGACCGCTCAAAGGTTCATCGGGACCAATGTGCGCACCAGGATTCCCAGAGCTCGAGCGGGAGCCCTCATTAGTGCAGTTTACCTTGTTTTTATCCATGATCATATAATTCCGCCACGACGGTCCCTTTTGTAATGACCTGAAATTTTAAATGAAAGAAGGGTATTTTGTTTACTCACTATTTGTTGTTTAGTCTTTATCTGCTTGCCTTGCGCGGTGTTGCTTTTATGTTTCAGCCTCCTTCCGTGTTTGCATTTTGTTTTATGCCGCGTCGTGCCTCTCCTTGCTCCATTTCGCGTTTGCATTTTATTTCATGGCGCGTTGGGAGCGTTAGACTGGTGCCACTTCGTTCGCTTCGTAGTATGACCCACGCTTATGCATTTTTTTCATGTTGCGCCGCGTCCTTTTCCGCTTTGCACTTTCTTTCGTGCCCGGGGGAACATGTTTGACCATGGCTTAGTTCCCCCTTTAAAGGGCGTTCAGGGGGCGAGACACTATACCGTGGGGTGGCTAGCCCTTTAGGCGGGTCTGCCACGGCCGCTTTAGGCTTTTATTCTGCTTAAGAGCAGAAGTCACGCCAACCGTTCTCCTTTGAAGGTGCTTTCCTTGTTGGACTTTCATTGTCCTGTCAACTAAACAAAGAGAGGAAACAAAATGCATACTCTTTTTGGAGAGGAAGACGTTTATTTATTAATAATGTGGGAGCGGATTTACAATGTAGGAGTTTCTTTTTTTTTTGAAATGAAATTCGGGAAGTTAAAGTACTTAGCTAATTCGGTGCTCGAGTGTTGTCGCCTTCATGCTTTGATAAGCGGCGGTTGCTCTATTTTCGTGATAGGTACTCGCCATTTTCCAGTAATGTCTCGTTCTCCAACTCCCTTCAGTGTAGAGGCGGACTCGAACTTAAGGGAGGTTTTCTAGCACCTATCGGCGCTATCTAGGTCTGCGTGGATGGTGATTACCTCGCCATTCTCATTGTGGAACTTCATTTTCAGATGAACTGTGGAAGTCAGCCCATCCAGCGCGGCCAATGTAAGGGGCCCCAGTATGCAGCTGTAAACCGTTGTGATAGGGATTACCAGGAAGGATGTTTCCAATGCCCGTTCTCCTGTCCATTTGTCGTAAATCACGTTCAGATTGACATATCCCCACAGGCGCGTGCTGATCCTGCCGAAATCTTGCCCTCTAGTTCTGTAACAGTATTTTAGGTCCTCTCTCTTTAACCCCAGCTTCTCGAAGGTGTCCTGATATAGAATGTCCACGGGGTTGCCTTCATCTATCAAGCACTTATCAACATTATGCCCAAGGATACTGGTGGTTATGATAAGTGGGAAGATCTCATTGGGCGCCCCACTGACCTTCTCATCATCAGTGAACCCAAGGATGGGTCTGACCTTTGCTTTCTTTGAGGTTCGTATTTCAGAGTCCGTCGTCATTGTCTCGGTTGCCTTCCTCTTGATCATTACCTTAGATGCATCCAAAAGCACGCGTCCTTCACCATTTTCCCTGCCGTAGTTGTTCTGGCGTGAGATCCCGTGAGGTAGGCCTCCTCGTTTCTCGTCTTTGTGACGTGCGTTATAGGTGAAACACATAAGCTTCCCTTGTTTAACCAGGACTTCGATTACATCCCAAAGTTGATAACTTTCGTTGGTGTCGTGCCCATGACATTGGTGGAACTGGCAGTTCCTTGACCTATCCGTCCTTTTGGATTCCTTCAGTGGTTTGGGCGGCTTAATGCCCGCAGCTTTGAACTCCACGTTGAAGCACTCGTCGAGGATCATTTCCCTTGATGAATTCAACGGGTGTAGCCAGGGGACCGGGCGCGTTGCCTCTCTGCTTTACTGCCGCTTCCGCGCTGCCCGTTACTGTCACTCTTGTCACGATGTTTGCTTTCGGGTGTCCTACCAGCAGACTTCTTCCTGTTGAGGGTGAAGCACGGTAAGGTGTGGGTGAGGAGGTCGCACATGTTTTTCGCCGCTTCGGGGCCCATCTCTTCTTTAATCCTGCAGCCATCGCAGGGGTTCTATGAGAAGACGATGTATCCTTGGATGCCTAGCGCCACCTGATATCCACATTACCACGGGTAGGTCCCTGGGTACAGCTCTTGAGGCTCCCCTTCTTCTCCCGCACTGCGGTGTCCGAAGCAGTATCGGCTTATGGTCGTTTCCGTCCTGTGGTGCTGCGTGTTCCGGCCTCTCCTTTTAAGGTTATAACCAGCAGCCTGCATTTCGCTGTTCATGAAGGGATAGGCCGCCCCTCACCCTTACCGGCAGAGGGATTCTTATGGCATGTTCTGCGACAGTCTGTTGGAGAATTGTTGCGCTTTCTTATGCCGTCCTTGTGCGGGAAAGATTCCTCCCTTCCAGGCAGTTTGGAAAGCATTCCGCAGCGAGAACGGGGAGGAGAACAATCACGATCTTCCTTGTCCAGATCATCTAAAAGTTTTTCCCCGCCTCATCGGTGTTGTGCCTGAGCGGGAGTGACGTCGACGATAACTGCTGACGTTTCGTAGTGTTGAATCTGATGGCCTTTTTCGTCCTACGTAGCGGTTTCGGTCGGAGCCTGCTCTTTATCCTCTACAGCGCGCATGAGCAGATTCAACGGTTTCAGCAAATCTCACAGAAGCTTGTTCGTCTCTGATGGAGGAGGTAGGGGGCGTATTCGGAATGCGGAGGAAGTAGAGCGACGTTTTCCTTGCGTGGAGTAGGCGTGAGGAGGAGTCTCTCTTCTATCGCTGCGTAGAGAGAACACCGGTCGTCACGTCAAGAATAGTGGCATTCACATGTTCTTCTTTATTCGCCAGTTTAGGAATTGGAATCATTCGATCTTGACGGAGTGGAATCACGGAACGCGATTCTCGTACGGTGGAGGAACAACTCGTGGTGGCTCACCTACAAGTTCCAGACATTTCATCAATCGATGGAGCAATAACTGTCAACCATTGCGGTGGAGGAACGTGTAACTGAGAACCGGTTGTGGCGGAGGAACGTGTGACAGAAAACGGTTACGGTGGAGGATCGTTGGACCGAGATGGTTAAGGAACGATCCCCTCCTTTTAGCGCCAAATGATCTGTCCGGTAAGGAACCGATGGAGGCAACGGTGGCGGAAAGTGCTCTGGTACTGTTGCGACGAGTCTTCGCGGTGGAACGAAAGGTGCCTGTAGACACGTTAGCACTCCTACGATCAAGTCAGTAATGGAATTGAGAAAGAGTGCGTGAAAAGTGTGTGTAAAGTGAATCGTACCTTGGGGGTGAAGCTACCTCACCCTTATATAGGCACTCGCGAGAATGACTGTCTCCGAGATACATGGCGTGTGATTAGGAACGGTTAGAGTGACACATGTAAGGTATCCGACGCACGGAGGCGTGCTACGGAACGGCGGCGTGCATGGTCGTTAGTATGCGCCTTCAGGTGACGCGCCTTGGAGTGGTGGACGTTCAGTCCTCATGTCGCTGTCTGGTTGGCCTTTTGGCCGGTCCAGAACATATTCCATATCAGTCTAATTGTTCAACGGAAAATGAGAACTTCCCTTTTACTAAACAATCCCCAAAATTTTCCCTCTAAACTTTCCTAGTTTTCAGAAAATTGGGATCATTCTTAAAGTCACTAACTACAGTGGGAGATTTCAGTTTGTTTTCCGAAATGAAAATACCCTAGCCACATCACAAAGTCCCATTAGAGCAGACCAACCGTTAACTATATCTCTAGTTAGACTCATGGCTTCCAAATTTGGACCAAGAGTTAGAAAACATAAGAAGATGAACGAATCCCCTAAACAAATTTGGGTGATACTACCCACAACAACAGGGAAAAATGGATTAAAGAAAGTATATTTTGTGCCAAATTATGGTTGATAAAAGTGGAAAGTGTTAAATGGTGCAAAACATCACTAGAAAGTAGAAAGGCAAATGGAAACGTATGGATGAAGGTCAGGGAAAGACATGTTCTGACTGAAACATTCCAAAAAAACTATCAAGTTTGCAAACTCCCGCTTTATATAGCCATCAGGAAAGGGAAACAAATCAACGACTCTAGATCACCAGAAGACAAAAAGTGTGGCTTAACACCACATATCATGCCTCGAGAACGTAACTGTACTTGATGTGTCCAAACACGTCGCCTCAATCCACGGGTTCTCCAGACACACGTTAGTAATTCCAAAAAAGGTAGTCGTTTCAACTAATATGCACGCATTTAATGTTGTACCTTCCCCCACTCAGCACCTGTCAGATACCGCTCAACGCTCCACAACACCCGACCTCACGCAAAGATTCATAGGGGCAATGAGAAAATGTCAATAGCCGACTCCGCAACCAACCAACGTAAAAAATCTCTTCACATCATAAGACAATGGGTAACTGTTCTAGACTGGATTTTGGCCCATACAATAACCAAGTTCAATAGGTCCATTAACCCATTGCACCACCTTAGAAAGGCTTATGGAAGGTCACTTGTGCGCCACACTGTACAGGAACACCACCTCGAATTAAGGCCTAATCGTCAAACCGACCTCTAAAATGTATCTCGCGTTCAACGCCAAATTTCACGAAAGCAATTTCGCTGAACTCGTCTATATACGCATGGACCCACAAGCATGATCATGTACGATCACATTTATAAGCATTTCTCATATTTCTCTCTCAAGTTCACATACTGACTTAAGTGTCGGAGCAGTTACATGTTTTTGCAGGGTTCTTCTCCATCGTCGACGAACAACCTCCGCCATACCAAGGCTCTTCCAATCGTCGTCAGCACGGGCATTGAGATTGCATGGTCCTAGTTCTTTTCATGGACGGATCACAAAGCGAGCAAAAAATTATGAAAAAAAAAACTATAATGGCATTGCATGAAGGGTTTTCTATTAAGTTATCCCAAAATGATTGTCAATTATATCATTTCTCATTAGGAAATTATGGTAAGAAAAGGATCTGTTTCTTCTGCTCTCTACTTTAATTTATATTTACAAATACGGGCAGCTCATTTTTATTTGTTCAATTCCACTTTTATTTGGTCAATATGAGGGCAGCATATAATAATTCTATTTTGTTTTTTAAAAGTTAATTCCATTTATACCACAATTTGTTCTGATATATGACTTGCACTTAGGAACACTTGCAAACTTAATTATAAAAATATACCGTTTGTGTATAAAATAACGAGACTTTGACCAAATACATTCATTTCGTAAAGGATGAAGAAATTTTCTTTAAAAGTAGAAAAATGTTAAACAAACTAGCCTAGTAATAGTCCCAACAATCGCCTGTTCTGATTCATATACCAGAAACCGCGTTATTTAGTTTGATTCATACACTTTACCTTAAAGAATAATTGAGTATCCATCACTATACACTACAAGAAATTTAGCATTTTGCGACATCTACTCTGCGACCCTTGTCTCAAAACCGTCGCAAAGTACACCTCTGCGACGGTTGTTGCGACCCTTATACCCAACTGCCGCAGGTTTTATGCCAATATTTTCAAGCGCGCGTTCTCAATTTCACAAGAATGCTCTTCGGCCCAAACTTTTTGTCACTCCCGCTTTCTAGATCCTGGTCTCCCTCCCACTACTCCAAAACCCTAAAAAAAATTATTCCTCAATCTCACTTTCCCTCAATCTCACCGGAGCTCACCCTCAATCTCTCTCTCTCTCTCTCTCTCTCTGTAACATTTCAAGCTCGTTTCTCGCAGTTTTGGAGATTCCACGCTCCAGTTTTCCTCTTCCTCTACCTCTTCAAAACCAGAAGGTCTTCTCTCTCTCTCAGTCGAACAACAACTCTCTTCCACTACCTCATCCAAACCAGAAGGTTATATCTCTCTCTCTCTCTCTCTCTCTCTGTTCTTCCTTTGAAGTGGACCCCATCGTTGAATTTCAAACCCTAATCTTCAACACCATTCATAAGATCCGAGAGAATAAGTTGAACTCAAATCCAACGCTTTCAATCAATCGGAGAGAAGAATGATCCATTTCATGGAGGCTTCAAAGCTTTAAGCTTTTTGAAATCATCCAGCTAGGTCCAAAACCAATGAGTTACTTAGAATTTTCGTATCTTTTTGTGTTTTTCTTTAAGAGTCTGTTGCTTTTCCTTTGATATAGCACTTCTGATTGGGATCTGGATCCCTAATTAGTGATTTACTAGAAGGTTAATGTTTATTTCATGACTAAGATTTTTTTTTTCTATTAACAATTTGACCTTTTTTTATTGATAAGCAAACAATTTAACTTTTGATTGTTTTGTAAATAAAGGAGTCATTTTTTATGGTAAAGGGTTGCAAAAGTTATTAGATATTGGGTATTTCATTTTAATTTATTATTTTGCTTGTTATGTTTATTGTGAAGGCTTGCAATTTCTGCTGCTTCATGGAACCTGGACTGATTATCAAAGATCAAGAGTAATAGAGGGAAATTGTTGGATGTTTGATGAGTGAAGGTAGCATAATGCAACTATGTAAGCCCTTTTGGAGAATCATTTTTTTTTTTATGAAGATTTATGTGTTCTGCATAAGTGTGTAACTATGTCAGCTCTTTTGGAGATAAATAACTAGGTTCACAAGTGTGTGTGTGTGTGTGTGTGTGTGTGTGTGTGTGTTACTGTTATATAATGCTTTAGGATGTTCTGATATGTTGTTCAGAAGTTGAAGATAACAAGGGTAGACACATTTAGGTGTTTGAAATGTATATTAAGGGGCCACCTCTTCAATGATCACAATTACCTTGTCAAAGAAAGAGCTAAGTGAACTTTGCAGCAACTAAGTAGTAGATACCATTAAGAAATATGTTCTTTTTTCAATGTTAATTACTTTTGCAGCAACTAAGTGAATTATTCTTGAACTCTATAATTTCTTATTCATGAATTTGGTGGTTTCTAACTTTCTATACAGATGCACCATTTATTGCATAATGTGTTTTGGAACAAGGTTAACCCTTGTGTTATGCCCATGTTACAGGTTAAGAATGTACCTATTTCAAATGGTGAACCTAAAAAATCAGTAGGCAGGTAGCCATTTCGTTTTTCTTTAAGTGGCAGAAAGAGGAAAGTCTTCTTGTGTCGTCATGGTTGTCTTGTTTGCTAGTATAGTATTCTTAATTATAAGTTTGTGAATTGTCCCAACTATTAATTTGCATCATATATCAATTAGCGTATCTGATAATAATAAAAATTACGGCATTTTTCTTTAAAATTTTCTGCTTTCGGTGAATTAATAAAAAAGGAATGCTATTTAGAAAGTGACTTGGTGGCTGTTTTTGTCTTGGATTTTTCTGCGGGAGCTGCAATTTTGTTCAGATTTTATGGTTTTTATGTTGTGTTGCTGCTGCTATTGTTTCCCTTCAGTTTTGGTTTTCATTTTCTTCAGTTTTATTGCAGGTTTTCTGTGTTGTTTTTGGCCTGCTGCTGTTATTTCCACTTTGCTTGTTAACTGCCCTTGCAAGTTTATAACCATTGTTTTCCATTGATCCATATTCATTTATCAATGGTGCATATTCCATTGAACTGCGGATATGAATTGCTGTTGTGTAATTGATGTTGACCAACTGTGTTTTTTTATCATAGTTTGAAACATGCATCTCGTATAGCTCAATTATTTTTATTACAACAAGTTGTGGTTGGAAAGTGTTTCTACATAGAAGCTATCAAAAGTTTGTTGATTATGTAATATGGTTGTCCTCTTGTATAGTTTTTATGTTTTGGAGGTGTTTAAAGATAGTGTTAGCATTTTTATGCACCGTTTGTGTAGCATTACATAGCTACTAATTTTTATGCACCTCTTCCTCTATCCATCGTCTCACTGAAGGTATCTTTTGCTTACTCCTCTTTTTTTATCTACTAATTTTGTAACATTGTGCTCAAATTTCAAAATTAATTGTTGTGTTATTTTGTTTTAAGAAAATTTGAATGGTTGATTATATTATCAAATACCAAAATTTGACTCGATTTGTACTTATGTCTAGTGATTATGTGAGTGAAAGAGAAGTTAACTTTGATTTGTTTTGAAAACTTCTCATAAATTTTAATATTTTTGCAGCTAATGGTGATTTAGAAATTATCATCAATTTGCTGATTACTTGCATCAATAATGTTAGATTTAATTTTTTGAAAGATATTCACCATAACCATTAAGAACCTTAACCTCTTATACATTGTGACTTGTGATTAGTACGCAGTTTTTTGGCCTCTGACGGCTGAAAAGTCACCGTCACCCTGCGAGTGTTGCTGGTTTCTTTTGTGACGAGACCTACACGTGATGACATTAGAGGCGTTGAGAAACTGCTTCTGCTAAAGGTAAATATTCCAAATTTTGTTCATTGTGTGCGTGCCTTGATTTGAGTTATTCATTGTTGTTCTGTGAATTATTTTAATACTCTATTATTCTATTCTTGCTATAGTTATGAGTTTGTGTTCATGCTAATCTTATAACCTTTCATCTGACAAGAGTTGCTTCTGTCGTATAATGAAGGAGCTACCAAATTATCAACTGTGCAGGTCAAGTTATGTGTAAAGGCTTGTGTATTTGACATTACTTGTATTTGTCATCACTCAATATGAAGGTCATTATTAGTTTTCTTTATATAACAGCAACACAATACTCATGATTAATTGTTTTGTTCACTTTGATAGGTTAAACAATGTGTTTATAGGAGCTTATTGGTGGCTATAGAACTAAATTTAGATACGTCCCAGATTAGTCGTTTTCTAGTCCAATTTATTGCATTAGGTTATGATAGTTTCTAGGATGGTAATGTGACTGTTATTCGGTAGTTTATGTTTGAATTGGTTTGGAAAGACTTGGTTCTCTAATTCATATAGGTTATGATAGTTTCTAGGAGTTACTTTATGTTCTGCCAGCAATTTTTATTTTTAATTTTTCAAGTAACCAATGTTGTAGGAAGTTATTCCTAGAGTATTGTGATAATAAAACAAGTATAACTTTCATATATTCTATTCTTCATGTTCCCAAAACAATTCTTTGATACTCCAGTCTTTGCTATCTATATAAATTGCTTCCTTGTGCTATCTATATATAAACTTTTTGCATTTGATGTAAAAGGATATCACTTTTGAACAAGTCAATGAAGCTTCAAGTCCAAGGGTTGTGAAGACTTATAAAACTCTTTAATTAAAGTTGCTGATATTATATTTTGTTGCTTTTCAAGTAAAATGCTTACTCTAAATTTGTCTCATTTGGCTAAATTTGCTCTTGCAGAGGTCTCTGTGCTCCTTGTCCTATAATGGTGACAATTTCGTGTGCATGTGGGGAGACACATTTTAAGGTTTGAGTTCCTCCATCAGGATTCTGTTTGCATCTTTTCTTTTGTTGCATGATTCTAAGTGGTGGAATAGTTTAAGATATAATATCTGGACAGAAATGAACATTCCTGATCTAAAAGTCATGTTTTGCTGGGGACTGGAGTAAAACTTGAAAGCAAATGTTAATGAAAAATGTGATGATGAAGTTCGAATTTCGTCTTCTTATCATGTTTGCTATTGACATGCTAATGGTTAATTAATACGTAGGATTCTCTTGGAGGGAACAACAAAACGGTGATGATAGGTACAATGTTATACCCGGCAAATGACAATGGATTCTTAAATTTTTTATACCTTTTAAATATTGCGTGTCTCATTTAATCTGTTTGAAATGCCACAGCATGTGTTAGTCCTGCAGACACCAATGCTGAACAGACGTTGAATACGTTAAAATATGCAAATCGTGCACGGAACATACAGAACAAAGCAATCGTAAGTGCTTTTATGTTAGTGTTCTTTATAATTTCGATGTATTTTTTGTTTGCTTGTGGACAGGGTCGTTTATGTTTCTTATATTTCATGAATTTCATTTTTATTGTTTTAGATTAATCGTGATCCAATAGGCGCCCAACTACAGAGATTGCAAAGTCGTAATGAGCAGTTAGAGGCTGAACTTCTTTGTTTTAAAGGTGTTGGTGGTGTACCGTTTGAAGAAATACAGGTACATCATTCTGTTAGGTAGTGTGTGAAGTTGCTCCCTCATTTACCGGTCATATGTTTCTGATGTCCTTTGCTCCTGCTGCCCAGATCCTCAAACACAAGATATCCTTACTGGAAGCAAGCAACACAAAGCTGCAAAGCGAGCTTCACGCCCGTGGACAAATTTGTGGGAGTTTAAAAGAACGTGCTTGTGATGCTCAGGTGTTTAGTCAATCCTTAGTGTTTTCTGTTTTGGTGAAATGTTGGGAGGTTTACAAAAAGTCATGGCGTTTTTTGACTTCAAGTTGTTGGGTCTGACTCAAAGTATTGAATGTTTTAGGTTGAAAAGGACCAACTGATCATGAAAATAGAAGCACTTCGAAATGGTAGATCTTGGGATGAGATTGATTCCAATTCAAACCAGGTTTGAATACATCAGTTCATTTCCTTTTTTTCAAATGAAAAATGTTAGTGGAGGAGTGGAATCCACAACCACCTATCTCTCTAATTCCTGTGATCCTCCCCCGAAACCACCTCATCCCTCCTTACATAATATCTTTCTAATTCTAATGCATGGGAAGTATTTTTTTAACAAAATAGTACATCACTAACTTGTGATCTGATCTTGCTTCTAGGATTGTGACCTAGTGAAATCTTATGTTTCAAAGATCCATGATTTGGAAGGCAAATTGCTGCGTTTGAAAAATTTGAGTGTGAAAACAAGCAATTTCCTGGTTAATAATGCTTCAGTTCTCAAGCAACATTATGAAAAGAAACTTAATGAGTTGGAACATGAGAAGAAATTTTTGCAGGTAATCAATCTATTCTAAAAGTTTTTTGTTGAATTATTATTATTATTATTATTATTATTATTATTATTATTATTATTATTATTATTATTATTATTATTACTGTGTTAACTCAAATCCCTTTTTTAAATTATTGGTAGAGAGAAATTGAAGAACTCAAATCCACCTCTGGAGATGGCACTCACAAATTAAAGGAAGAATATCTTCAAAAGTTGAATGCACTTGAATCACAGGTGAATTATTATTTATAATGTTTTTAACTCTTAATTAGTGGTTACTCGAATCAGTTAATTATTTATTTACTTTCCAGTTAATTATTTATTTATTAATCATTGTCTTATTTATTTTTCTTCTTTCCAGCCAACAAATGTAGGATCAGCAAAAGATGGTAGACATTCATCTGATTCTAGCCATCGCCTTGAGGATCATTGAAGCAACATCACTAAGGAATACTAGGGAATATTTAGATATTTTATGGACTTCTAATTCTGATACAGTTGTTTTCAATGTTTAGCCACTAGTGTTTCGGTTTTTGAATGTTAATACTACATATACTTTATCTATTGTTTTGGTTATAAGTTGATGTATGGTTCTATTTTGCTACTCTTGGATTATTATTTTGTTACTCTTGGTTAAGCTATAAAAAAAAATATTAAATCAGGTCATCTCAATTTAAATCAGCTCCTCTCAATTTCAAAAATAAATAAATAATTGCGACTGTTCAAACAGTCGCTGAATAATAAATTCAAAATTTTAAATCAGTCATTTGCGACTGTTGGTTGAACAGTCGCAAGTCCCTTCCTTTGCGACTGTTGGGAACCGTCGCAAGTCCCTTCAAAACCATGTGAATGCTCTTCCTTTGCGACTGTTACTAACAGTCGCAATAGCCTTTGCGACTGTTGGTGCGACTGTTGGTTGAACAGTCGCAAAATACCCTTTGCGACCCCAATTTCTGTGTCTGTTGGGGAACAGTCGCAAAGGGATATCTGCGACCCTTCTAACAGTCGCAATCCATGATTTTAGAAGTCGCAAAATGCCTTTTTTCTTGTAGTGATACCACCATGCTACCATGGGATAGAAAAATAAAATCTAGGGTTAAACACATTTTTGGCCCCCTAACTTTGCACTAGTTGCGATTTTAGCCCCCCTATTAAAAAAACACATTCCAGCCCCCTAAGTTTCCTTTCTGCTGCAACTTTCAATTTTGATCATTCAAAATCAACCATTCAAGACATTAAAAACAAGTGGGGTGTTTTGTTGAGCAAGTTTCAGATTTATAACGCAAAAAATATGTTTTGGAATTGATTTCTTGATCTTCTACTGTCTTGAATGGTTGATTTTGAATGATCAAAATTGAAAGTTGCAATAGAAGGGAAATTTAGGAGGCTAAAATGTGATTTTTTTAATAGGAGGCCAAAATCACAACTTGTGGAAAGTTAGGGGGCCAAAAGTACATTAAGCCTAAAATCTATATAGCTGACTCTTCAAATTGGCACATGATAAATTGGAACCGTGCAACGACAAATAATATAAAAAATTAATATCAGCAGCAGTTCTGTAGTATAGGACAAAAGGAACGTGTTTACTCACATAACATAAAATTTAGGGGAACATTATTATGGCACATCCGGGACAAGACTTCTCTAGAACTAAATATTCATTTCCATCCAAAAAAAAACTAACTAACTATTCACTTATGGGACATAACTATTGAAAAGGAAATGGTTGAAATATATATATACATGACAAATGATTGGTGAATAAATTATCAACTTTTAGATTAGATTTAGGGCGGGGCAATTGCAGGTCGATTCGAATATATCCGACTAACCCCAGTCAAATTCACATGTTCATTTCTGGTAAAAACGGGTCATAGATAGTTCAGGTGAATATTACGGTTTGTTATAGGTAAAAACGGGTGAATGCGACGAACTTTTGTTGTTAAATTTTAGGTAATTATTAAAAGTAATAACAATTTTTTTTATTAAATTATCCATGGATATTTGAATATACAAGTGAATACATCAAAATCCCTGGATTATCTGCTTAACAAATATCTGCGTAGATATAAAAAATGCACATATATCATATTTATTTAACAGGAGATACATGAATATCATACTATCCTAACCTATGTATTTACATCGCTATACACAACCAATAAGTCCTTTTGGTCAGAGACCAAGAAAAGTCTCGAAAACCTTTGACCCAAGAGAATGCCTCTTACCCAAACATCATTCCAAAAGTTCATGGAATACCAGATATCATTACAAGAATTATTATTTTTTTTGACAAATATCATTACAAGAATATTAATTAGCAATAATATGATTCTATCATTTAAGAACAAAATATAACTTAAAACTTATTTTTCATAATTTATTTTACTTGGATTGTAAAGTTTATTATTTCATGTAAAAGTAACTTTGCTCAAATAAAATTTGATAATAAAATTTTTTTTGTCTTGTATATTAGCTTTCAAACCAATGACTTGGCTATGTTTGGATTGATGGAAAGTGATGGAATGGAATGGAGTGGAATAGAGTCATGTTCAGTTGTTTGGTTTTGTAAAAAATGAATGAAATGGAACCCATTCTATCGAATATCACTCATTCATTCAGTTTTTCATTCTTCCCAAATTCAGGTGTATGCAATGGAATGGAACACGTTACTAATTCAATTACAATCTCATCCCTACCTTTTCTATTTCATAAACTGCTACTTCTTTCCTCTTTTTTCATCTTCATCGTTTCTTCTTCTTCTGTCCATGTGCATCCCCTCTTTTGCAACTCTTCATCATATCTGATTCTCCACTTCTGCAACGTTTCACCGTTTGTTCTTATATTCTTCTTGATATTATTCTTTGTTGTTGGTTAAAACTGTGTTCAATGGATATATGAATTGTAATCCTGATTCAATTAGTAACTGCACTTTTTTTAATTCTGTCCTTACTTCCCGTTTTTTTATTGGAATAAAATTGGAAGTGGTTGTAATCCTGATTCAATTCAATTTTAATCCTTCACCGTTTTTTCAATTCAATATTAATGCCAGTTTTGTTCATCGTTTTTTTATTGGAATAAGATTGATAGATGAAAGTGGTTTGTAATCCTGATTCAATTTTAATCCTAATTCAAGGTCAAAATTGGAATAAAATATATATAATCATTCCGTTCCGTGCACTATTCAAACAACTGAGTGGGAAATTAGTTCCGTTCCGTCATGAAATATCCAAACAATGGAATTAAATCTACGTTTCATTACATTTTATTCCGTTTCATTCCGCTCCGTTAGTTTTAAGTTATCCAAACAGAGCCTTAGAATTTCTTTAAAATATGTATTATTATAACAAATTGGTTTTCAAACCAATGGTTAGAACTTAGGATTTCTTTAAAATAGTATGTATTTTTTTTTTTGACCAAAAGAAAGTCAATATGGCTTGACTGTTATTTTGTTTGTGTTTCCATTACCAAATTTGCCTCACGTGGTAAATTACAAAGCTAAAGGAAGCGTGGCAAATGTTTCCTGTTAGCTTCCTGGAAGATAAGTAGTATGTGACTGATATTATTTACTCTTTTTAATGTGAAAAGGAACTAGAAACAATATTGTTATTTACCCTTATCCTTGACTCTTATTATACTAGAACATGTTGGGATATTTATTATAGTAGAACATGTTGGGATATGAAACACGTTTTGGATGTGAAAGCTTGTAGTATAAATTTGAATAGGACTATGCTCCGACCCAAAGAAACTAAGTACAAACAAGACCTATATATGTTTCTCATCTTGAAGAAACCCACTCACTCACTCATTGAGTTTCAGTTCACTTATTTCTGAAAAAAAAATAATTAAGATGGCAAGAACTCCTTTTTGTGACAAAAGTGGAATGAGGAAAGGGACATGGACTGCTGAAGAAGATAGGAAATTAATTGCTTATGTCACTAGATATGGTTGCTGGAATTGGCGCCAACTTCCCAAGTTTGCAGGTAATATAGAACTTGGACTTGAAGTTAGATATGGTTGATGATGATTGTGAAAATTTGGGGTCTTATAAGATAAAATTTACTCACTGAACATTGTTTTTTATTTCAGGTCTTTCAAGGTGTGGGAAGAGTTGTAGATTGAGGTGGCTGAATTATTTAAGGCCTAATATCAAAAGAGGAAACTTCACTCAACAAGAAGAGGAGTTGATTATGAGAATGCATAAAAAGCTTGGGAATAGATGGTCAACCATTGCGGCTGAGTTACCTGGAAGAACAGATAATGAAGTGAAGAACCATTGGCATACTTCCCTCAAGAAGAGAGCTATAGATAACATAGTCACAATTAATGAAGAAACCAAATCCACCAAATCAAAAGATATAATTGAATCTACACAAGGGAGAGTTATATCAATTAACCAAATTACTCCTCCAGCTAGTTCCCAAATCTCAGACACCAATGGTCCATTATCCCCATTTTCATTATCTAGTGAATTCTCTTCCACATCTTCAGATCACAGTTCCACTGCTTTGGATGATTTTGGTTTTCTGGATTCATTTATAGAAGATGTGGATGAAAGCTTTTTGCTTCATGATCTTTCCAACACACCAAGTGGAATAGTGCAAAACAATATTAATTGTGGTTTTCAAAATCAAGATACTACCACTAATGATGCTTTTTTAGTGTCTCCCAGCCATTCGTCCAATGAAAGTTTTGTTATGGATAATGATTTTGGAAGCTTTCTAGATGCTTACAAGGAATCAACAGTTGATAGTTTTTGGACACAACAATATGAAGTTGACATGTCCCACGTTCCAACTGAACTACTGGCACCTTTGTCGATGGAATCTGAATTTTTTCTGTTGTATATGAAGAGGATATTTGGAGTTGAAATAGTTTGTAACATAATATATTAGACTTTTTTAGTTAATAAAATTAACGCATCCTCGTTTTTTAGTTAATAAAAGGCTTAAATGCATTTTTTTCCCTCAATGTTTCAAAACTTTGCGATTTTAGCCCCTTATTAAAAAAATAGTAATTTTGACCCTTAACGTTGCCCCCATTTGCAAAACTTCAATTTTGACCAAGTCACGCATATGTAGCGATTCATTTAACTAAGACATGCGCCACATGTGTATTTTTCAATTAAAAAATAAATCAAAAAGCCACATATGCATCAGACTAATTAAATAAAAAAAAAAGAAAAATAATAATTTCAAATCCATGAAAATCATCTTCAAGAACAACCCTTTCAACAAATCATCTTCAAACCCAGGAAACCAGAAAACCATCCATCTTTAACAAACACAAACCTTCAACACGTTAAAACATCATCTAAACCCAGAAAAATCTTCAACACCCAAAAAATCATCCAAATTGAGCAAAATCTTCAACATCCAAAACAGCACCACAAAAGCAAATCTTCAACATCCAAAATAGCACCACAAAAGTTATCTCTCCACTGACTCACAACCTTCAGTTTCAGAAGGAAAAAAAAGGGAAAAAAAAAAAGCCTTAAGATCAATCCTGTAGAACAGTAACCAAAAACATCATAACTCCAAAGGGCGTTTCAGTAACTAAAATGAGTGATGAAGAGTTAATCGGAGAATCCCATCTGGCCGGAGTACCCATCGGAGCTTGCCAACTCTGGCGAGCTTTGGAACTCATTTGCTCCTTACTTTCTCTTACGATCTCGATCAGGGTCTTCGCCGGAAAATGACAACTCATTCTGAACAAGCTTGAAGAGCTTCATTCAGGCTTAATGGCCACCGAAAACAGTGATTCCAATGAGAACCTCTCGCTTTCGAGATTAGTAATTTCGATAATAGCGACGGTGAAGGGGTGTCACGATCTGGGTCAGCGTTAAGAAATGGTTATTTTTGTTTTTTGGGTTATGTTCTCCAGTGAGATTTCGGCGTTGGATCTGTCTTTGTCTTTATTCTCTCATGATGATTCAAATCTAAATCTTTATGAATACAGTGAATCTTTATTGAAAATTTCGGACATGAATGGGAGGAAGAGGAGTAGAAGAAGCGAATTGAAGGGATGTGAAACGATTGTGATTGTTGTTGAAGAGAGAAATGAAGCTACTATGATTGATGTGGTCAAGAGAAAAAGTGATGACGAAATATACAACCAATGATTTTGGAAACAACACGATGGTTGAAGAAATTTTCAAAAAGTGATAATAGATGTTTGTTTTTACTTTTTTATTTTATTTTTCAATTTATTGATGAAGTGGCTTTTTTATTTATTTTTTAATCGAAAAATACACACGTGGCGCATGACTTGGTCAAATTTGAGGTTTTGCAAGAGGGGGCAAAGTCAAGGGTCAAAATTTCTATTTTTTTAATAGGGATCAAAATCGCAATATTTTGAAACATAAGGGGGATGTGCATTTAAGCATAAAATTGATCGAAATATCAATTTGGCGACTCAGCGAATCAATGCTTTTAAGATGCATAGATTGATAGCTCTATATATAATATATGGTGTTTTTTAGCCATATGTTTTTACTAGAAAACCACGAATACGAAGGGAATTTCTTACGCATCCATTGCATTATATATATAATGCAATAGCTTTCTTGAGTTTGCATACCAAATGTTCACTAGAAGAAATCCTTCAGGTTGTTTTATCTAAACCTCTTCTTCTATATCTTCATTTAGAAATGCAGTTTTCGCATCTATTTAATGTAGTTTTAAGTCAAAATGAGCAACTAATGAGAAAATTATGCAAAAAGAATCCTTCTTAGATACAGGAAAGAAAGTCTCCTTGTAATCGATTCCTTCATTTTGGGTGAATTCTTTGACAACAAGTTTTGCCTTATATCTCTCAATGTTGTCTAATGAGTCTTTCTTTGTCTTATAGAATCATTTACAACCAATGGCTTTTAAACCATTAAGCAACTCAACATGATTCCAGACTCCGTTAAATGCCATTGAATTCATCTCATCTTTCATAGCACCAAAACATAAATTTGACTCTATAGAACTCATTGCTTGGGAAAACGTTTCAGGATCATTTTCAGCATCAATATTATAGTCAGATTCTTGTAAATATATCACATCGTTACTAGGTATCGCTAACATTCTCTCTCTGCTAGATTTCCTTAATATTGGTTCAACAATTTCTGGAACTTCTTGAACATCTTCATTTACTAGATTATCATCAACCGCTTGTGGAACTTCAATGACTTTTTGTTTAATACCCATTTAAACTTGAGGGGTACTCAAAATGACAATCAATCTCTCACTTGAAGTGGACGGTTCAACATCAATATGACTTTTTATCATAACCAATGACCAATTGATTGCTCCCACTATTTCAAGAAAGTTTGCATTTTTTGATTCCACAATCCTAGTGCTATGAGATGGACAATAAAACCTATACCCTTTAGATTTTTCATCATATCCAATGAAATACCCACTTATAGTTCGAGGGTCAAGTTTCTTTTCTTTTGGATAGAAAACTTTTGCCTTAAATTCAGTTTTTCCCCCTTATATTTCAAAACGTTGCGATTTTGGCCCCCTAATAAAAAGAATAAAAATTTTGTCCTCTATATTTAGGGAAATATGTTATTTTAACCCTCTAATATTAGGGAAATATGGGCTCTCTATCTTTAGAGAAATAAGATCTTTTAGCCCTTTATCTTTACAAAAAGTTGCGATTTTGGCCCCTGTTTTGGGACACGTGGCGTCTTCTCAACAACTTTGCAACGTTTTGTAAAATTATGGGGTAAAATTGTTTTTTTTGTTAGGGGGCCAAAATCGCAACTTTTGAAAGTTAAGGGGTCACAAATGTATTTAAGCCAAAACTTTTACTTCAGACAGACATCGCCAAATGTGTAGATGACTGTCATACCCCAATTTTTGACCTAAAATTTCTTTTTTTACTCGTCCGTTGCTCCGGAATTTTTTCGTCACCTCAGACAAAATTTCGGCAGAGAGGTATTTTAAAATACCTCATTTTTGTTCCTCTTTAGGGCCACTTTTTGTCTTTTGTTTTATTTTATTTACTTTTATTCTCATTTTTATTTTCTGCTTTTATTATTATTATTATTATTATTATTTATTTTTTCTTTTTATTATTATTATTATTATTATTATTATTATTATTATTATTACTACTACTACTACTACTATTATTCTTCAATTTTTTTTCTTCAAAGTCATAAAACACTGCTGCAGAGGGCGCCCCCTTGCCCTGGGTTTTTTCATCATTTTTTCTGTCCAAATCTTCAACAAAAGATCACAATGTCACTTCCCCATAAATATTAACCACAATTTTAGCCAAAACAGACACTAAACCCAGCATGCGAGTTATCTCATGGTGAACAAAAACAATTTCAAAAATGTCTAAATAACAGAGACAAAAAAATCAGAGAAAAGGGAGGTTTTTTTTATCAGAACACAAACAAAAAACAGCAAGACAACAACACATCTTTTTAAAAAAACTCAGCAACATTTTTCTCTCAACATCAACCACCTCCTAAAATGAAAAACCTCCTAAAATGCACACACACAGCCACAAGGCCAGCTACCCAGCCACACGGCCAGCCACCAGCCGTGGCTTCCCTCCCTAAAACCACCACCAAACCGCACTCCCTCCTCCCCACTACAACTCAGCCGCGTCCTCTCCCTAAAAACAACCAAACCGAGCCAACACAAGCCAAAACCAGACCCAAGAATTCAAAAAAAAAGGTAGTTTGTTTCGAAAATAAAAACTTAGATCTAGGGTTTTCTAAAAAGATTTTGATTTTTTGAGTTGTAGATTTGAAAAAAGGAGAGAAAAAGATTTCTAAATATGTAAGAAGTTTTGAAAAAAAAAAGAATTTTTTCCGGCACTGCGGCGCCGCCCCCTGGGTCGGCCGACCACCTCGCCGGAGAAGTTTCCGGTGGCCCAAATTCTAGAGAGAGGGCAGAGAGATTTTCTAGAGAGAGGAGGTGAAGAGAGAGATGGAAAGAGGAAGAATGAAGAAAATCTGAAAAAGAAAACAGATTTATACTCATTTACCCGCGGCCCAATAACAAAGCCTACACGGCCCAGATTTTTCTTTCTTCCTCTCTTCTTTTCTGTTGCTTTCTGCACCCCCCTTTCTGCTCCTGCACCCCTCCTTCTTTTTATTTCTTCATTTTATTTCATCTCTTGCATTTATTTCCTTGTTATTTTTTATTTCCTAGTCTTTATTTATGTTATGCATTCTATTTTACTGTTTTTTATTTTGCATTTTTTTTATTTTATTTTCATTTCATTTTATTTTATTTGCTTTATTTCTTTATTTATTTTGATGCAACATATTTATTTTTGTATTGCATATCATGCATTTTTTTTCTTTATTTATTTTAATGCAACATATTTATTTTTGTATTGCATATCATGCATTTTTTTTATGCAACATATTTATTTATTGCTTTGTGTTGTACCATAATTTTGTCCAAGTCTTTTCTTCAAAAAAAATCATCATCATGCAAAACAAAAAAATAAATTTTTATTTTCTTCTTTTTTAAAAATAATAAAAAAAAGTTTTATTATTATTTATTTATTTTTCTTTTATTATTATTATTATTATGTTTTGTTTGTCTCAAAAAAAGAAACATGTACAAAGAAGGAAACAAAGTCAAAGAAGGCTGCAAGCTTCTCCCCTGTTTTCCAGCACCTCCTCCTTTCCGTTTTCTTTCCATTTTCCTTTGTCAAAACAAGTCAAGGAAGGCTACAAGCTTCTCCCATGTGGGCAGCGCCCCTTCTCCCTGTTTTCTCCCAACCTCTGTCAGGGCAGCACCCCTCTTTTCCTGTTTTTCTTCCCCAAATCTTCAAAAATCAACCCAAAAGCACCACAAGTTGCAGGCAGCACCCTGTTTTTCCATTTTTTTCCCTTACCCTCTGTCAGAATTCAGCCCCTACTTGTCCAGAACTAGCCACAAGTCTTCACCAAAATCACAAGGCAAGGTCACTTCCTTCCCTTTTCAATAAATGTTAACCAAAGTCTTTGCCATGACACACAAAAAGGCCCAGCTTTCAAGGGATTTTCATGATTACAAATGATCATAAATTTGCCTATATAAGGGGGACGAAAATGAATGAAAAAAGAGGACTTTTGAGATGCAGAATCAGAAAACTAAACAACAGCAAAAATCATAACAAAACCTCCCAAAAGAAAGAAGCTCTGTTTTTTTTTGTTTTTTCTTTACAAACCACCACAACAAATCAAACAGAATCAAAACAGAAACTAAACCACAAAGAAACAACACACAAAGAGAGAAGAATAGTAACAAAACACCATTATGTTATTGTTCATCTTCTCCATCACTTCCATCCTTAAAAAACATAACCACCCAAAAGCCCCTTTCATTTTTTTTTTTTGCATTTGAAGCTTTGGCTAGGAGTTTGTAAGTATCTTGAACCTTTCTATCTCCTTTTTCGTATTCTGTTTAAGTGTCTGTAGCTTTTCTTAAAAAATAATGCATTGTTCATCATAAGTTCATGGGCATGACCTGAGGCCAGAATATATTAGGTTCTAGGACATCTTTTGGTAGATCTAAAACCACTAAGATGTAGTATTCATGGCAAACTTTGCATTAGTATTTTTATTTTTGTATTTGGTTCAGTATTGAGTGAGAAGTTTAACTTAGAAGTTGAGAAAAAATCACCAGAAACTGCTCTGCTGTTCCTGCATTTATTTTTCTGCATTTTTAGTCAATTTAACTCATTTTTGCACTAAAACATCATTCAAAAACCCAAAAATTTTACAAAGTTTTCAATAATCACCAAAACAGAATGTTTTTTCCTGCTGTTTTCAAATATTTTTACCCCTGAGGTTCTGAAATCAGAATCAGAAGCAACTTTTGTACAGTACTTCAGAAGCAGCTTCTGAACAGTGTTTCAGAAGCAACTTTTGAACAGTGCTTCTGAACCCAGAGTCTGAACAGTGCTTCTGAAGCAGCTTCTGAACAGTGCTTTTGAACAGTGCTTCTGAAGCAGCTTCTTAACAGTGCTTCTGAAGCAGCTTCTTAACAGTGCTTCTGAAGCAGCTTCTGAACAGTGCTTATGAAACAGCTTCTGAACAGTGCTTATGAAGCAGCTTCTGAAGGCAGCATCTGAAGCAGCTTCTGAAGGCAGCTTCTGAAGCAGCTTTTGAAGGCAGCTTTTGAAGGTAGCTTCTGAAGCAGCTTCTGAAGGCAGCTTATGAAGGCAGCTTCTGAACAGTGCTTCTAAATCAGTACATTTTGCATTCTGAAGTCAGTTCCTGCTTCTGAAGGTTCAGAATCTGGGCTGAAACTCCCTTTTATGGATGAAACTCATTTTTATTCAAAGAGAAAAATTTAACAAGTGTTTTCAATTATAGTTTATGCATCTATTTTCAATAATAAACTTGAATGAAAAAGGAGTGGTTTGACGTATGTCTTCCCATTCCCCGGTTGCACGGGCACTTGACGTATGTCTCGTTGTTCGGACAATCGTCATTCCTTTTCAAAAATACAAAAAGATATATTAATTTTCGATAACAAACTTGAATGAAAAAGGAGTGGTCCGACGTATGTCTTTCCATTCCCCGGTTGGACGAGCACTTGACGTATGTTTCGTTCTCCGGACAATCGTCATTCCTTTTCAAAAATACAAAAAAAACATAAAAAACAAATCCAACACACCAAACTAATTTTCCGCCCTTCTTGGTCAAATACAAATCAAATCTCTTTTCACAAAAGCACGATGTTTTATCAATTCTAACGCGATACAAACAAACGCTTAAGCCTCCCACACGCGAGCATACAAGCTACGTTTAACCACTAGAATACGATCAAAAGCATTTGCTCTTTAAAATCAACCAACAAACATTTTCTACCAAAGAACTACGTAGCTTTGAATTCTCCATCGCACCAGGAGATACGTAGGAGCAAGATCTCACTCTTGTCAAGCACACTAATGTAAAAAACCTTTTTTCCCCTTTTCCTTTTTCTCGGAAGTATTAAAACGTAGCAAGCAAACCTTTAAAACACTTTTAACTCTAACTAACTAGGAGGTTCCCGTTGAGTACAACGGATGTGAAGGGTGCTAATATCTTCCCCTTGCATAATCGACTCTGAACCCGTTAATGGTTGTGATGACCATCTTTTCCACATCGTCAAGGGTTTTATCAACGTTTCCCTTTAAAAATAAAACTTTGGTGGTGACTCCGTAGTCATTCCGAGCGTTGGTACGCTCGAGCGTTTTTAGAGAACGTACACTTTGCATATCATGCATTTTTATTTCTTCATTTACTTTTATGCAACATATTTATTTATTGCTTTGCATATCATGCATTTTTTATTTTTATTTTATTTTATGCAACATATTTAATTAACGCAAAATCATCTCATGCATTTTTATTTTATTTATTTTTGTTTATTTTGCACATTTATTTATTTTAATGCACTTGTGATTTATTTTTATTTATTTATTGCTTTATTACCATTTTATTTTATTATTAATGCTTAGAATGTATCTAGGGACAATATAAATATAAATGAGAATATCGCACCGACACCCACATTTATTTATTCCGCTTTATGTAAAAAAACGATAAAAATAACGAACGTATCCGAGGAAAAGGGACTCTCACTTTGATCCAACGTCTTTGTGAGAAAACCTTCGCGCTTAGTTTATTTCGACTACCACTTAGTTCATTCTTGTTAATTAGCTTAATCAAAAATAAAAAACATGCAAATATTTAAAATCCCATCAAAAATATGTTTTATTAACAAACCTTGGATTTCAAACCAAGCAGCTTTCTTTTAATCAAACTTTAAATCAATCTTAATCATATTAGACTTTATTTTCTACAATTAAAATCAATCAACTTCACTCTTTTGCCACTTTGGCTCGTCTTATTTTTAACAATATTTTCAAACTTTAAAATCAATCAAACAAATCACTCGGCTTTTACCCCGAACTACGTGATTTTGATCCCGCTCGGGTACATAGGCAAAAGACTTTGTCCTTTCAAATCAACAAAATAACAAAAACAGTTTTCTCTCTTTTAATTCATCACTTTAATCTTTTCACACTTAGGCACTTATTTTACAAACAAATAATCAATTTAGCATAAAGATAAGAATAAAAACAAGAGGTTCCTATAGAATACTATAGACGTTTAGGGTGCTAATACCTTCCCTTTGCGTAACCAACCCCCGGAACTTGATCTCTAAAAAATAGGGTTTTTTCGAACTTTCCCCTTTTCCTCGGAAAAATAAAAGATCGGTGGTGAATCTTAATTTTGTGAGTCAAGGCTAATTAATAGCTTGATATCCTAAAATCACCGCGACAGAAATGGCGACTTCACTGGGGACAACGATCCTAAGTGGGTTAAACCCATCTTGTTTTTCTTTATCTTTATGCTTTATTATTATTTGTAATTGTAAATACATGCTTAAGTGTTTATCATTTTACGTAAGTGGTGAGATAAGTCCTACTCCCGGACTTGAGGGAAACATAAGATAGGATGGTGGTATAATCAAAGTTCCATACCAAGAGTAGTCTAGGGTTTTGGTACATATGATATAACCCCACTCAATGGAGATCTCTTAAAAGTAATATCATGTCGACATGAGTAGTCGTGTTTGGCATTGTTATTTTTAAGCGACCTATGAAGTTGAGGACCTTTAGAGTTACCTTTAACCCATCTTGGCCTTTTAGGACGTAGTGCGGTGGCTAATCAAGAGTAGTCTTGAGTTGGTCGATACGCGATACTACACTCAAACGAGACTTTCCTAAGAACGTCGTTGGATCGGGAGTAGTCCCGTAATCCGACAATATTCGGAAGTGGTCAATGACTTTGGGAACTTGGTAGAACCCGTTGTAACAGCCCGATTTTTAGGATTTATTTATTTAATTGTTTATGTGTGTTTAATTATTTATTTTGGTGATTTATTGAATTTTGGGAGTTGAAGGTTATTTTAGTAATTTGAGAGTTAGTGGCATATTTGAAATATGTTAGAAGTTCAAAATTTGAATATTTGAAAATAGTGGTGTATAAGTAATAGGGGGTTTAAGTGAAGTAAAAGTGTAGAGAAAAATATTGTGAGTTAATCGTAACAAACCTTATTTTATTTTAAAAGGTAACAAACTTTGTTTTAAAAAATATATTTGAAATTGTAACAAACCTAATTAGTGGGATAACAAACCCTAGAAACCTATTATAAGTACATTAGTTAGTGGTGAGTGAATTAGATTATTCATTATTCACAAAACTTTTGAGAGGCAAGAGAGAGATAGAGAGAAGAGGCTTGGAGAAGAGGAAAGCTAGAGAATCAAAGGTGAAGGAGATGATTGCACTAAAAATAGCAAGAATAGCGAGGAAATTAAGGTAAGAGGGGAGATTATGATTAACATATGGGTTTAAGAAGCAATTGCGTG
This sequence comes from Medicago ruthenica, assembly GCA_018208015.1. NCBI lineage: Eukaryota > Viridiplantae > Streptophyta > Magnoliopsida > Fabales > Fabaceae > Medicago > Medicago ruthenica. The sequence continues at coordinate 25,467,489 of CM031374.1, read as the reverse complement.
TTTGGGAGCTTTTAGATTATGGTTTAATTTTATGAATTATGATTAATTGTGTTGATTTTCGTGCTCTTTGTTGATGACTGAATTGAATATGTGCTAAGTTGTTGATTTCATGTTTTTACTTCGTCAAAACTCATGTTTGATTTTGTTAATTATGAACTTTGTGAAATTTGGTGAAATTAATGAATAACATGATAATTGGTGTTGTTTATGATTAATTGAATTGATTATGAGTACGATTATGTATTTGGGTTATGAAATTATGAGGTTATATTGTTTGGGTTAAGTTGGGATTATGGTTGTTGTTGTTGTTTATGCGAAAATTGCTTTAATTGGTGAATTTGAATGAATTATTGAAATAATTGATTTTAAGTTTATTTATGTTGTTAATTATGTGCTTATGAACATGTTGATGTGATTAGAAAGTTGGAATTGTTGCTGTACAAATCTGTTTGGGATTTTAAGTTGTTTTTGGAAAAAAAAATGGGTTTTTGAGACGAACTTTGAAAATTAACCGAAAATCTTGTGAAATTCATATCAATTGATGTTTTGTTGTGTAAGCATTGTTCAATTTGAGTGTATTCATCATGGTTATTATCTGTAAATTGATTTTGGGTTGATGGGGATCAAAAATGGGATTTTTGGGCGAGTTTTAAGTGATTCCCGTAGCCGTAGAAACCACTGACAACAACAACGTTTTCTGTTACATCCCTTTTTTTCACTAGTTTCTGTTTTGATTTGGGTTTCGGTGTAAACATGAAAGTTGTAGATATGGATGTTAGCTTTAAATTGCCGTTGGTTGGACTTCATTTAGAGTTCCAGAACTTGAGTTATGATCAAAATACTACACATAGGTCATGGCACATTTTTCGTGAAACTTCCGCATACTTTTTCAATGAATCTTGAAACATCCTTAAAATTAATGACGAGTCTAAGAAATCATTTAGAGTTAATATATGAGTAGGTAATTATGAAGTTGCGATCTTTAATGATGTTTGGTGTAGTTTGTGTGATTAAATCATGAAACTGGAATTATGAGAATGTTGAAGATTGTAAATACTTGATGTTGTGATGGTTGTGATGTGTTGCTGTTTACACATGATTTGATAATGTTATTGATGATGCTATTGATGATAATATTATGATGATATTGATGATGCTATTGATGATGCTATTGATGATGATAATTATGATGATATTGATGATGCTATTGATGATATTGAATGATGTGTGATAATGATACATGTTATGTGTTAAGTGACGATGTTTGAGTAAATGATGATGATGATGTTTAATTACTTGACTTGATATGTGGCCTTAGTGATTTGATAATGCGAGGTGATGATTTGGTGATGATATGTTATATGACGGAGTGAATTGTATAACAAATGGTGAGTGTATTTGGTGAGCATTGTCGAGTCTCTTTGTGGGTCCATGCATTCATAAGTCAGTCTGGTGTGGTGTGTGGTGATTTCATTGCGGGGTTTTAAGATCTCGGGGATTTCATTGGCGATTGTATGGTGAATTCATTGAGGGGTTTTAGATCTCGAGGAGTTCATCGGTGGAGGTACCGTAAAACATATAGAGTCGTGTTAGGCGCATTGCATTCATAGAAGTCGTGTTTGGTAATGTTTTGGCGTGAACTTGTGCATTTTATGTGGTAACTGCTTAATTGATAAGTTCTTGTGATGTGATTAAAATTATAAATTAATTGTTGATACTTAATGAATCTTGAGTGTTTGATATATGATTGGAGATTGTGATTGAGATTATAATTGAATATGAATATGATATAAATGTTGAGTTATGTAACCATGTTTGCTTATTTAAATGTATATGTGATAATTGTTGATATGGCTTGCCTGACATACACGCGTTTATTATTCCCTTATGTTGATCATATATCTTACCCTCCAGTGGCTTTATTGTCGCCTCATCCTTGGGTGAATCCCTCATGGATGTAGACTTGCAGGTTGAGGAATAGCTTTTTCGTGAACATGACGAGGATGGCGTTTGCATACTCGAGTATATTTGCTTTGGAGTCTAGCTTAGGAGCTCTGATTAGGACTAGGGGTTTATTTATGTTATACTATGAGATCTTTGGATCAAATCTTGTTGAGATGATATGTTAATTTATATGTTATGACCGAGACATGACAATTGCTTTGATTTTATTTACATTTTATTCCGCTGCGATGTGATTTAATTGATGAAGTTTTTATCATAAATATTTGATATGAGACGTATGTTGAATTAGTAAAGTTCCAATGTAGGATAAATACGTGATTTATCTTTATATTTATGTTCTCGGGAATTGGGGCTTTACACCCGTGATCCAGGTACATGTGAAACCATAGTCCTTACCAAATGGCGTGTTTACCCTTGACTCCAACATTATGGACTTAAACTCACCATGTTTTCTCTGTTTCTTTAGCATAATTATGCATACATGCATTCATTCATAAACATTTTTTCCATCAAGTATCGAAGGACTTAAACAAGTTTTTGTGAACATCATAGAAATGGACTTTGCAATAAGGAGCACTAAGAAATACAACTTCAAATGCCCTGATTTGTTGAACTTAAGGAGGCTAGGATCTTTAGTAACTAATCTGAAAGACTTCCGAGGTCATTACGGGAAATTACTCAGCATCCTCAAGACAAATGTCGAAGAAGGAATCCTTAACACTTTGGTCCAGTTCTACGATCCACTCTATCATTGTTTCACATTCCCCGATTACCAACTGGTCCCTACCCTAGAAGAATATTCATATTGGGTTGGTTTGCCGATATCTGACGAAGTACCTTTTAGCGGCCTAGAAGAAATTCCGAAGCCCTCGGCCGTTGCAGCAGTCCTTCACCTTGAAACATCCGATATAATGGCTAACCTTACCACCAAAGGAGGTCTCCAAGGCCTACCTTCCAAATTCCTATTCCATAAAGCCTTCACCTTTGCCCAAGCAGCCAATACCGATGCTTTCGAGTCTATCCTTGCCCTACTCATCTACGGCCTTATACTTTTCCCTAACATTGACGATTTTGTTGATGTTAACGCCATCCAATTTTTCTTATCCAAAAATCCTGTCCCTACCCTACTTGCAGACACATATCATTCCATCCACCATAGAACTCAAAAGGGATGCGGAGTTATTACTTGTTGCGCGCCTTTGCTATATAAGTGGTTTACTTCGCACCTACCCCAATCCAACCTCTTCAAACAAATCTAGAAAAAACCTATTGGCCTCAAAGAATCATGTCCCTTACCGCAGTAGATATAGTTTGGTACAACGCGGCCTATGACGTCGGAACAATCATCGACAGTTGTGGAGAATTCCCTAACGTGCCCCTTCTCGGTACATGCGGGGGGATTAGCTATAATCCTACTCTTGCCAGACGTCAGTTCGGGTATCCAATGAAAGATAAACCTAACAACATTTCTTTAGCCGGTGTGTTCTACCTCAACCAAGAAGGAAGCTCAGATATGAAGGAAAGATTTGTACGAGCTTGGCATACAATCCATAGGAAAGAGAGGAACCAGTTAGGAAAGAAGTTAGGTGTCGTCCATGAATCTTACACACAGTGGATCATTAATAGAGTTACAAAATATGGGATGCCTTACCCCCTACCGAGACTCATATCCTCAACCACCCCATCACCATCATTACCCATCCCCTTTGAAACCAAAAGGGAGTTCCAGGATCTGTTGACCGAGGTAAAGCTTGAAAGAGACGCTTGGGAAAGAAGATGCGATGCAGCCGAACTCGAAAATGAGACATTAAGGGGGCGAATAGAAGAACAAAAACACATGCTCCTTATTCAAAGCTGACAAGTAATCGAGAGAGATGATCTGCTCCAACGGAAGAATGTTATGCTTAGACGGGAAGCTAAGAGGAAGAAGAGGTTTATGGATTCATTTTCTGATGCACACTCAGATTCCAAAGATCCACCTACTCCAGGAGCTTGAGTTGAAGTCTTTAGGGTTTTATGTTTAGATTCTAGCTTCCAAAGCCTTGTAATTTGACAATGAGCATATCTTTCACGCAGAAAGTGTAGGGGCTCAGGATTAGACTGATGACTTCCAAGAAAAGTTTGACGAGATGCAACGGGAAATGAAGGCCCTCCGCGGAAAGGATCTATTTGGGAAAAATGCCCACGACCTTTGTCTAGTGCCGAATGTTAAGATGCCGCCCAAGTTCAAGGTCCCTGAATTTGAGAAGTACAAGGGGAACACTTGTCCTCAAAGCCACCTGGTAATGTATGCTAGGAAGATGTCTACCCAGACCGATAATTATCAACTACTCATCCACTACTTCCAAGACAGTCTAACTGGGGCCGCCTTGAAATGGTACATGAGTTTGGACAGCACCAGGATCCAAACTTTCAATGACTTGGGAGAAGCCTTTGTTCGCCAGTACAAGTACAACCTGGACATGGCCCCAGACAGAGACCAACTCCGGGCCATGGCCCACAAAGATAAGGAGACTTTCAAGGAGTATGCCCAAAGATGGAGAGAGGTTGCTGCTCAGATTAATCCACCTCTAGAGGAGAAAGAAATGACCAAGATTTTCCTAAACACTCTTGGTTCATTTTATTATGAGCGGATGATTGCAAGTGCACCTAGCGATTTCACTGAAATGGTGAATATGGGCATGCGCCTAGAGGAGTCGGTCCGAGAAGGACGCTTGGTGAAGGAAAGTGCCCCGGCCAGCAGCGCAAAAAGGTTTGGGAGCAGTTACCCAAAAAAGAGGGAACAAGACGTTGGCATGATTGTCCATGGGAGACTCCGCCAAGAGTACTCATCCTACCCGCATGTTGCCGTCATTTCACCATCCATCCCTACCCCTCAATATCCAAGCTATCAAATCCAAATTCCACAAAGACCTCCATCCCATTATCCACCATCATATCAACAACCTTATCCACAAAATCCACAACAACCTCGTCAACAACCTTACCCACAAAATCAACAACAACCTCGCCCTCAAGCTCCCCAACAACCCTTTACTCAACAGAATCGCTAAAAAATAGCGTTTGACCCTATACCAATGAAGTACACAGATCTGCTTCCCGCTCTGATTGCAAGGAATCTTGTTCAAACCAGAGCACCTCCTCCCGTGCCAAACGTACTGTCTGTGTGGTATCGTCCTGACCTCACCTGTGCCTTCCATCAAGGAGCACCAGGTCATGATGTCGAGCATTGCTATGCTCTCAAGAATGAGGTTCAGAAATTGATCTGTGCTAAGCTTCTAACTTTCAAAGACTCCAACCCCAATGTCCAAGTTAACCCTCTACCAGACCATGGGTCCTCCATCAATATGGTTTAAGATCATCGGGAAACCAGTCCCATCTCCAGTGCCCGAGATTTCAGGACACCTTTGGTTCCAATGCACATCGAGATGTGCAGGGTAGCTCTATTCAACCATAACCATGCTAACTGCAAAGAATGTTCTGAAAATCCTCGAGGATGTTTGCAGGTTCAAGATGACATACAAGGATTGATAGACAGAAAGGAGCTTGTTGTTACAAGGAAAGACAAAAGTGTTTGCGTTATAACCCCGGAATTCAATATCCCGGAGCATTTGAAGTTAACTTTTAGCAGCCAGATGTCTGTTGCTGCTCCACTAGTGATCTGTTTACCAGGACCTATACCATACACTTCAAAGAAAGCAATTCCTTACAAATATGATGCAACCATGTTGAGCGATGGTCAAGAAGTACCCATACCCCCTTTGGCCTCTGTCGTTAATATTACAGACAGTAGCAAAGTGTTAAGAAGTGGACGTATTCTCCCAACATCAATTCAAGGGAAGACTAGTACTCCAGTGTTTGAACAAAAACAAACACAAGACCCCAGTACAAGCAAAGACGCGGGACAACCCAGCGGGACCAATGTTAATTCTGATTTTGATGAGGTGCTGAAGCTGATTAAGAAAAGTGAGTACAAGGTAGTGGACCAGCTAATGCAAACCCCTTCGAAGATCTTCATGCTGTCTTTATTACTAAATTCTGATTCCCATAGAGAAGCATTAATGAAGGTTTTGAACCAGGCTTTCGTAGATCATGATGTAACCCGTGGTCAGTTTGGAGGCATAGTTGGAAACATCACTGGTTGTAACAACCTGAGCTTCAATGATGAAGAACTTCCCGAAGGAGGAAGGCACCACAACTTGGCACTGCACATATCGGTAAATTGCAAGACAGATGCTCTGTCCAATGTATTGGTGGACACCGGGTCATCGCTGAATGTAATGGCAAAAACTACCCTAGATCAACTCTCTTATCAAGGTACACCAATGAGACGGAGTGGACTAGTAGTGAAAGCATTCGATGGTTCAAGGAAGTCAGTAATTGGAGAGGTGGATCTGCCCATCACAATTGGGCCGCACATATTTCAGATCACCTTCCAAGTAATGGACATACAAGCAGCATACAGTTGTTTGTAGGGCCGACCATGGATCCATGAGGCTGGGGCAGTGACGTCTACGCTGCATCAAAAGTTAAAGTTTGTGAAGAACGGGAAACTGATAATCGAGGGAGGAGAAGAAGCTTTGTTGGTAAGCCATTTGTCGGCTTTCTCTTTCATCAGTGCTGGTAATGTTGATGGGACACTGTTCCAAGGTCTTTCCCTGGATGATGAGAATACTAAGGAGAGTGGGGCATCCATGTCTTCCTTCAAAAATGCACAAAAAGTGGTACACAATGGTTTGCTTGCGGACTGGGGAGGATTGATAAGTTTTCCAGAAAACAAGCATAAGGAAGGGTTGGGTTTTACTCCATCTGCAAAAGTTACCAAGCCAAGCACTATCATTGAACCAATCAAGGACACTTTCCACAGCGCCGGGTTCATTCATTCCCCGACAGAAGCTAATGTCATCGTTGAAGATAAACCTGAAGAAATGACACCTGTTCTTGTGACACCAGGAGGGGTTTGCTGCAATTGGGTCGCTGTTGACGTCCCTTCTGTTACTCATTCCTCAAAGTAATGTGTTTATTTGTTTATCTTTTTCAAAAAGATCCCTTCGTCTTGCCCAAGGCAAAGAGAAACTCATGTAGGGCTTTGTTTTAAAGTACTGCTATCATCAATGAAAATCGTCGTCTTTATCACAACCTTTACGTTATTTTTACTCTACTGCTTTTTTCCGGAAAAATGGTAACACAAAAAACCCCAAAAAAAATAAATATATTTTATTTTCTTTTTAATAAATTTCAAAAGGGTCTGCATTTTTCACTCATTTTACTAAAATCAATCATCAATCATATGCAGACTGAACGTCAATAAGCCCGTTGAACACCGTATCCCTATGCTCTCTCCCAACTTTGAGTTTCCTGTTTACGAAGCTGGAGAGGAAGAGGATGAAGAAATTCTTGACGAGATCAGACGCTTGTTAGAACAAGAGAGAAAGACCATTCAGCCTCACGAAGAGGCAGTGGAGGTTATCAACTTAGGTTCCGACGAAGAGAAAAAAGAGGTCAAGATTGGGGCATTGTTGGATGCGTCTGTCAAAGAAAGAATAATCGAGCTTCTCAAAGAATATGTAGACATCTTTGCATGGTCGTATCAGGATATGCCAGGATTGGACCCTGAGATTGTGGAACACCGTTTACCTCTGAAACCTGAATGTCCTCCAGTCAAGCAGAAGTTGAGAAGGACTCGCCCTGACATGGCTCTCAAGATCAAAGAAGAAGTGCAGAAGCAGATTAATACAGGTTTTCTCATTACATCAGAGTATCCTCAATGGTTGGCCAACATAGTGCTTGTTCCCAAAAAGGATGGTAAACTTAGGATGTGCGTTGATTACAGAGATCTAAACAAAGCTAGCCCAAAAGACGATTTCCCTTTACCTCACATTGATGTATTGGTCGACAGTACCGCCAAATCTAAAGTCTTCTCCTTCATGGATGGTTTCTCTGGATACAATCAGATCAAAATGGCTGTCGAAGATAGAGAAAAGACATCTTTCATTACACCTTGGGGTACTTTTTGCTATCAAGTGATGCCTTTTGGTTTGACGAATGCGGGTGCTACCTACCAAAGAGGCATGACCACTCTCTTCCACGACATGATGCACAAGGAAATTGAGGTTTATGTCGAAGATATGATTGTCAAATCAGGTACTGAGGAGGAGCATGTCGAGTATTTGCTGAAGATGTTCCGATGATTGAGAAAGTATCGGCTTCGCCTAAATCCTAATAAATGTACATTTGGCGTGAGGTCTGGGAAGCTCCTAGGTTTCATCGTCAGTCAGAAGGGTATTGAAGTTGATCCCGACAAAGTTAAAGCCATCAGAGAAATGCCTGCTCCGCAAACTGAAAAGCAAGTGAGAGGATTTCTTGGACGCTTGAACTACATCTCTAGATTCATATCTCATATGACAGCCACATGTGGGCCTATTTTCAAGTTACTTCACAAGAATCAAGAGGTAGTGTGGACGGAAGACTGCCAGAAGGCCTTTGATAGCATCAAGGATTACTTGTTAGAACCTCCAATTCTTATTCCTCCAGTTGAAGGAAGACCTTTGATTATGTACTTGATTGTGTTAGAAGACTCTATGGGTTGTGTACTTGGACAGCAGGATGAGACCGGTAAGAAGGAACATGCCATCTACTACCTAAGCAAGAAGTTTACAAACTGTGAATCCCGATACTTTTTACTTGAGAAGACTTGTTGTGCACTAACTTGGGCTGCTAAGCGTCTTCGTCATTACATGCTCAATCACACTACTTGGTTGATATCCAAGATGGATCCAATTAAATACATCTTCGAAAAGCCTGCTTTAACAGGAAGGATCGCTCGTTGGCAGATGTTGTTGTCAGAATATGACATTGAGTACCACACTCAGAAGGCCATCAAAGCCAGTATTCTTGCCGATCATTTGGCTCATCAACCGATTGAAGATTATCAACCACTTAAGTTTGACTTTCCTGACGAAGAGATCATGTATCTGAATATGAAAGATTGTGACGAACCACTACCTAACGAAGGTCCGGATCCCGAGTCTAGATGGAAGTTGATCTTTGATGGGGCTGTTAATGTCTATGATAATGGAATTGGGGCAGTCATTGTTACTCCTGAGGGAAAACATCTCCCTTTTGCTGCAAGACTATTATTCGACTGTACAAACAACATGGCAGAGTATGAAGCATGTATTCTGGGGATTGAGGAAGCCATTGATCTAAGGATCAAGAACCTTGACATTTATGGAGACTCAGCGCTTGTGATTAATCAAATTAATGGAGATTGGGAAACTCGCCACCCCGGCTTGATTCCTTACAAAGACTATACAAGACGTTTGTTAACCTTTTTCAACAAAGTCAAGTTGCATCACATTCCTCGGGACGAGAATCAAATGGCAGATGCTTTGGCAACTTTATCTTTAATGTACGAGGTCAACCGTCGGAATGAGATTCCAACAATCAAGGTTCAAAGCCTGGAGAGGCTCGCACATGTGTTTGCAGTTGAAGCGGTCATAGATAACCAGCCATGGTTCCATGACATCAAATGTTTCCTCCAAAGGCAAGAGTACCCACACGAGGGATCCAACAAGGATAAGAAGGCTTTACGAAGATTGGCTGGCAACTTCTTCCTGAATAAAGAGGTTTTATACAAGAGGAATTTTGATATGGTGATACTCAGATGTGTGGATGAGCAAGAAGCAGATCTGATAATGCATGAGATACACGAAGGTTCCTTCGGAACTCATTCCAGTGGACATACAATGGCTAGGAAGATCTTGAGAGCTGGATATTACTGGATGACTTTGGAAAGCGATTGTTACAAGCATGCCAGGAAATGCCATAAATGCCAGATTTATGCTGACAAAATCCATGTGCCACCAACTGCTCTGAATGTCCTTTCTTCCCCTTGGCCTTTCTCTATGTGGGGCATCGATATGATTGGTAGGATCAAACCCAAAGCGTCAAATGGGCATCGTTTCATCCTAGTGGCAATTGATTACTTCACCAAGTGGGTCGAAGCTGCATCGTATGCCAATGTCACTAAGCAAGTGGTGGTCCGTTTTATCAAGAGTCATATCATCTGTCGATACGGTATTCCCAGTAAGATCATCACAGACAATGGGACCAATCTGAATAACAAGATGATGAAGGAACTATGTGAAGAGTTCAAGATTGAGCATCATAATTCTTCTCCTTACAGGCCTCAGATGAATGGCGCAGTTGAAGCCGCAAACAAGAACATCAAGAAAATAGTGCAAAAGATGGTGGTCACCTACAAGGACTGGCATGAGATGTTACCGTATGCTTTTCACGGGTATCGTACTTCAGTGCGCACGTCAACAGGGGCAACCCCTTTCTCTTTGGTATATGGCATGGAAGCAGTGCTCCCCGTAGAGGTCGAGATCCCATCAATGAGAGTTCTGATGGAAGCGGAGTTATCTGAGGCTGAATGGTGCCAAAACAAATATGATCAGTTGAACTTAATTGAAGAGAAACGCATGACTGCCTTGTGTCATGGACAACTGTATCGAAAGAGGATGAAACAAGCTTTTGACAAGAAGGTTCACCCACGCGAATTCGAAGAAGGATACCTTGTGCTCAAAAAGATCTTATCTTTTCAACCCGATTCTAGGGGCAAATGGACGCCTAACTATGAAGGCCCGTATGTCGTCAAGAGAGTTTTCTCTGGTGGGGCAATGACTCTTGCAACTATGGACGATGATGAGTTTCTCCATCCTAAGAACACCGATGCAGTCAAGAAATACTGTCTAAAAAATAAAAGAACAGCTCGGTAAGTCGAAAACCCGAAAGGGCGGCTTAGGCAAAAATGAGCGTCTCGGTGGACTGAAAACTCGAAAGGGCGGTCTAGGCAAAAATTAGACACGTATGTGCGCACCTCGTTTTTTTTCCTCGGGAAAAAGACGCGCAAATCCTCCGAGGTCGTTCGCAAACGCTCGGAGGGCCTTTGTGAAGCCGCCACCAAAGTTTTTGTGTAAAGGGAACGTTGATAAACCCTTAAGTTTTTTTTGTTTAAAGGGAAACGATAATAAAACCCTTTTGACGATGAGGATAAGGATTGGTCATCGTAACCATTGTCGGGTTCGGGAGTCGGTTACGCAAGGGGAAGGTATTAGCACCCCTCACGTCCGTTGTACTCAACGGGAACCTTCTATTTGGTCAAAGCTTGAATTGTTTTTTAATATTTTGCGCGCATGTTCATTTATGTTAAAAATATAATAAAGGGGGGGAAAGAGATAAAAACAAACGAAAGAAAAAAAAAAGTTTTTATTATTGCGCTTGACAAGATGTCGATCTTGCTCCTACGTATCTCCCGGTAGTCGGAGAATTCAAAGCGTACGTAGTTCTTTGGTAGAAAAACGTACATGTGTTGGTTAATTTTAAATGGACGATGTTTTAACCGAATTCTTGCGATTAAAACGTAGCTTGTATGCTCGCGCTCGGGAGACTTATTAAGCGTATAGCTTGTATGCTCGCGCTTGGGAGACTTATTAAGCGTTTGTTCGTGAATCGCATTAGAATTGTTAAAAGGTACGTCCGTTAGGGTAAAGGGTTAATTGGTCGCTATGGGACCAAGAGAGGTGCAATGGACTCATACAAGTCAATCATTGACCGAGTGGACTCCGAAGAGTCGGGCGATTGTTCGATTGATCCACTGAGATCAAGAACAGGTACAATGGACTCGGATGAGTCGAACATTGACCGAGTGACTCAAACGAGTCGAGGGGTGAGTCTAATGGCCACGGGGGACCAAAAGGTTTGGATTGACCACAAGGGGCCAAGGTTTGGTTTGGTTAGGGTTGTACATATTGAAAAAAGGAATGACGATTATCCGAACGACGAGACATACGTCACGCATTCGTACAATCGAGGCGATGGAGAGACATATGTCACACCATCCCTTTTTAATTCATGTTTTTGGGTTGAATCCTTTAGAAATCCCAAGGTATGTCAAAACATTTGGTTTGAAAACCCAAAATGGGAAGGTTTAGCAAATTTTGCTAGAAAACGCACAAGTTCGTCTCATTTTGCGAAAATGCGAACGTATTCGGCGTATGTTCATGTTTGAGTTTTGAAAATCATGAACAATATTTATTGTTCGAGTTTAGATTGAAATGATGAACATAGCTTGTTTGTTCATGTGGTTTTGAAATTTTGAGAACATAACTTGTTTTGCAAGTTATCCACATAATGGTCATACGAACTTGTGATTTTGTCAAAATTATGCAAAATCCTTGTTATGGTTTGAAAAACATGGGTTTAAAAACTCTTAGGTTCTGAGCTCTGGGGCTAGAACCTCAAAAATTGGTCATTTTGACACAAAAACTCAGATTCTGAGTTCTGTCATGGTCGCACTGCGACCATGACTTCGCACTGCGAAGCATGCGAAATTTTGGGTTCAGAAGCTGTTTCTGAACTTTTGTTCAGAAACAACTTCTGAACACACTCAGGACCTTATAGGTGGGTGAAAAACTTTGAGTTTTTTGGGGTGAAAAAGGCTGGACAAACCAGTTTTGATGTTTTGAAAACCTTGGGATTTCTTTGAAATTCAAAAGGGTTTTTTTAGAATCAAATGGTTTTGAACCAAAATAGCTATGCAAACACAATTGTAAATGCAATATAAAAGCCTAGAAACTTACAGAACTCCTTAGCAAAGCTCCAGCTGCAATTGATTTGTATTGGTTGAAGGCTTTCACAAAGGTTTTTGATGTTGGTAATGATGCTTGAACTTTGGTAAAGCTTTGTGTTGGATTGATTTTTTCTGGTTGTTTGTGAGGGTTTGTAAGCTGAAATGAGTAGAGTTTCTGCTCTTGAAATGTTGTTGTTAATTGTGTTTGAAACCTTGGGCATTGCCTTCTATTTATAGGCCAAAACCAAATCTTTTTCATCATTACTAAATCCCAAAATTCAGCTGATTTGTGGCTAAGATCAAGCTGGATCCTTTTGCATTAAATGCTAATGGATAGAGGCAACCTTGCCTTGTACCAAGGGGCAAGATTCAGCCTGATTTCAGCCACAAATTCAACCAATTCTAGAAGGTAATGATGAAGAACAAAGCTGAATTGCAATTGGCTAATGCTTGGGGATCAATCCTTGCAATCTCAATGGTTGATCAATGAAAACGTGCACTGTAGTGTGCAGAGATTGAGGGATGAAAAAGGCTACTTATGGCTGGTGTGAGGGGTGAAAAGCTGCTGCAAAAACAGAGTAGGCACTCATGGCTTTTCAAGTGAGAAAATCCAGCTAGTTTGACTGGTTTTGGGGAAGCAAGCAGGAGGAAAGTCCTCAAGCAGGTGGCTGGCAACCTTGTGGTGGTTAGCAGGTCACATGGGAGGGACTAGAGCTGCCCAAGGGCAAGCCCACTTGCTTGTCACATGCTAGGTTGGAAAAAAAGCTTCCAACCTTGGCATTAATGGCAAGTCCTTCAATTCTGGTTTTGCTTGGCCCAATTAGCCATGAATGCTACTTAAAATAATTATGAAAATGATATGCAACAAATTCTGGAATTAAATCAAAGAAACCAAAAATCTGCAGAAAAATCGCAGACTTCGCAGTGCGAAGTGACCTTCACAGTGCGAAGTCAGCATTTTTGAAATGTTGACTTTTCTGTTGACTTTTGTTGACTTTTGACTTTTTTCCCTCTTTGATTTTTTTTGATTTTTGTTTTAAAATGCTTAGGACAAAATTTGGGTACTACAGCTGCCCCTACTTAATTGTGTCTTCGCATAGAGTGCGTGAGTGCCGAGGGCATCTCATGAACTCTTTGCGAAGATCAATTAAGTAAAAAGAAGGACCCGAATTTTGTCCTTCGCGAAATGCAAATGCAGTGGTTGGAAAAGGTTGATCGTATCCAGCCGCTAACACTGGAGGTAGATCCACTGGGGATGAAGGTAATCTTATCTAGGCACTATCACTAGAGGTTGAACATTGAGGGAGGTGATCTACTCTAGGCACTGTCACTAGAGGTCGATACCTAAGGATGGTGATTTACTCTAGGCGCTGTCACTAGAGGTTGATACATTGATGGAGGTGATCTTCTCTAGGCACTGTCACTAGAGGTTGAACATTGATGGAGGTGATTTTCTCTAGGCACTGTCACTAGAGGTTGAACATTGATGGAGGTGATCTACTCTAGGCACTGTCACTAGAGGTCGATACCTAAGGATGGAGGTGATCTACTCTAGGCACTGTCACTAGAGGTCGATACCTAAGCTAGGTAATCTTATTCAGGCACTGTCACTGAATGTCGATTCCTAACGAGCTGTGATCTTATTCAGCCGCTAACACTGAAGGTCGATACACTGGGGGAGGTGATCTAATCTAGGCATTGTCACTAGAGGTCGATACCTAAGCTAGGTAATCTTATTCAGGCACTATCACTGAATGTCGATTCCTAACGAGCTGTGGTCTTACCCTAAATAGGTGCCCCTGGTTGAATGTTTGATGGATGTTGGTGAATATGTGATACTCACTGGAGAATCCTTGTTGAGGATGCATGATTTATGAAATGAAATGCATGTGTATGAATGATTTGAGTATGCATGCATGAATGAAAATGAAATGATGCTGGTTGGGTGCCGAGCAAAGTCGGTCTTGGTTGTGGTTGTGCTAATGACGATTGGGCTCTCCTTTTTTTGTTTTGTTGGTTTTTTGGTTGGTCGGTTTGGAAGGACAAGGTCCTTTGCCTACATACCCGAATGGGATCAAAACCGATGTAGTTCGAGCTTGCCCGAAGATTTGTGTGGGTTTGCCAATAATGATTGGACTTTTGTTTTGGGTTGAGACTCCCTGGGGGATGTCAATAAGGTTTGGCTTTATTTGATGATTAGAGGCCAATGAAGATTGGGCTTATTATTGTTGTGCTTGACAAGATGATGATCTTGCTCCTACGTATCTCCTGGTGGGATGGAGAATTCAAAGCTTACGTAGTTCTTTGCTTTGCCAATGAATATTGGACTTTGGTTTGTTGTGCTTGACAAGATGATGATCTTGCTCCTACGTATCTCCTGGTGGGATGGAGAATTCAAAGCTTACGTAGTTCTTTGCTTTGCCAATGAATATTGGACGTTGGTTCGCCAATGATTATTGGGCTTTGGTTTTGCCAATGATTATTGGACTTTGGGTTGATTTCCGAGCGAGGTCGGGCTTTTTGTTTTTGGTTGCCGAGCGAGGTCGGACTTTTTGATTTTGGTTGCCGAGCGAGGTCGGGCTTTTTGATTTTGGTTGCCGAGCGAGGTCGGACTTTTTGATTTTGGTTGCCGAGCGAGGTCGGGCTTTTTGATTTTGGTTGCCGAGCGAGGTCGGGCTTTTGTTGATTGGTGTGATCTCACTGGGGATATAAGGATCATTTTGGAAGCATGATCGATATCCGGCCTTGGTGGAAGAAAAAGAGGTATGGGGGTGAGCTTTATTTGGGGAAATTTGTTCCTCCGACCCTCGGGATCTTTGCGTTTTACGCGCCGTGAGCTACGCACTTGTTTCTGCTGAAGAGCATGAGTCTTAAAATGACTGATGCAAAGCTTCAAGTTTTGAGTCCTCTGATGCAATACCGGGGACCAACGAAATTCTTTCGACATTTAACGTCCAAGTAAAAAACACACATTTTTTTGTTTTTTTATGTTATTCCCATATTTCAATGCATTATTTATCATGAATAAAAACACATTTTATGAGCAAGTAAGGACGCATAACAATGAAAAGATTTAAAGATGATTTTGATTCAACGAAACTTAGTCCTTTGTGTGGGTAACTATTCGTGAAAATGTAATCCCTATAAGAGGTGATTACTGAGATAGAGAAAAAGGAAGAAACAAAAAGACAAATGGAAATTTGCTTGGGTTTCACGTGCTACTTTCCCCATGACTTCGAAATAATTTGTTTTTGAAAGATGATAATGAGGTTGATTCTTTCCCTCTTGAATTCTGTCCGGACCTCACGTGCTGCAGTCTTTTGCCTTTTTCTTTTTTTTTTTGAAACCCCTAACTTTTACCTGGACCGCTCTTTCGAGTTTTCAGTCCACTGGGGTATATTTCCTTTTTTGATGTCCTTAATTTTTGCCTAGACCGCCTTTTCAGGTTTTCGATCTACCAGGACGCTCTCTATTGCCTAAACCGCCCTTTTCGGGTTTTCGATTTAGCGAGCTCTTTTTTTTTTGGCATATATATATTTTTTTGACTGCGCCGGAGTTTATTGATAGGGGGATCCTTGAGGATGGGTAATACCTTTTTTTCAAGCATTAAGTCTCCTTCTCTAAATTCTCGAGAATGAACTTTCTTGTCAAGCTGTCCATGCCACAATGCTGTGAGGTGTTTCTCTTTTATGAGGTTCAGTTGGTCGAACCTTGTTTGTGTTTGTGAATGCCAATGAAAATTGGGCCTTGGTAGTGATTGGATGACAAGCATGGTTTTTGTGTTTGGTTGCCGAGCAAGGTCGGGCTTTTTTTGATTTTTTTTGGGATGCCGAGCGAGGTCGGGCTTTTTGATGGGATGCCGAGCAAGGTCGGGCTTTTATGTGGCTTCCGAGCAAGGTCGGGTTTTTTCGAGTGCCAATGAAAATTGGGCTTTGGATGTTAGGATGCCGAGCAAGGTCGGGCTTTTGTTTTTTGGATGGGAATGCCAATGAAAATTGGGCTTTTATTGGAAATGGGGTTTGTGAGCGCCAATGGAAATTGGGCTTTTTGTTTGGCAATTGTGCGTGTCAATAAAAATTGGTCTTTTGTTGGAGATGTGAGGAATGCCAGTGACGACTGGGCTTTTTGTGTTTGGGGATGCCAATGAAAATTGGGTTTTGTTTGTTTGGGGATGCCAATAAAAATTGGGCTTTTTTTTTTTTGGAAATTGGTTTTTTGTGGGAAATTGTGGGGAGTGCCGTAACGGCAAATGGTTTCTTTGTTTGATAAATTGGGCGACCACTTGTTTGGTCATGTTTGCATAGGAAGCTGTTTTGACCCATTTGGTGAAACAGTTGATGGCAACTAGTATGAACTGGTGCCCTTTTGAAGCCTTTGGCTCAATCATTCCGAACATGTCTATGCCCCACATAGAGAAAGGTTAGGGTGATGACATTCAGAGGTGTTTGTGGTATGTGCCCCTTGTCGGCGTTAATTTGGCACTTGTGATATGTCTTGGCATGGGTTTGGAAGGACTCCTCATGGATTTCTTTGGTGAGCATGACTGCTTCATGTTTATCCACATATCTGAGTAAGACCATAACTTCTCTTTATAGAGTGTGCCCCGGCAGAGGGAAAATTGTAGTGCCATTCTTTTGAGGGCTCTCTTGGTGAGGTTGTATTACCCTATCCTCTTGATCCCCAAGTCTGGACAATCCTTCAGGAGGTTCAAAATCGTCCTTATTATCATCTTCCGTTTGGTTAATTCGAAGATTGAAGTCAAAAGGGATCGTAGCAGTGTTATTTTTTGGTGTATGATGATTTTTTTTGTAGGGTTGCGAAAATTTATTTAAGAACGAAAGAAAAACGAACTCTTTTGAAAATAAACTGCAAATTTATTAATGACGGAAATGATTTGAAATATGGGGGTCCCATAAAATTAATCATTTGCCTTGAGAAGAGCAAAATGATTTGATTTTTTTTTTGAAAAACAAGATAAATTACTTGGACAAAGAAATGATTTCCAGAATTTCGATGGCCTTCCGGTTGCTCGGATCTCAACCGAAACACCGGGTCGGGTATTTCCTTTTTTTGGTGTTTTTAGTGAGGCAAAATGTGGGGGTTCCTCTTTGAAATGCATGAAAATGCATGTGAATGTATGAATGCAATGAGTATGCAAAAATATGCCCCTCTTTTTTTTGTTTATGCAAAAAATTTTATGAATGCAAATGTTATGACATGCAGGGATTTGGTATATGAAGGTTCGGAACTTCCCCCCATCCTCACATGTAGGCTCTAAAGGTGAAATTTCCTAAGAAGAGGTCCCTAGAGTCATAGATCTCACATGGAATTAAGGTTGTCTATGGACATACGTCGACATGACTTCAATTAATTCCACGTAAAAATCTCATCTAAGCGGGGTTGGACATCCTACCTCACGGACATACGTCAACGCGGGCTTCCGCACACAACCTCCTTCTAACTTAGTTTTTTTTCTCAAGCTCGGGTAGAGAGCCTCACACGTCCGGCATTAACCCGAACAATGTGGAGTAACATCACTCAAGTAACCCCCGCATTTGATATATATGATATGAATATAAAGCAGATAAAGCAAATATAAACAGAAAGCATAAATATAACATGTATGAATAAAATAAATAAACATGGCATGCAAAGAAAATAAAACAATTGGCTTTAAACCAAATAGGTTAGGCTTGACTCACTAGTGGGAACAGGGTCCCCAGTGAAGTCGCCAGCTGGCGACTTCACTGGTTTAACACGATTTATTCAGCGGATTAACAATCCCCATGAGGTATTTATTCCTTATCAATTATCGCGGTCTCGCCAGCTGTGCGCACCTCGTTTTTTTTCCTTGGGAAAAAGACGCGCAAATCCTCCGAGGTCGTTCGCAAACGCTCGGAGGGCCTTTGTGAAGCCGCCACCAAAGTTTTTGTGTAAAGGGAACGTTGATAAACCCTTAAGTTTTTTTTGTTTAAAGGGAAACGATAATAAAATCCTTTTGACGATGAGGATAAGGATTGGTCATCGTAACCATTGTCGGGTTCGGGAGTCGGTTACGCAAGGGGAAGGTATTAGCACCCCTCACGTCCGTTGTACTCAACGGGAACCTTCTATTTGGTCAAAGCTTGAATTGTTTTTTAATATTTTGCGCGCATGTTCATTTATGTTAAAAATATAATAAAGGGGGGGAAAGAGATAAAAACAAACGAAAGAAAAAAAAAGTTTTTATTATTGCGCTTGACAAGATGTCGATCTTGCTCCTACGTATCTCCCGGTAGTCGGAGAATTCAAAGCGTACGTAGTTCTTTGGTAGAAAAACGTACATGTGTTGGTTAATTTTAAATGGACGATGTTTTAACCGAATTCTTGCGATTAAAACGTAGCTTGTATGCTCGCGCTCGGGAGACTTAATAAGCGTATAGCTTGTATGCTCGCGCTTGGGAGACTTATTAAGCGTTTGTTCGTGAATCGCATTAGAATTGTTAAAAGGTACGTTCGTTAGGGTAAAGGGTTAATTGGTCGCTATGGGACCAAGAGAGGTGCAATGGACTCATACAAGTCAATCATTGACCGAGTGGACTCCGAAGAGTCGGGCGATTGTTCGATTGATCCATTGAGATCAAGAACAGGTACAATGGACTCGGATGAGTCGAACATTGACCGAGTGACTCAAACGAGTCGAGGGGTGAGTCTAATGGCCACGGGGGACCAAAAGGTTTGGATTGACCACAAGGGGCCAAGGTTTGGTTTGGTTAGGGTTGTACATATTGAAAAAAGGAATGACGATTATCCGAACGACGAGCCATACGTCACGCATTCGTACAATCGAGGCGATGGAGAGACATACGTCACACCATCCCTTTTTCATTCATGTTTTTGGGTTGAATCCGTTAGAAATCCCAAGGTATGTCAAAACATTTGGTTTGAAAACCCAAAATGGGAAGGTTTAGCAAATTTTGCTAGAAAACGCACAAGTTCGTCTCATTTTGCGAAAATGCGAACGTATTCGGCGTATGTTCATGTTTGAGTTTTGAAAATCATGAACAATATTTATTGTTCGAGTTTAGATTGAAATGATGAACATAGCTTGTTTGTTCATGTGGTTTTGAAATTTTGAGAACATAACTTGTTTTGCAAGTTATCCACATAATGGTCATACGAACTTGTGATTTTGTCAAAATTATGCAAAATCCTTGTTATGGTTTGAAAAACATGGGTTTAAAAACTCTTAGGTTCTGAGCTCTGGGGCTAGAACCTCAAAAATTGGTCATTTTGACACAAAAACTCAGATTCTGAGTTCTGTCATGGTCGCACTGCGACCATGACTTCGCACTGCGAAGCATGCGAAATTTTGGGTTCAGAAGCTGTTTCTGAACTTTTGTTCAGAAACAACTTCTGAACACACTCAGGACCTTATAGGTGGGTGAAAAACTTTGAGTTTTTTGGGGTGAAAAAGGCTGGACAAACCAGTTTTGATGTTTTGAAAACCTTGGGATTTCTTTGAAATTCAAAAGGGTTTTTTTAGAATCAAATGGTTTTGAACCAAAATAGCTATGCAAACACAATTGTAAATGCAATATAAAAGCCTAGAAACTTACAGAACTCCTTAGCAAAGCTCCAGCTGCAATTGATTTGTATTGGTTGAAGGCTTTCACAAAGGTTTTTGATGTTGGTGATGATGCTTGAACTTTGGTAAAGCTTTGTGTTGGATTGATTTTTTCTGGTTGTTTGTGAGGGTTTGTAAGCTGAAATGAGTAGAGTTTCTGCTCTTGAAATGTTGTTGTTAATTGTGTTTGAAACCTTGGGCATTGCCTTCTATTTATAGGCCAAAACCAAATCTTTTTCATCATTACTAAATCCCAAAATTCAGCTGATTTGTGGCTAAGATCAAGCTGGATCCTTTTGCATTAAATGCTAATGGATAGAGGCAACCTTGCCTTGTACCAAGGGGCAAGATTCAGCCTGATTTCAGCCACAAATTCAACCAATTCTAGAAGGTAATGATGAAGAACAAAGCTGAATTGCAATTGGCTAATGCTTGGGGATCAATCCTTGCAATCTCAATGGTTGATCAATGAAAACGTGCACTGTAGTGTGCAGAGATTGAGGGATGAAAAAGGCTACTTATGGCTGGTGTGAGGGGTGAAAAGCTGCTGCAAAAACAGAGTAGGCACTCATGGCTTTTCAAGTGAGAAAATCCAGCTAGTTCGACTGGTTTTGGGGAAGCAAGCAGGAGGAAAGTCCTCAAGCAGGTGGCTGGCAACCTTGTGGTGGTTAGCAGGTCACATGGGAGGGACTAGAGCTGCCCAAGGGCAAGCCCACTTGCTTGTCACATGCTAGGTTGGAAGAAAAAGCTTCCAACCTTGGCATTAATGGCAAGTCCTTCAATTCTGGTTTTGCTTGGCCCAATTAGCCATGAATGCTACTTAAAATAATTATGAAAATGATATGCAACAAATTCTGGAATTAAATCAAAGAAACCAAAAATCTGCAGAAAAATCGCAGACTTCGCAGTGCGAAGTGACCTTCGCAGTGCGAAGTCAGCATTTTTGAAATGTTGACTTTTCTGTTGACTTTTGTTGACTTTTGACTTTTTCCCCTCTTTGATTTTTTTTGATTTTTGTTTTAAAATGCTTAGGACAAAATTTGGGTACTACAACGTAAAACAGAAAAATAATCATCCTGATAGGTCAAAAACCCGAAAGGGCAATCTATGCAAAAATTAAGGATCAAAAGACAAAGTAACTGCATCAGGTTGGCCATGACTCACTTGGGGCACTTTAACTGTCAAGAGACTCTGAATCTGAAGCATCCAAACAGTAGAATTCAAAGTTGTTAGGGAGAATAACGGTTATTGTGTTCAATGTACCTTCCCCTACATTTACCATTTTCCATACTTTATGAGGTCCGTGGAGCCACGCCATTGGCGGGCCACCACCCTATTAAATAAATTTGAGCTTGCACCTTTTATTTGGAATTCTCATTTATTTTGTTTATAAAATTTCTTCCAGTTTTAATGGTAATACTTGAAGCAAAACATTCTTCAAAAATCATAAATCTTTTTCATATCTTTTGGAAAACATAAACAACAAACACATTTTCTCTGAATTCATGAATAAGTGAAGTGTGCGTCAACATCTGTCCTGAGAACGGATAACCTCTGTAGGATGAACATGGTCAATTGCTTGAAAAAAAAGAGAAAAAAAAAAGAATAAAAGAGAAAAAGAACATAGTCTCGGTGGATCAAAAACCCGAAAGGGCGGTCCAGGCAAAAATTAGGGGCATACAAAAGAACATATTCCCGGTGGACTAAAAACCCAAAAGGGCGGTCTAGGCAAAAGTTAGGGATTCAAAAAGGAAAAACAAAAGATAAGCATGACCACAGAAGCACCAGTTCTTCTGCCAGGTTTTTGGATTAGCACGTTCTCCCCAGGAAGTGTTTACTCCCCATCAGTTGCTGTGTATGTCGGCCTTTACCCCGCCAATGTTTTGATATGTTCCCAATGACATCATCCCCAATGAAGATTGCTGAGTGTTTGTACTGGGACGTCGGTCCACTTTCCATCTTACATGTCTACTCTTGTTTCGTCAAGTTCATCAGTTATTCAATCATATAAATTGATCCTTCATACAGTCATACAAGTCGTACTATCATACATACATTCATGCATATACACATTCATGCATATACAATATACAGACAATATCATTCATACATGGTTGCATTAACCACCCCGAGTCTTGCTTTAACTATCTTTTCATATTAATCATGAACAATTTGTAACTTTCTTTTTCCCCCAAGTGTCATCCCCAGTGTGTCTGGTCCAGAGATGTCACCTTCTTTATGCCAAGTGGCAGTTCTTTAACGAACAGCTTGTGCATCTTTTACCTTGTCTTTGTGCCAAGTGGCAGTTCTTTAACGAACAACTTGTGCATCTTTTACCTTGTCTTTGTGCCAAGTGACAGTTCTTTAATGAACAACTTGTGCATCTTTTATCCTGTCTTCATGCCAAGTGGCAGTTCTTTAATGAACAACTTGTGCATATCATTTCACCTTCATTTTGTCGTCAGTGGCTAGTTCGGTCACATCCCGAACAGCTGACATTTATCTTTTTCTCTTGTCGTCAGTGGCTAGTTCAGCAATATCCCGAACAGCTGGCATTTATCTGTGTTTCTTGTCGTCAGCGGCTAGTTCGGCAATATCCAGAACAGCTGGCATTTACATTTTACCTTCATTAAGCTACCCCACAACGGTAGCAGGTAAAATGTTATGTCTTTCTTCATTAAGTTATCCTTACAACGATAGTAAACCATGTCCTTTTCTTTATATTTTACCTTCATTAAGCTACCCCACAACGGTAGTAGGTAAAATATGTTGTCGGTCTTCATTAAACTATCCATACAACGATAGTAGACCTCGTCTTTTCCTTTGCATTTTACCTTCATTAAGCTACCCCACAACGGTAGTAGGTAAAATGTTTTGTCTTTCTTCTTTAAGCTATCCTCACAACGATAGTAGATCATGTCTTTTCCTTTACATTTTACCTTCATTAAGCTACCATCACAATGGTAGTAGGTAAAATAGTTTGTCGGTCTTCATTAAGCTATCCACACACCGGTAGTAGGCAATGTCTTTTCTTTTTTATATTACCTTTTTTAAGCTATCAATACACGATAGTAGGTAATACCTGTCATTTGTCTTCTTTAAGCTATCATCTTTGTTGATAGTAGGCAGTGTCTCCTCCTTTTACCTGCTTTAAGCTGTCGTATGTACGGTAGTAGGTAACTTTGGTCTTTTATATTTATTAAGCTATCGTTCTGAATCAATGTGATAGTAGACAATCTCTTCCCCAGTGAAACCATGTTATCCCCAGTAGAGTCGGATCCCGTTCTTTAACAGACTCGGGTATCCTTTTGTTTTGTCATCCCCAGTCAGGTCATTCTCGTCGTCTTGCATTCATACTTGCATCGCAGGCATTCATGGCATTGCATCCATAACATCACATCCATAGCATTTTACAGTCGAAATTGGTCAAAATGGTGTACTTTGTATTTAAGTCTCTTCGACCCGTCGAATTAAAACTTTCACTTTTAAATCTCCGTAACGAAGAAACTTAAATAGGGGCATCTGTCATACCCCAATTTTTGACCTAAAATTTCTTTTTTTACTCGTCCGTTGCTCCGGAATTTTTTCGTCACCTCAGACAAAATTTCGGCAGAGAGGTATTTTAAAATACCTCATTTTTGTTCCGTTTTAGGGCCACTTTTTGTCTTTTGTTTTATTTTATTTACTTTTATTCTCATTTTTATTTTCTGCTTTTTATTATTATTATTATTTATTTATTTATTTTTTCTTTTTATTATTATTATTATTATTATTACTACTATTATTTTTCAATTTTTTTTATTCAATGTCAGTAAACACTGCTGCAGAGGGCGCCCCCTTTCCTTGGGTTTTTTTCATCATTTTTCCTGTCCAAATCTTCAACAAAAGATCACAATGTCACTTCCCCATAAATATTAACCACAATTTTAGCCAAAACAGACACTAAACCCAGCATGCAAGTTATCTCATGGTCAACAAAAACAACTTCAAAAATGTCTATATAACAGAGACAAAAAAATCAGAGAAAAGGGAGGTTTTTTTTATCAGAACACAAACAAAAAACAGCAAGACAACAACACATCTTTTTTAAAAAACTCAGCAACATTTTTCTCTCAACATCAGCCACCTCCTAAAACGAAAAACCTCCTAAAACGCACACACACAGCCACACGACCAGCTACCCCGCCACACGGCCAGCCACCAGCCGTGGCTTCCCTCCCTAAAACCACCACCAAACCGCACTCCCTCCTCCCCACTACAACTCAGCCGCGCCCTCTCCCTAAAAACAACCAAACCGAGCCAACACAAGCCACAACCAGACCCAAGAATTTAAAAAAAAAAGGTAGTTTGTTTCGAAAATAAAAACTTAGATCTAGGGTTTTCTAAAAAGATTTTGATTTTTTGAGTTGTAGATTTGAAAAAAGGAGAGAAAAGGATTTCTAAATATGTAAGAAGTTTTGAAAAAAAAAAATTCCGGCGCGGCGGCGCCGCCCCCTAGGCCGGCCGACCACCGCGCCGGAGAAGTTTCCGTTGGCCCAAATTCTAGAGAGAGGGCAGAGAGATTTTCTAGAGAGAGGAGGTGAAGAGAGAGATGGAAAGAGGAAGAATGAAGAAAATCTGAAGAAAAAAAACAGATTTATACTCATTTACCCGCGGCCCAATAACAAAGCCTACACGGCCCAAATTTTTCTTTCTTCCTCTCTTCTTTTCTGTTGCTTTCAGCTCCCCCCTTTCTGCTCCTGCACCCCTCCTTTTTATTTCTTTTTCTTCATTTTATTTCATCTCTTGCATTTATTTCCTTGTTATTTTTATTTCCTAGTCTTTATTTATTTTATGCATTCTATTTTACTGTTTTTTATTTTGCATTTTTTTTATTTTATTTTCATTTCATTTTATTTGATTTGCTTTATTTCTTTATTGGGAAATTCTTGTTTACCCATCAATAAAAGGTGGGTAATATTACCCATGTTGAGTTGGCCCAATCAAAACAATGTATTTATATAACATTAAAAATAATAGAAAACAAACAAATAACTTTGATTGGTGCCAACTCAACATGGGTTGTGTTACCCACTTTTTATTGATGGGTACCTAAGTTGTCACCATTTTATTTATTTAAGGTTGGGGTCTTAGGGTGTTACAGGGTTGACGTTGAATTAATTTGTTTTTAAGTCGAAAACTTGGAACTATTGTTATTTCTATTTATGATGTTGAATAACAAGGATAATATATATTAATGCGATCAATGAAATGTTTTCCGGTGTTGAAATTATTATTTAAAGGAAGTGTTTATGTTATATGTGATATATTGACGAGTTTTGTAACTCTATTCTTATTATTTATATGTGATATGTTGAAATATATTCTTATTATTTAATAATTATCGTCGGGAAATAGGGTGTTACACCTGTCGATCACTCTCAAATCGTCACTTAGTTTAATTGTTTTTATTAGTTTGAATGTAACTCTAAAAGTAATAATTTAGCCAATTTAATATGAAACTCTACAAAATTCGTGCATTGCACGGGTTAAAGTGTAATTTAGTCCAAAACATTGCATATATAGATAACCTTACTTTAATATATATATATATATATATATATATATATAGTAGATGAACTTGTACTATTTAAAAATTATAATTGATATCACTTTGAAAATGAGAGAGACGTTTATTTACAGATGTTCTTTTACTAATAGATTGAGTATTGTAGAATGGAGGGAACAATTATACATACGACTTTGCATCTTCAAGTCAACAAAGGAACCATTAGTAAACTCCACATCTCAGATCTCAGATCTCAGATCTCGCTTTTTTTTTTTTTTTTTTTTAAATTCAAGATCTATTTCTATCACTCTAAATCTATATATTATCTATAACAATATATAATCGGATTTTTTTTTTATAGATTAAATATATTTTTGGTCCCAACATTTGGCGCGACTTTGAAGAATAGTCCCTACATTTTAAAAAATGTTTTTAAAATTCTTACATTTTTACTCCGTTATCATAAATAGTCCTTACATTCACTATTCTGTTTGGTGACTTGATAGAAATTGACTTCAGAGACTATTTATGATAACAGAGTAAAAATATGGGGATTTTAAAAACATTTTTTGAAATGTAGGGACTATTCTTAAAAGTCACGCAAAATGTAGGGACCAAAAACATATTTAACCCTTGTTTATAAAAGGAATACATCATTTTTTAATGGATTTTTTCTTCCACTTTTATTCTTTCTTAAAAATATTTTAACATTTTTTAATATTATTTTTTTATTGAGGAGATAATATTATTTAAATTAGGCTTAAATGCAGTTTTACCCCCTTCCATTATGGCTTTTAAGATTTAAAAACTTAAAAAACTTTAAATAGATGCATTAAATTAACAATCTAAATGACCTATTTGAAATTTAAAAAACTTACTCATATTTTTGTCAAACTTAAAGGTCCAAAATATGTATTTAGCCAAAAAAATTACTCTCTCCGGTCCTATATATATGAAAATTTTCAAAAAAACTTTTTGGTCCTATTTATAAGAAAATGTCACAATTTTTAAAGTGTAGTTATTGTTTAAAACACTTTCCTACCCTAATTTAATGTTTGTCTTTTTAATATTTGTGAATGTATTTAATGCTTCATAATTTTTTATGAGGGTATATTAATTAATGATTGTGTTAGTTTTAATGTTTTTTGTTTTTCTTCTTATAATAAGAACCGGAAGGAGTATTATGTTTTGGTATAACATTTTTTTCTTTGAATTTTACCTTTCGTTTTGACGCTTGTATGAATAGGAGTATTAGTCATCTGTTTCTGTCATTCTAAATATTAATATCTGTCACTCAATAATGTTTTAAGTCTATCGTTTTGGTAGTAATGGTTTAAGTCTTAATTAATGCAGATGGGGCCTAGCCCATTTCGTTTCAAAAAAAACAAAAAATGCAGATGGGCTTAATAAATTTAAAGGGTAAATTACACTTTTGATCCCTTAAATATTTTTCAGGTTTTATATTGGTCTCCTATTTAATAAAATTAACGTTTTGGTCCCTTAAATCCTTCTCAGTTAGTCACTTTGGTCCCTTCCGTTAGTTTGTGTTAAAAAACGTTCACTTTTGGTCCCTTAAATATTTTTCAGGTTTCATATTGGTCCTCTATTAGGGGACCAATATGAAACCTGAAAAATATTTAAGGGACCAAAAGTGAAACCTGAAAAATATTGAAGGGACCAAAATTGAACGTTTTTTAACACAAACTAACGGAAGGGACCAAAGTGACTAACAAAGAAGGATTTAAGGGACCAAAACGTTACTTTTATTAATTAGGGGAACAATATGAAACCTGAAAAATATTTAAGGGATCAAAATGCAATTTACCCTAATTTAAATTATATCCCCACTATAAATATTGTGTATAATATGCAGAGAACTTCTGAAAATCATTAGCAAATGGTAAGAGCTCCTTTCTACGACAAAAATGGTGTTAAGAAAGGTGCATGGAGTAGAGTTGAGGATACAAGATTAAGTGATTATATTCAGAAACATGGTCATTCTAATTGGCGTCAACTCCCCAAGCTTGCAGGTATATGTTTTATTCAGTATTTAATTAATATTTATGATTAATGTTAATGATCAATGCTTTTGTTTTTACTTGTTAATATAATTTCATTTTTGAATTTGATTAATTGTTATGTATATCCTGCCTAAAAATACAATTTAAGCTTCATTAATTTAGGAATTCAGAGTAAGAAATGTAAAATATATATTTCAATCAGTGCTGTTTTATTATAGGTTTAGCAAGGTGTGGAAAAAGTTGCAGACTTCGTTGGTTGAATTACTTAAAGCCAAATCTTAAACATGGGAACTACACAAGCGAAGAAGAAGAAATCATCATCAAATTACACCACCAACTTGGAAATAAGTATATGATAAATTTCCAGTTTTGACTATTTTATTCTTCTTTTTCTTTTTTTGACAAATTGACAATTTAATTCTAGATTATTCATAAAATTAAATAATATAATACATATATGGGGTTTATGCTCCCTTAGTTTTTTAAAAAAAATGATTTATATATAATAGTCAACTTTAGAGAGCATTAAGATTGCAGTTTGCCTATTGAGTACATTGTTAATTTTTTAGCAGTATATTTATTTGATGTGGAATAATGAATATAGATCAACTAGATGGTGAGATAAAGAACCAAAACTGGAATGTTTAATTAAATATTACCCATTGGAGATGTAATTAATTAGGAAGTTAAGTTATGGATAGAGTTCAATTTAATTTGCGACATACAAAAATAATATAAAACTAAGTATTGCTAGCTGTTGATTAATTGAAAGGTTATATTTAATCATAGAGACTTGCATAATTTTATTTTCTAGTTGATTTAGGTGTTGACATTTAAACATTTTTAATTTTTTATAATAAGTATCTAATTACAATTATATTCCTTCTTAGATGGTCCTTGATTGCTGAAAAACTGCCTGGAAGAACGGACCACGAGATAAAGAACTATTGGCATAGCTACCTAAAAAAATGTTCAAAGAGCAATGACTATAAGGACACAATTTCTGAGTTGAAATCTAAACCATGTGATATTGTTGAAGGAAATGACACTGATCATTTTGTAACACCTGAAAGCCCAAGTTCTGATGTTGGTAAGGAATTCCATTATATTTTAGAAAGCTCAACAATAACCATTTCCAGAGAAACATCAGTGGAAGATAATTCTTTACCTACATCCATCAACAGCCCCATAATGGAAGAAGACAATGTTGCTCCATGGTTAGTGTTTGAATCATTTAGTGGAGATTTTTGGACTGATCCATGTACCCTAGAAGATACAACCACCACTAATGAGATATCAAATGAAGACATAGACTTCTTGATTCCAGACTTCTATGATGGTTCATATATGTTTTAGAATCATCAAGTCCTTTGTTTGATTTTTCTGAGCTTTCTTTTAGGATTGTTTGAGAGTTTGGCGAGGAAGGGAGGAGAGCGTTTTGAAAAGATGCGATTAGAGGAAAAAATAGAGAAATTTTTCAAAAAAATTGAGTGTTTTTTTTCTAGTGAATGATAAAAGAATACTTATGATTATTGATTAATATACTTTTAGTTTTGCGAGTATTATAAGAGTATATATTGGATTTGAAAAATTTACCCCAACCCCCCAAAAATCCTCAAAAAACCTCATCCAGTACGATTTTTTAGTTCCAGCAAATAAGGAGGATTTTGCACTATGAGAAAACCAAGTCCCTCAAAACTTTTCCCCTCCTCTCCAAGCTTCCAAACAGAGCCTTAGTAATTGTTCTTTTAAAAGTCGGGACTATATAAAAAAAACGTTTAAATATAATGGGTTAATACCGTTTTTGGTCCCTGTAATATTAGCGAATTTCAGTTTTGGTCCTTATAAAAAAAAGTTTAGATTATGTCCCTGTCATTTCAGATTCTTCCACTTTAGGTCCCTCATTTAACCTTCTCAGTAGAATCTATCTACGTGGCATGCTGACTAGGACATTTTTATTATTTTTTAATTAATTAATTCCTAATGGCTTTTTTTGTAAATAACATTAATTAAAAAACTAATTAACAACACAAAAACTCTTGTTCTTCTCTTCTTCATCTTGCCCATCATGTTCTTCAATCCATAAATTTTTTTCAACAAATCTTCAACTCTTTAATCAAAACCAAACAAGCTTTAAACTCATAAAATCTCAGAAATTCAATTTATAGAAAACCTAATTTCTGGAAAACCAAACTTCATTCCATTCCATAAAACCTTATACAGTATTCATTCAAGAATCTCAAATTCATCATCATTAACACCTCATATTCATCAACATCATGAACACTTATATTCACTTGTTTCATCCAGATCTAAAAAAATATATAAAATAAAATCTCTTCACAGATAAAGAAAACAATCAAAGGAAATAGGGGAGTTTGTTTCCTGAAATTTTCTCAACTTTTTATGAATTAGATCTGAAAAGAACTGGAAGATGAAACCCCACACTGAACTCTCCCTCTCCCTTCCTCCTAATTCGCGCCACCACTCAAATTCCATAAAGGAAGATTCTGTTACAGTAAGAAGAGCGAAAAAGCTTCATGAAGAAGATGAAGCTTCATGAAGAAAATTAATCGGGAAAATGAAGTTGATGATGATGTTGAGATTATTGGGACGTTGGGTCAAATTGGGGAAGGGGAATTGGGAAGGGAAGGTGATGTTGAGGTGCAGCTGAAGAAAATGGGAAAGATGAACATGGAGCTTTGATTTTAATTCAATTTTTTAAGGAGTTTTAATTCATTTTAGTTTTTTATTTTAATTTAAGTTATTTTATTTTAACTCTAAAATATGTTTTCAATTATTTAAATAAAGGCTTAAATATGTAAAAGGTCCCTGTAAGTTAGCGTGTTTTTGGTTTTTGTCCATGTAAGCTTTTTTGTTGCGAAACAGCCCTTGTAACTTGTTTACTTTTTGGATTTGGTCCCTGCCGTCTGATTCCGTTTAAAAAAAACCTAGCTGGCTAATAGACGCTTACGTGTCAGTTGCTGATATGGACAAACACGCTTATGTGGCATTAAAGCTGAATAGTGCTGTTATAAGAGGGACTAAAACCAAAAACGAATATTTACATAGGGACTAAAACCCAAAAACGTAATCATCAAAATTTGAAATTAAAAACCCAATCTTTTCACCTTCTTCATCACTCTGTTCTTTCTTTCTCCTTCATACCTTCCTTGCCCAGCTTCTCACTTCTCATATATTGTACCCTAAGAAGGAAAACCCACTTCCTTCAAACAATGTCTTCTCATTTCATATCTCAATCGTCAACAAATGTGCTGCCTATATGTGGTTGCAACAAAACAATGAGGATGTTCATCTCCAATTCACATGACAACCCTAAAAGGAGATATTGGAAGTGCCCAACCTTTATGGTGAGTTGGTTGTTAGAATACTTTGTTTTTTGTTTATTTTCACACAATTTAATGTATTTAAAAGATACATATGTTTGATTTTGTTTTAGGGTGCTAGTAGTTGTAAGTTGTTCATATGGGATGATGAAATTGAAGGACATCCTCCATATGACCGTGCAGTAGCAGCACCTGAAGCATCACAATCATATGTCAATAAGCTTCCATGTGATTGCAATTGTGAAGAGCTTTTGAAAGATTTGAATATTGTAATGAAAGATTTTGGAATCAACAAAAATGAGAAGTTGAAGAAGAAGCTGCAGCAGTCAAGGAAGAAGACGGATTTGTTTATGTTTATGTTGATCTTATCTTGGGTATTTTTTGTTGCATATGTAATGAATTTAAGCTGCAATGGTGAAATTGTAACAACAATGTTCTAGTTGTTTATTTTGGTTTGAAATGGTTTAGTTGAGATATGGTTGTAATGGTTTAGTTCAACTCCTCTGGTTTTTTATCGTAATTGAAACATGGGTTGTAATGCTTTAGTTGAATTAATGCAAGGATGTTTGTTACAATTGATATCAGTTTATGTGATGAAGGTTTCTTCAAACATGATTAAATAGTAACAAGTATATAGATTGCAAATTTGTGATTAAAGTAGCTAGGCATTAACTTGCCAAATTGATTGTCAATTACATGTCATATGGCCATTACTAAAAGCCAAAGTACATCAAAACAGAAAAAAAATTCATAGCAAAATAACTTAGACATTGAGTAGACAGGTTCAAAGCAAAATAACTTATACATAAGTTAGACAGGTTCTTAGCAAAATAAAAGTCTAGATTGATCTATTCTTCCCCATTAACTCCTTTTCCTTTCTTGATCTTGTCAACATTGTCCTTCCATGTCACTAGACATGTGACTAGCTCTCTAGTGACCTTTTCTAAATCATCTGGTGGCAATCTTTTCAGTCCACTCAACATTAATTGTGCGTGATTTTCTGATGAATTTCCAACAGTCATCACCTATTTGCCTTGAACTTTTGCAATATTATTTTGCCATTTCAGCAAACCAGAAATCACACCATTGATTGTGTCATCAAGTTGATTTGGTGGCAACCTCTTGAGTCCAGTCACTATCATGTCAGCATCATTGTTTGATTCAGTCTGAGAAGGCTGAGCTTGATTCTGAGTGGATTGAGTAGCATCTTCAATTTGAGTATCAATGTTGTGTGCTTGTGCAGGAACATTTGGCAGAGTGTTGTTTGCTTGTTCAGGAACATCTGCCTCAGTGTTGTTAGATTGAACCTGAGCACATTAAAACCAAATTTAAAACCTGAGCCTAAGCATAATTACATACTTGAACTAATAACAATAAAACCATATGCACTTACATTGATAACAGTCTCAGAACTACTACCAACTTGAGGTAATTTCCTAGGCCTTTTTGATGGTTTATCAGTGGCTTGATCATTACTTGCATCACCCTCCTCCTCATTGACACACTTCAGTTTCCTGCACCTGATACTCCTCCTAACATTATTCTGATTACCAACTTTGGTTGACTGTTGCTTAGTATTCTTCACCTAAATACAACAATGTCTCAACTTAGAGTTGCAATAATGAGAAATAAATATATCATATTTTTAAGCTAAAAAAAATGCTATAAAGGGCTATGCAATACTTAACTGGTTTATGTTTAGTTGTGTTGTGAGGATTCAGAATTGAAGTCACATTTGGTTGAGATTGAGTAGCCTCAAAAGTTGCTGCAAGGTCTGCAGCAAGGGCTTCAAATTCAGGGTCTATATCAAGAATGTTTGTTGCATTAACAGGGTGAGCATTTTGAGATGCTTGAGTACTTGGACCATTAACAGTTGTAGATGCAGATGCAGTTGCAGGTTGAGATGCTTGAGTCTGTACCCTTTTGGGCTTTCTCTGTAAACATGTCAAAGCATTATGGTCAAAGCATATATGATTGAGATTGAACCTGAGAAATACATAATACACTATGTTAACCTTTCTTTTTTGAGCTTCAGGGTCAGTCAATTGGCTAATGCAACTTCTTGTATTGTGCCCATGCTTGTTACGTTTGGTGCACCTATATGTAGTAGATGTCCTTCCTTTGTTAGGATCCTCATCTGGTTCTCTCCTCCTCAGTTTCCTAGGCCTACCAGGACCTCTTTTGTATGATGGAGGTAGCATTTCATCAACCTCCACCTCAGGCCACATGTCCTTTCCATTGATTGGACTGACATTGTTAGTATAACATTCTATGTATTTAGCCTTTGTGTAGCAATCATCAAAAAATTCCTCAGGTATTTGCTGCCTATATCCTAATGCAGCTACTACATGTCTACAAGGGATACCCACAAGCTCCCAAAAATTACATGTGCATCTTCTTTTGGCAATGTCAACTATGAATATATGTTTAGTGTGAATATGCCCCACCTGAAAGATCTCATCCTTAGACCATATTGGAGTCCAATTACCACTCTTTTCAACCTCTTTATCTAACCTATATCTAGGCTTAGGGCATATCCTTTGATTCCATCTATCAACTTTTTGCCTAAGAGTAGAATTTCTATTCATCAAATAATTCCTTATCCATTCACACATTGTTAACACATGTTTATCCCTAGCTACCAATATTGTGCTATTAAAAGCTTCAGATATGTTATTCATAAGGACATAACACGTAGGGTAAAAAGAAAAGGCATGCTTACACCATGACTTAGTTGGCAGTTTCATGAGCCAATCCCAGGCAGAATAATTTACAGCTTTGAGTTCTTTCATCCTAGCCTCCCACTCTTGAACGTAAGTAGCCTTAGCAGCTCCCATCATAAGGTCTCTAATTAGTGTACCTCCTCCAAATTTCTTTTTGAAATTGGCATATAAATGCCTCAAGCAAAGCCTATGTTCCACACTCTCAAACAACTCATCAAATACAGCTATCAGACCATGTAAAACAACAGTCAAATACCATAACATATTCCATTTAATTAGTACATATTCATTGATCAGAGATGAAATACAGAAACCAAACAATTGCAAAACAATTAAAGGCGTTTACCTTTTGTTGGTCAGAGATGAAAACCCATCTTTGATCTTGACCAATGTCCTTCAATAACAAGGTTAAAAACCACTTCCATGACTCTTTTGTTTCAGTTTCACACACACCAAAAGCTAGTGGATAATACTGATCATTTGGGTCCCTGCCTACTGCAATTAAAAGGGTTCCTCCATATTTGGTCTTCAAATGGCATCCATCAATGCCTATAAATGGTCTACAAGCAGATTTGAACCCCTTTTTCATTCCCATTTAAAACTGACCACTAAGTAATTGCTTCCTTAAATTCAGCTAATGACTTAAACTCCAACCCCACTTTAAACTTGTAAGTCTTTGTTAACTCTGCCATAACAAACTTATCATATTTAGGTCCTTTTTCATCATCTGATGCATCAGGGTCACTACTACCTAGCTCCTCACTAACATATCCAACATCCAAATCATCAGCAACACCACAAAACACAGTCAAACTTCTAGTATTATCTTCCATTACAGGAGGAGGAGGAGGATCATCACCAACAACTCCAAACCCATCATCCAAACCCAGTGATCTTTCCTCCTCACTATCCTCAAATCTTACACCAGCAGCTTCATCTTCACTACTCTCAATTTCAGCACCAGAAACTTCATCTCTACCATCATCAACTCCTCCTGAAACCTGAACTCCACCATCATCATATCCTCCAGAAATATCAACTCCACCATGATCAAATCCTCCAGAAACATTACTAGGACCTCCTTCAACATTACTAGGACCTCCTTCAAAATTACTAGGTCCTCCTCCAACATTGGCACCTATGATCCCTAAAACTGAATGCTCAACATAAATGTGAGCCTGACATTTATTATTAACTACATACTCAGCAATATTATCAGTGTCATTATCATCTATAATCCTAATGTACTTGTCCTCCTCACTAATATGCCACCATAACCTATACTTAAGATGATCATCGTATCCTAAGTCTCTCAAAATACCAGTTGCTTCAAAGTAGCTCCACCTATCCTTATCAATCCCATTAAACTGATTCTCTTTCCCTCCTTTGTAATACAAAAGAAAATCCCTTACAAATTCACCCACATGATGAAAAACAACAGATACAGACATCCCTATAAAATTTTGTTTAGATTTAGGTAGTTCATAACCCTACAAATTCGTCCCTAACAAAAACACAACACAGACAACAACAACAACATCAAAACTACAACGAAAAACAACACAAACCAACAACCCAGAAAAGGAAAACACTAACCCAAGAAAAAACCCAAAACAGAGGATGAAAAAATTTGTTTACCTTCAAAACACAAAAACTCCTGCCGTTTAAAATGCTTCTTCTACCGTCCTATATCTTCGATCACCGTCGCAAACCAAAATGGTAACATCTCGTCGTCGTCATTGCCTTTGATCAGCGTCGGAAACGCTTCTTCTCCCCGCCGGAATAGTGTTTCTAAAGTTGCTGAAATGAAACCCTAAAACACAGGGACGAATATGAAAAGGCAAAAAAAATTTGCAAGAAAAAGGGGGGAAAACTTCTGTCACCATGGTCTACTGCCATCTCAGCAACTACTGCCATATCAGCAATTGACACGTAAGCGTCTGTTAGCTAGCTATGCTTTTTTTAGACGGAATCAGACGGCAGGGACCAAATCCAAAAAGTAAACAAGTTACAAGGGTTGTTTCGCAACAAAAAAATTTACAGGGACGAAAACTAAAAACACGCTAACTTACAGGGACCTTTTACATATTTAAGCCTTTAATAAATGTAAATCAAAATAAAAGCCATGTGAAAATAAAATTAATGATAAAAGAAAAAAATTACACAATCATCATGTCATATGTGTAGATTCTACTGACATGTTTAAATGAGGGATCAAAAGTGGAAGAATCTGATATTGCAGGGACATAATCTAAACTTTTTTTTATAACGACCTAAACTGAAATCGTTAATATTACAGGGACCAAAAACGGTATTAACCCAAATATAATTTTTTTCCCTGCAATTTTTTTAAAAAAAAAGTAAATAAAATGATATATTAAAACGTTATAAGAAATGTTAAGATTCAAAATATAAAATACTCAAGATTGCAAAAGAGGCATCAAAACAAATTGTGTCACCAAACCAAAAGGAAAAACAATAATCAAGTAGTAATAGATCAAATAATTTTTTTTTTAAGAAAATAGATCAAATAACTCTTAGACATCTGCGAGGTTGAATTTTCCACGAATAGTAATCATAAAAAATAAAAAAATATAAAATAAAAACTTAACTTTAGACTTATTTCATGATCTTACCAGCTGAAATTCCTGGCAGGACTGGTTCTGAACCGTAAAACAGAGTAGAAAAGAATACAATAGTTCAGAAGCAGAATAACAGAAATAAAAGACAAAAAATAAAATGGCACAGATGATTTGTTAACCCAGTTCGGTGACAACCACACCTACATCTGGAGGCTACCAAGCCAGGAAGGAAATCCACTAAATAGTATCAATTCAAAGACCTATGACAACAGCCTCTGTTTCACAGCCTTCTCACTTAATCACTACCCGTATAGATTTCAACCTAGGAACTCCTAGACCTGAGACCCCTCTCATTTCCCTCAGTCAAGCACTGCCCCAGTGATTATCAGACTCTAACAAATCAAACAACGATGGAGACACTCTCCTAAAAACTCAATACATCACTTTTGCTTAAAAGCTTCAAGTGAATTACAACTCAATAAAAACAACCAACTCTAAACACTTGAGTGGTGTACAAAAACAAAGCACAAATCTTACAGACTCAAAACCTAAGACTTAATCTCTCAATGATAACTTTGGTTGAGTTCAATTCCTTCAATGACAGCGTCCTCTATTTATAGCTTCTGCAGCAACATAATTCTTGAATCAAATCTTCTTCAAAGATATATTTCTAGAATTCTTTTAGAAGCAAATAGAAGCAATTATATTTCTGAAATATATTTTCCAAAGATTTCTTTGAAAATATATTCACAAATAAAACAATCCAATCTTCAGAATATATCTTGCAAAATTATTCTTTCTTCTGGAAACATCAGCTTGGAGAATTCTTCAATTAAATCTTCAAAAGATAATGTGAGAAAATAAAACAGCTCCAAGACACAAGAAAGAACGCAACTTCTGAACGCAGAAAACCAGCTTCTGAAATGCAGCTTCTGAAGGTCAGCTTCTGATGACCAGTTCAGCTTCTGATGAACAGTTCAGCTTCTGATGACCAGTTCAGCTTTTGATGAACAGTTCAGCTTCTGATGAACACCCAGTCAGCTTCTGAAGTTCTGCTTCCAGCTTCTGAACACGAACATCTTGAGATTTCAATTTCTGAAGCACATATTGCTTGTACATTTGATTTTAGCAAACATGAAGCCAACAACCAAATATCCAACAATCTCCCCCTTTGGAAAATTTTTGGCTAAAATCAATTTGAGCACAGAGAGTCACAACAAGCAGGTTCTTCACACATCAAAATTACGCAACCATGAAGAACATAACACAAATGTAGCAACATAGTCAGCAGCGGATGATTCACTACATTTCACACATACAGCAGCAGCTTCTGAGGACACACACTCCCCCTGAAACACACAGCTACTGAAACAGATCAGCTTCCAGTTCTGAACTTATCAGGAACCACATATACTCCCCTTGAAACATGACATTCAGGAACAAACAGAAACTCCCCATGAACTGTTGAACTGCTTCTGAAACAGACACACAGGAACAGCACTCTGAAAAAATTCAGAGGTTATAAACAACTAACACAGTACCACATACTCAGAACCCACAACAGAAGTAACATCAGTGACACTTCTCAGACCAGCATAATCACACAACAGAACCCATCACAGCACCATCATCAAGGAACATTATTAGGATGAGAAACACACAAAGAAATCCAGGACATCAGTCAAAAACTTGACAATCTTCAGACTCAGCAACAGAAACTGCTTAGTCTTCATTAGACACAGAGATTCTGCAAAGTCTTTAAAAAAGACAAAAGCCCATTTGACCCCTCAAATCTTCTAATTTCTTGGCATTTAAGGCTTTTGTAACTATATCAGCACCATCTTCATCACCCTCAGCACACTGAACATAGGGCATGATGTTTTGAACATATTGCTCAGCATGATCCTCAGACTTACTAGGATCCACTTCCTTTCTTATTAGTGCCTTCTTCTTTGGGACAGAGATCAC
Organism: Medicago ruthenica; assembly: GCA_018208015.1. Lineage (NCBI taxonomy): Eukaryota > Viridiplantae > Streptophyta > Magnoliopsida > Fabales > Fabaceae > Medicago > Medicago ruthenica. The sequence goes on along the minus strand of CM031374.1, from coordinate 25,429,093 downwards.
TACCTTGCTCCAAACTTTAGATGGTCCAGCAACAGAACTCTTCTTTGCAACAGGAGTGGGCCTGCTGTCAGCAGCAACAACCTTTCCTTTCCTATTTTTCAGACTATGGGCAACACTTGCACATTTTGGTCTCCATTCCTTCTTGACCTTGATTTTGTTTACAACTGGTTCCACTTTTCTTTGTTGAAGGTGCTTGGGGTATCCACGCAGCTTGTAACAGAATGGCTTTATGTGCCCCTTTTTACCACAGTGATGACATATCCAAGGATGAGATGCCCTCTTGTTCTTAGATCCCTGAGGTTGGTTCTGGTGTTCCAACTTAAGTTTATTCATCATTGGATCACATGTTTTAACAGCTGCAGTGAACCTTTGTTCCTCTTTGTTGTTCAGAGTCTTATCATCATACCCAATTCCATTTGGTTTCCCTTGGTTCTGACTCTCCAAAATCTCTTCTAACACATCAGTACCAGTGTTTAACATTCTGACTTGTTCCTTCATATTTTAAAGTTGAGAGTTCAGTTGGGTTACCTCATCTTTGAGATCAGAGATTTTCTCTAAGTGTTCACTTTTTTCAGACTGAAGTTGACTGATAGTTCTCTTCTGTTCTTCCAGCTGCTTGCACACTTCTTCAAATTTAACATGCAACTTCTTGCAAAACTCAACAGGTTCTTTGTAATAGGTAGTCAGTTCTTCACAAGATAGTTCTCCATCACTTGACTCAGTATCAGATGATGTCTCAGAACCTGATAGTGTTTCAGAACACATAACTTCATCATTAGTCATGCATCTACCAGTAAAGGCAGCAACATGTTTGGCTGATTCATTCCCCACTTCTCCTTCTGAGTCATCTTCATCAGACCAAGACACAACCAAACTCTTTTTCTGTTTCTTGAGGTATGTTGCACATTCTGTCCTAGAGTGGCCATATCCTTCACACTCATGACACTGAACACCTTTGGATTGATCAGTTCTTGTCCTCTACTTCAGAATCTTCTTAAACTATTTACTCAGCATCACAAGATCCTCTGATAAGCTTTCATCATTTGCTACAAAAGCAACACCTTTCCCCCTTCTTATCAGTTCTGGCTATTTCAAAGTTCTGAAGAGATCCTATCAATTCCTCAACCTTCATGCTGGAGATGTCATGCGCTTCCTCAATGACAGTCACCTTCATGTTAAATCACTTGGGAAGAGACCTGAGGATTTTCCTCACAAGTTTCTCATCAGACATTCTTTCTCCAAGAGAATCAAATGAGTTGGCCATGTCCAGAACATTCATATAAAAATCGTGTATGTTCTCATCCTCCAACATTCTGAGATTTTCAAACTTGGTGGTGAGAAGTTGAAGTCTGGACAATTTTACCTTGGAAGTGCCTTTATGAGTAGTTTTAAGAATCTCCCAAGCATCCTTAGCCACAGTGCACTACTTGATCAGTCTGAACATATTCTTGTCCACTCCATTGAATATAGCATTCAAGGCTTTGGAGTTTCCAAGAGCTAATTCATCTTCTTCCTTGGACCAACCTTCCTCTGGTTTCAATTCAGTTGTCTTCTTACCATCTTTGTCTAGCACAACAGGATGTTCCCAACTTTTCAGTACTGCTTTCCAGGTCTTGCTGTCTATAGATTTCAGGAAAGCACTCATACGAGATTTCCAATAATCATAGTTGGAACCATCCAACAGAGGTGGTCTGTTTACAAATCCTTCTTCTTTCTCCATAATGCCAGAAAAACTTCCCTAGAGCTCACCCTAAAACATGCAGGGTGTCTGCTCTGATACCAATTGAAATTCCTGGCAGGACTGGTTCTGAACCGTAAAACAGAGTAGAACAGAGTACAATAGTTCAGAAGAAGAATAACATAAATAAAGGACAGAAACTAAAATGGCACAGATGATTTGTTAACCCAGTTCAGTGACAACCACACCTACATCTGGAGGCTATCAAGCCAGGAAGGAAATCCACTAAATAGTATCAACTCAAAGACCTATGACAACAGCCCCTGTTTCATAGCCTTCTCACTTAATCACTACTCGTATAGATTTAAACCTAGGAACTCCTAGATCTGAGACCCCTCTCACTTCCCTCAGTCAATCACTGCCCCAGTGATTATCAGACTCTAACGAATCAAACAAAGATGGAGACACTCTCCTAAAAACTCAATACATCACTTTTCCTTAAAAGCTTCAAGTGAATCACAACTCAATAAAAACAACCAACTCTAAACACTTGAGTGGTGTACAAAAACAAAGCACAAAGCTTACAGACTCAAAACCTAAGACTTAATCTCTCAATGATAACTTTGGTTGAGTTTAATTCCTTCAATGACAGCGTCCTCTATTTATAGCTTCCGCAGCAACATAATTCTTGAATCAAATCTTCTTCAAAGATATATTTCCAGAATTCTTTTAGAAGCAAATAGAAGCAATTATATTTCTAAAATATATTTTCCAAAGATTTCTTTGAAAATATATTCACAAATAAAACAATCTAATCTTCAGAATATATCTTGCAAAATTATTCTTTCTTTTGGAAACATCAGCTTGGAGAATTCTTCAATTAAATCTTCAAAAGATAATGTGAGAAAATAAAACAGCTCCAAGACACAAGAAAGAACGCAGCTTCTGAACGCAGAAAACCAGCTTCTGAAATGCAGCTTCTGAAGGTCAGCTTCTGATGACTAGTTCAGCTTCTAATGACCAGTTCAGCTTCTGATGAACAGTTCAGCTTCTGATGAACAGTTCAGCTTCTGATGACCAGTTCAGCTTTTGATGAACAGTTCAGCTTCTGATGAACACCCAGTCAGCTTCTGAAGTTCTGCTTCCAGCTTCTGAACACGCACAGCTTGAGATTTCAATTTCTGAAGCACATATTGCTTGTACATTTGATTTTAGCAAACATGAAGCCAACAACCAAATATCCAACAATCTCCCCCTTTGGAAAATTTTTGGCTAAAATTAATTTGAGCACAGAGAGTCACAACAAGCAAGTTCTTCACACATCAAAATTACGCAACCATGAAGAACATAACACAAATGTAGCAACATAGTCAGCAGCGGATGATTCACTACATTTCATATATACAACAGCAGCTTCTGAGGACACACACTCCCCCTGAAACACACACCTACTGAAACAGATCAGATTCCAGTTCTGAACTTATCAGGAACCACATATACTCCCCTTGAAACATGACATTCAGGAACAAACAGAAATTCCCCCTGAACTGTTGAACTGCTTCTGAAACAGACACACAGGAACAACACTCTGAAAAAATTCAGAGGTTATAAACAACTAACACAGTACCACATACTCAGAACCCACAACAGAAGTAACATCAGTGACACTTCTCAGACCAGCATAATCACACAACAGAACCCATCACAGCACCATCATCAAGGAACATTATTAGGATCAGAAACACACAAAGAAATCCAGGACATCAGTCAAAAACTTGACAATCTTCAGACTCAACAACAGAAACTGCTTAGTCTTCATTAGACACAGATTCTGCAAAGTCTTCAAAAAAGACAAAAGCCCATTTGACCCCTCAAATCTTCTAATTTCTTGGCATTTAAGGCTTTTGTAACTATATCAGCACCATCTTCATCACCCTCAGCACACTGAACATAGGGCATGATGTTTTGAACATATTGCTCAACATGATCCTCAGACTTACAAGGATCCACTTCCTTTCTTATTAGTGCCTTCTTCTTTGGGACAGAGATCACTACCTTGCTCCAAACTTTAGATGGTCCAGCAACAGAACTCTTCTTTGCAACAGGAGTGGGCTTGCTGTCAGTAGCAACAACCTTTCCTTTCCTATTTTTCAGACTATGGGCAACACTTGCACATTTTGGTCTCCATTCCTTCTTGACCTTGATTTTGTTTACAACTGGTTCCACTTTTCTTTGTTGAAGGTGCTTGGGGTATCCACGCAGCTTGTAACAGAATGGCTTTATGTGCCCCTTTTTACCACAGTGATGACATATCCAAGGATGAGATGCCCTCTTGTTCTTAGATCCCTGAGGTTGGTTCTGGTGTTCCAACTTAAGTTTATTCATCATTGGATCACATGTTTTAACAGCTGCAGTGAACCTTTATTGCTGTTTGTTGTTCAGAGTCTTATCATCATACCCAATTCCATTTGGTTTCCCTTGGTTCTGACTCTCCAAAATCTCTTCTAACACATCAGTACCAGTGTTTAACATTCTGACTTGTTCCTTCATATTTTAAAGTTGAGAGTTCAGTTGGGTTACCTCATCTTTGAGATCAGAGATTTTCTCTAAGTGTTCACTTTTTTCAGACTGAAGTTGACTGATAGTTCTCTTCTGTTCTTCCAGCTGCTTGCCTTCTTCAAATTTAACATGCAACTTCTTGCAAAACTCAGCAGGTTCTTTGTAATAGGTAGCCAGTTCTTCACAAGATAGTTCTCCATCACTTGACTCAGTATCAGATGATGTCTCAGAACCTGAGAGTGTTTCAGAACACATAACTTCATCATTAGTCATGCATCTACCAGTAAAGGCAGCAACATGTTTGGCTGATTCATTCCCCACTTCTCCTTCTGAGTCATCTTCATCAGACCAAGACACAACCAAACTCTTTTTTTGTTTCTTGAGGTATGTTGCACATTCTGTCCTAGAGTGGCCATATCCTTCACACTCATGACACTGAACACCTTTGGATTGATCAGTTTTTGTCCTCTGCTTCAGAATCTTCTTAAACTATTTACTCAGCATCACAAGATCCTCTGATAAGCTTTCATCATTTGCTACAAAAGCAACACCTTTCCCCTTCTTATCTGTTCTGGCTATTTCAAAGTTCTGAAGAGATCCTATCAATTCCTCAACCTTCATGCTGGAGATGTCATGCGCTTCCTCAATGACAGTCACCTTCATGTTAAATCTCTTGGGAAGAGACCTGAGGATTTTCCTCAAAAGTTTCTCATCAGACATTCTTTCTCCAAGAGAATCAAATGAGTTGGCCATGTCCAGAACATTCATATAAAAATCTTGTATGTTCTCATCCTCCAACATTCTGAGATTTTCAAACTTGGTGGTGAGAAGTTGAAGTCTGGACAATTTTACCTTGGAAGTGCCTTTATGAGTAGTTTTAAGAATCTCCCAAGCATCCTTAGCCACAGTGCACTGCTTGATCAGTCTGAACATATTCTTCTCCACTCCATTGAATATAGCATTCAAGGCTTTGGAGTTTCCAAGAGCTAATTCATCTTCTTCCTTGGACCAACCTTCCTCTGGTTTCAATTCAGCTGTCTTCTTACCATCTTTGTCTAGCACAACAGGATGTTCCCAACCTTTCAGTACTGCTTTCCAGGTCTTGCTGTCTATAGATTTCAGGAAAGCACTCATACGAGATTTCCAATAATCATAGTTGGAACCATCCAACAGAGGTGGTCTGTTTACAAATCCTTCTTCTTTCTCCATAATGCCAGAAAAACTTCCCCGGAGCTCACCCTAAAACAGGCAGGGTGTCTGCTCTGATACCAATTGAAATTCCTGGCAGGACTGGTTCTGAACCGTAAAACAGAGTAGAACAGAGTACAATAGTTCAGAAGCAGAATAACAGAAATAAAGGACAGAAACTAAAATGGCACAGATGATTTGTTAACCCAGTTCAGTGACAACCACACCTACATCTGGAGGCTACCAAGCCAGGAAGGAAATCCACTAAATAGTATCAACTCAAAGACCTATGACAACAGCCCCTGTTTCATAGCCTTCTCACTTAATCACTACCCGTATAGATTTAAACCTAGGAACTCCTAGACCTGAGACCCCTCTCACTTCCCTCAGTCAATCACTGCCCCAGTGATTATCAGACTCTAACAAATCAAACAAAGATGGAGACACTCTCCTAAAAACTCAATACATCACTTTTTCTTAAAAGCTTCAAGTGAATTACAACTCAATAAAAAACAACCAACTCTAAACACTTGAGTGATGTACAAAAACAAAGCACAAAGCTTACAGACTCAAAACCTAAGACTTAATCTCTCAATGATAACTTTGGTTGAGTTTAATTCCTTCAATGACAGCGTCCTCTATTTATAGCTTCCGCAGCAACATAATTCTTGAATCAAATCTTCTTCAAAGATATATTTCCAGAATTCTTTTAGAAACAAATAGAAGCAATTATATTTCTGAAATATATTTTCCAAAGATTCCTTTGAAAATATATTCACAAATAAAACAATCCAATCTTCAGAATATATCTTGCAAAATTATTCTTTCTTCTGGAAACATCAGCTTGGAGAATTCTTCAATTAAATCTTCAAAAGATAATGTGAGAAAATAAAACAGCTCCAAGACACAAGAAAGAACGCAGCTTCTGAACGCAGAAAACCAGCTTCTGAAATGCAGCTTCTGAAGGTCAGCTTCTGATGACCAGTTCAGCTTCTAATGACCAGTTCAGCTTCTCATGAACAGTTCAGCTTCTGATGACTAGTTCAGCTTTTGATGAACAGTTCAGCTTCTAATGAACACCCAGTCAGCTTCTGAAGTTCTGCTTCCAGCTTCTAAACACGCACAGCTTGAGATTTCAATTTCTGAAGCACATATTGCTTGTACATTTGATTTTAGCAAACATGAAGCCAACAACCAAATATCCAACAATCTCCCCCTTTGGAAAATTTTTGGCTAAAATTAATTTGAGCACAGAGAGTCACAACAAGCAAGTTCTTCACACATCAAAATTACGCAACCATGAAGAACATAACACAAATGTAGCAACATAGTCAGCAGCGGATGATTCACTACATTTCACACATACAACAGCAGCTTCTGAGGACACACACTCCCCCTAAAACACACAGCTACTGAAACAGATCAGCTTCCAGTTCTGAACTTATCAGGAACCACATATACTACCCTTGAAACATGACATTCAGGAACAAACAGAAACTCCCCCTGAACTGTTGAACTGCTTCTGAAACAGACACACAGGAACAACACTCTGAAAAAATTCAGAGGTTATAAACAACTAACACAGTACCACATACTCATAACCCACAACAGAAGTAACATCAGTGACACTTCTCAGACCAGCATAATCACACAACAGAACCCATCACAGCACCATCATCAAGGAACATTATTAGGATCAGAAACACACAAAGAAATCCAGGACATCAGTCAAAAACTTGACAATCTTCAGACTCAGCAACAGAAACTGCTTAGTCTTCATTAGACACAGAGATTCTGCAAAGTCTTCAAAAAAGAGAAAAGCCCATTTGACCCCTCAAATCTTCTAATTTCTTGGCATTTAAGGCTTTTGTAACTATATCAGCACCATCTTCATCACCGTCAGCACACTGAACATAGGGCATGATGTTTTGAACATATTGCTCAACATGATCCTCAGACTTACTAGGATCCACTTCCTTTCTTATTAGTGCCTTCTTCTTTGGGACAGAGATCACTACCTTGCTCCAAACTTTAGATGGTCCAGCAACAGAACTCTTCTTTGCAACAGGAGTGGGCCTGCTGTCAGCAGCAACAACCTTTCCTTTCCTATTTTTCAGACTATGGGCAACACTTGCACATTTTGGTCTCCATTCCTTCTTGACCTTGATTTTGTTTACAACTGGTTCCACTTTTCTTTGTTGAAGGTGCTTGGGGTATCCACGCAGCTTGTAACAGAATGGCTTTATGTGCCCCTTTTTACCACAGTGATGACATATCCAAGGATGAGATGCCCTCTTGTTCTTAGATCCCTGAGGTTGGTTCTGGTGTTCCAACTTAAGTTTATTCATCATTGGATCACATGTTTTAACAGCTGCAGTGAACCTTTATTGCTGTTTGTTGTTCAGAGTCTTATCATCATACCCAATTCCATTTGGTTTCCCTTGGTTCTGACTCTCCAAAATCTCTTCTAACACATCAGTACCAGTGTTTAACATTCTGACTTGTTCCTTCATATTTTAAAGTTGAGAGTTCAGTTGGGTTACCTCATCTTTGAGATCAGAGATTTTCTCTAAATGTTCACTTTTTTCAGACTGAAGTTGACTGATAGTTCTCTTCTGTTCTTCCAGCTGCTTGCACACTTCTTCAAATTTAACATGCAACTTCTTGCAAAACTCAGCAGGTTCTTTGTAATAGGTAGCCAGTTCTTCACAAGATAGTTCTCCATCACTTGACTCAGTATCAGATGATGTCTTAGAACCTGAGAGTGTTTCAGAACACATAACTTCATCATTAGTCATGCATCTACCAGTAAAGGCAGCAACATGTTTGGCTGATTCATTCCCCACTTCTCCTTCTGAGTCATCTTCATCAGACCAAGACACAACCAAACTCTTTTTTTGTTTCTTGAGGTATGTTGCACATTCTGTCCTAGAGTGGCCATATCCTTCACACTCATGACACTGAACACCTTTGGATTGATCAGTTTTTGTCCTCTGCTTCAGAATCTTCTTAAACTATTTACTCAGCATCACAAGATCCTCTGATAAGCTTTCATCATTTGCTACAAAAGCAACACCTTTCCCCTTCTTATCTGTTCTGGCTATTTCAAAGTTCTGAAGAGATCCTATCAATTCCTCAACCTTCATGCTGGAGATGTCATGCGCTTCCTCAATGGCAGTCACCTTCATGTTAAATCTCTTGGGAAGAGACCTGAGGATTTTCCTCACAAGTTTCTCATCAGACATTCTTTCTCCAAGAGAATCAAATGAGTTGGCCATGTCCAGAACATTCATATAAAAATCTTATATGTTCTCATCCTCCAACATTCTGAGATTTTCAAACTTGGTGGTGAGAAGTTGAAGTCTGGACAATTTTACCTTGGAAGTGCCTTTATGAGTAGTTTTAAGAATCTCCCAAGCATCCTTAGCCACAGTGCACTGCTTGATCAGTCTGAACATATTCTTGTCCACTCCATTGAATATAGCATTCAAGGCTTTGGAGTTTCCAAGAGCTAATTCATCTTCTTCCTTGGACCAACCTTCCTCTGGTTTCAATTCAGCTGTCTTCTTACCATCTTTGTCTAGCACAACAGGATGTTCCCAACCTTTCAGTACTGCTTTCCAGGTCTTGCTGTCTATAGATTTCAGGAAAGCACTCATACGAGATTTCCAATAATCATAGTTGGAACCATCCAACAGAGGTGGTCTGTTTACAAATCCTTCTTCTTTCTCCATAATGCCAGAAAAACTTCCCTGGAGCTCACCCTAAAACAGGCAGGGTATCTGCTCTGATACCAATTGAAATTCCTGGCAGGACTGGTTCTGAACCGTAAAACAGAGTAAAACAGAGTACAATAGTTCAAAAGCAGAATAACAGAAATAAAGGACAGAAACTAAAATGGCACAGATGATTTGTTAACCCAGTTCAGTGACAACCACACCTACATCTGGAGGCTACCAAGCCAGGAAGAAAATCCACTAAATAGTATCAACTCAAAGACCTATGACAACAGCCCCTGTTTCATAGCCTTCTCACTTAATCACTACCCGTATAGATTTCAACCTAGGAACTCCTAAACCTGAGACCCATCTCACTTCCCTCAGTCAATCACTGCCCCAGTGATTATCAGACTCTAAGAAATCAAACAAAGATGGAGACACTCTCCTAAAAACTCAATACATCACTTTTGTTTAAAAGCTTCAAGTGAATTACAACTCAATAAAAACAACCAACTCTAAACACTTGAGTCGTGTACAATAACAAAGCACAAAGCTTACAGACTCAAAACCTAAGACTTGATCTCTCAATGATAACTTTGGTTGAGTTCAATTCCTTCCATGATAGCGTCCTCTATTTATAGCTTCAGCAACAACATAATTCTTGAATCAAATCTTCTTCAAATATATATTTCCAAAATTCTTTTAGAAGCAAATAGAAGCAATTATATTTCTGAAATATATTTTCCAAAGATTTCTTTGAAAATATATTCACAAATAAAACAATCCAATCTTCAGAATATATCTTGCAAAATTATTCTTTCTTCTGGAAACATCAGCTTGGATAATTCTTCAATTAAATCTTCAAAAGATTATGTGAGAAAATAAAACAGCTCCAAGACACGAGAAAGAACGCAGCTTCTGAACGCAGAAAACCAGCTTCTGAAATGCAGCTTCTGAAGGTCAGCTTCTGATGAACAGTTTAGCTTCTGATGACCAGTTCAGCTTCTGATGAACAGTTCAGCTTCTGATGACCAGTTCAGCTTCTGATGAACAGTTCAGCTTCTGATGAACACCCAGTCAGCTTCTGAAGTTCTGCTTCCAGCTTCTGAAGACGCACATCTTGAGATTTCAGTTTCTGAAGCACATATTTCTTGTACATTTGATTTTAGCAAACATGAAGCCAACAACCAAATATCCAACACTAACCCTTCCAATAGGTGAACCTGATAGACAATCGTGATAACCAAAAATCACAAGATTACGATACTTCCAATTTAACCAACCGCGTGTTAACCAGCTCAAATGAAGACATTTATTTACTTGCTTTTCATGAAATACCAAACCTATAAATTGCACCGCGTAATAAAAGGTGTCATTTGTCAAGGCACATCTTATTCCTAACCAAGATAAAACATCAGACCATAATTTACCAGCAACAGAACATTCAAAAAACAAATGAGGTTTAGCGACCTCATGCATGAGCTGGAAGTTACTACCCTATGAAGAAACATCAATTCTCGTAGCAGGTATCAATTCGCTAAGAGTGGGTTTGGATGAGGTAATTAAGAAATTTTGAAGAATTTAGAATTCTAGGCAATTTAAATGATTCAATTAAACTGACTTCATTTCTAAATATTCTTGTTTGGATGGAGTAATCAAAAATTTCATTGTCATCATTTTTGGGCAATATAAATTTTATTTTTTTTGGCCAAATTTGAAAATTGAAATTAGGGGTCAATTTGTAAATTTCAAAAAAATTGAGGGGTCAATTTATAATTTTGAATAAGTTGAGGGGTAAATTTGTATTGTCCAAAAAAATATTAGGGGTCAAATTGCAATTTTTTATTAATTTATTGGGGTCAATTTGAAAATTTTGGAAAATTTGAGGACCAAAATGCAAAATTTGAAAATTATAAGAATGAAGAAATTTGAAATTCTTAACTTTTAGGTATCATTTGAAATTCTCTAATTTTAACTTGAACAAAATATTTCATAAATTTCCATCATTTTGAAAATTCCCCATATTATTATCCAAACAATGAAATTTATCTAAAAGTATTTGAATTTCCTCAAAATATTACATTACCTCAAAACATTCCCTCATCCAAACACACTCGAAGTGAATCACTGCTTTTTAGAACTTCATCATTTTAATATCTTCTGCCATTTCTCTAGATTTCAAAATAGATAGAGCAACCAAGGGTGGAAAGGAGGAACAAGCTTGAGAAATTAACATAAATTATTTTTCCATCTCTTCTTGTTATGTATTGTAAGACTATTATGCTTGACTAATTCTCTCAATTGTTGGGATTAGAGTAGTTCTCTATGATTATGATGTAGATAATTGATATGACTGGTTATATATAATATTTATTTTGTTATATCAATGGATTTATTTCTGCACTTAATGCTTTTGATTTCGGACGTGAAACTTCGAAATTAAACTTTTGATTTAGAAAGTGCTAGATGCATGAATCTTATTTAAGAGGCATAGAATAAGTTTATTTGTAGATGTTAGTTGCTAGACATAGAGCTAGATTTACTTTCACAAACCACTAACGGATCTTAATGTTATCGTATCGATAAACTAAGCGAGATATCATAAGTTGATAGGTATGATAGATCTTGTAGAAAATCGTAGAATCATAGGGATGAAGATCATAGATGTAAGCAAGAGAGCAAACATAAGAGTACTCATGTGGGAGATACTCAGAGAAACTCATTATAGAAATGAATAAATTGATAAAAGATTGAATTGAGATACAATGAAGTGACTTATTCATAGCCCTCTATGACTCTAACTATAGTGGTAAACTAACCATAACCACCTAACCATAGTGGTTAACTAACTATAATCACCGAACTAATTCTAACTACCTTAACTAACTTGACTTATCTACCAAGTATTTTAACAGCCTCCCTCAAACTCAAAATGGGGAAATTCACTAATTTGAGTTTGAAATACAATGAAAATTACAATTTATTCATACTGAAGTAACTAAGTAAAATTGGGGTAAAACTAGCAAATGACTTAAAAGATATGAAAATATAAGAAAGCCCATATTGAAGCCTAATAATGTGATGAAGGTCCAAGCTCAATACGTGAGAAAGCCAGAGTTGTCTTTGTTGGGAAACTGATGGCAGCACAACCCATTCATCTTCTGCTTTGTAAATTCTGGAACATGCCTCACTAAGCAAAATTAATTTTTGCAAACGCGCTTCTGAACTGAAACACAACTTATACAAACGCGGTTTTTCAAAACGCGTTTTTCCAATAAGCGCTTTTCAAAATCAACTTTCCTAAGATGCGGTTTTGCAACGAATTCGAGGCTAACTTGTAGCAAATGAGATTCTGATAACAAAGTCCTGCAAATGTGATCCTCCTCTGAGAATTGGAACAAGAATTTCTTTCCCAAAACGCACGTTTCCAATAGCATTCTTGTGCAATAGTGATTCTGTTAAGTGATTCTGCAAACGTGAAAACATACAAAAAACACGGTTCCATCCAAAATTGCTTGTCGCTGCCAAACACGAATCTGCAACATGATTCCATGGTGATCGAAAATGAATTTGAAACACAACTCATAATTTGAAACATAAGAGTACTCATGTGGGAAATACTCATAGAAACTCATTATAGAAATGAATTGATTGATAAAAGATTGAATTGAGATACAATGGAGTGACTTATTTATAGCCCTCTGTGACTTTAACTATAGTGGTTAACTAATCATAACCACCTAACTAATTCTAACTGCCTTAACTAACTTGACTTATCTACCACGTATTTTAAGAGATCTCTCGTTAGCTCCAAGACATGGAGATGTATGACGAGCTACATGTTAAGGTATAATTGATACACTGAGAGTATATAATCAATCAAAAAGATACTTTAGAGGAATAGTTTATGAAATCTAATCTAGCAATATTATATTTTTGTTCTTAATTCCCGTTTAATGCGTAGATCACTTCTTTTAGATGATTGCGTTTTTAAGATTTTGAATGTGATATATAATACATATTTTGCAGAATTTATATTGTTCTGTTTTTTTTTTAGGAAGAGATTTTATATATAGTTATCACCTGGGGCGTTGGGACTTCTCACCCCCACCCCAACCCCAATCCCCCACACCCTCCAACACATATATAAATGATAGATAGAAAATAATACTCTTACCATATTACTCTTATTAAGTATTGATGTTTTTTCAATCATCTTATTACAGAGTAAAATATATATGTTTTTTTGGTTGAAAGATAAAATGAAAAAAGTAATTGTAAACTCATACTCAAAGAGCGGAAGAGTCGGTATTCGAACCATGTTCACGTTGTCCGACCTAACAATTTCAATATTTTTATCAGTTCAACTAAGAGTTATAGACCAGAGTAAAATATATTTAATTGATAGTAATAATTAACTGATACAATTGAAATATTATAATTAACTTTACTTTGAACATTGTGTGTTACTGTTATTTATAGTATTTTTTTTCCTTACAAATAGATTATCGTAGCATCCTTAAAAAAATAGATTATCGTAGCAAGGAGGAAATAATTATATATACGACTTTAAGTCAACAAAAAATCCATTAGTAATAAACGCCAAATTTCAGATGTCTTTATTTTTTTTTTTCTTTACGAAATTTCAGATCTCTTTCTGTCACTCTAAATTATTATTATTTTTTGGGTTGACTATCTAGTTCTTAAGCGAAGGAAGTTTTAATAATTTGAAATTTGACTGTGATATAAGTAAAGTCAATAAAAAAATTGTATTTATTAGAATCAAACTCATGTTTTTTCAAATGATTCCTACCGTAAAAACCCATTAACCACTTGAACTCAATACTTAGTTTTCTCACTCTAAATATTATAGTAATACATGTTACGGAATAATGTTTAAGTCGTTCTACACCGACATCCTTTATCTCATAAAAAATAAATAATTGAATTTTATTACGACTTTGAGTTTCACAAAATATTATAATATAATAGTGCGATCTTGCCTCTAATAATTACTTGCATGTCGCATGATCATCTAATCTATGTAATATAGACTTAAGAAAAATAAAACTACCAAATTTACAAAATTAACCTTTTACTCTCAAATTTTGACACATGTCCTTCTTTGTTTTTTGAAAATAAAATTTAAAAAAAAAAACTTATTCTCAGTCTCTCTAAAATATGACAAGTTGTCGTTTATCAACTTCGTTTTCTTTTGGAATTTTATTTTATTGTTTTTACATTATTTTTCTTATAATGAGTTATTATTTTTTTTTGTTGAATCAAGTGGGAACAGACATCAAGGAAACACATAGACATCCTAACTAGGTTGGCACCCCACCCGAGTCCCATCCTATACCGCCAAACCCATAAAATAAAATTATTAAGAAATAGGAAAAACTGTACAAAAGAAGGGGGGCTAAACCGGACCCGCAAAACAAAAGCGAAAACCAAAGAAAAGAAGAAAAAAACCAATGAAAAACGAATATAATGAGTTATTGAACGATATTGAAATTCTTGGCAGATCCTGATTCTGAACCGTAAAACAGAGTAGAACAGAGTACGCAAAAACAGTTGTTCAGAAGCAGAATAAGAAACAGACAGAAAGTAAAAAACACAGGTTATTTGTTAACCCACTTCGGTGACAAACACACCTACGTCTGGAGACTACCAAGCCAGGAAGGAAATCCACTATAATAGTATCAATTCAAAGTCATATGTGAACAACCCCTGTTTCACAGCCTTCTCACTTAATCACTACCCGTGGTATTTATACCTAGGAACTCCTAGATATAAGACCCCTCATACTTCCCTCAGTCAATCACTGTCCCAGTGATTATCAGACTCGAACAAATCAAGGATGAAGACACTTTTCAAAACATAATCAGTCACTCTTGCTTAAAAGCTTCAAGTGATTACAACTCAATAAACTAAACCAACTCTAACGGATTGCTTATGGATTAAAGGTATGGCAATTGACGTAGGTTATCATTGATATTAATTCTTGTTATATATATAATTGAATTATGATATGATATGATATGAGATGAGACACTAATGGTTGTATTTATTGGATCAAGTTGTCATGACCCAAAGATACTATTGGTTGAGAGATTCTCAGAGGCTGCATTAAGATTGGACAGCGTCAGCGTTAGCATATCCATGATATGCATCAATTAGTCAAGAAATTATCTGAAAAATACTTTATTAAGGATGATTGATATGCAAGACCGTTTTTGGGAGGTGCAAACAACTCTATAGAGTTGGGCCTCTAAAATTTGGGTGTCCAATTTTTTTTTTTTGTATATAATGCATGTGAAATATGAATATATACTGCCCACGTTGACATATTTGCAATGGTGTAGTGGTAGAACTTGGGGTCATGGATTTAACTCCCAAAACCTTAAGTTTTGTTCTTTTTCTTTATTTAATTTTTTATTTCTTACATTTTACAAATTAAAATCCAATATAACTTTTTTTTCTTATTTTTTTAGAGCACTTGTAATTTTTGACTCATACTTGTTCAATAAAATAACAAAACTCTAACAACAAACATTATAGTTATTCTCTCAAAAAATAAAATGCAACAAACATTATAATTTTTTTTCCTCTTTTAAAAAATTTGTATTTTTTTTAAGGGCATATATTTACTATAAGAGCCGGGTCTTCAATTTCACAAGAACGGTCATCTTGATATGATTGACTCGAGAATGTTTTTTTATTTGTGTTTGATATAATTTAAGTGGAATATTTAGAAAAATGGTCATTCTAAAAACTACTATAAGAGTATTAGTAAATAAAGAAAAAAAAGAATTTTGCATTGAAAATAATAAATTTTAAACTCAACAAAGTTGAATAAACTATTTTTCATTTCAAGATTTTTATATTTGCTTCTTTAACAAATGTTCCAAGATATTATTTAGAAAAACAAAAAATAAAAAATGCTAATAAGGTCCTAGACATTATTGTTAAGAAAATCAACGCTGTGTTTAGTCTTTTTGAATCAAATAATCAAGGTCGGTTGAAAAAATGTTGTATCAAATTTTAAAAATTTAAATTATTATTTTCAATACAAAACATCTACAATATATATGATTAAAACACATGCTAGAATTACCTTTTAATTATAAAAAATTTGCACTTGCCTGGTAGCTAGCAGGTAATCTCTTTGTTCTTTGTCACATGGGGAATCTATATAATATATATGATTAAAACAGCTTGCTCACTAGGCAGATGATAACGTCACCAAATCACGTCAAGATAATGATCTCAGGAAGGGCATGATAAAAAGAATAATTTCACTTTCGAGAAAATTCTGCAAAAGTAAGAATAAAGAGAGGGAAATTCTGAAGAGTCTTTTAAGACATTTGTCAAAGTAACACGAGTAACAATAACTTTTTTTTTTTTGAGTTAAACGTATTGTGTTCAATTTATTTTGTTTTAAATTTTTTTTTTCTGTCAAGTAGATTAGCGGCTACATAAATTCAATTTATAGATAAATAATTGGGGTCTATGTGGTTCGAAACGGCGACACCTGTATATATTATGCATTATTTCTTATCAAGTGAGTAAAGCTCGCGGGGACAATTATCGTTTTTTTATAATTTGATTGTTTTTCTCTTATAATTAGTGTTTTTATGAAATTTGTTAGTACAATTCATACAAAAATTAATAATTTATTTTTTTCTGGTTTACTGATTGATGGAATTGACCTCTAGTTTCATCCTTTATTGGTATGTTTTCTTCAAAACAAAAATCCTTTGTTGATACGTTAGAGACTTTTTTTGGTTAATCTATCTAATTTTAGGTTTAATTTTTAACCGGATTGTAGTCTAGTCCATAAATTATATTTTTTTTCTGCGTATAATGTTTTTTATATATTTAATTTGTATAGGAGGCAGAAGAGTTGATTAAGTTTCGGGGTTAAGATTGGGGGTGGGAGGGTTATCTGTGTCTCACCTTCAGTATGTTGATGAGACTCTTTTTATAGGTGAAGCCTCCTTGTTCAATCTCTGGACTATTAAGTCTATCCTCTGGTGTTTTGGAATGGCATTTGGCCTCCGTGTTAACTTTGCAAAGAGTAGCATCGTAGGTGTTAATGTGGGCTCAAATTCCTGACGTTAACTGGGAACTTCCTTCATTGTAGGGTGGGATCTATTCCTTTCAAGTATCTAGGTCTTTTCGTTGGGGCGAACCCCAAGAGATCTAAGACTTGGATCCTTTGGTGGGGCTTATTACTAAGCGACTTGGGTGTAGTAGTAGGTTTTTGAGTTTGGATGAGAGGGTAGTCGTTATTAACTTTGTACTTAGCTCGATTCCCATTTTTTTTTGTATCCTTTATGAAGATGTGTGCCATTGTCAGCTCCAAAGACGCTTCCTTAGGGAGGGTCAATGAGGGGAACAAAATCCCTTGGTTGTAACAGGGGGATGTGTGTAGTTCCAAACAAAAGAGGGGTCTTAGGGTCAGAGATCTGAGAATTGTTAATCAAGCCATGTTTGGGAAGTGGCGGTGAAGACTCCTCTTTGGTGGTTCGGGCCTTTGGAGAGAGATCTGTTGTGCTAGGTATGGTAGTTCTCATGTGTTTTCTGCTCAAGGAGGGAGGAGTGGGTACTTGTAGTCTGCCTCCATATAGTGGAAAGGAGTCTCCCTTTTTGAAGGTGGAGATGTTGCTGTTACGACTTGGTTCTTGCAAGGAGTGGCTAAGATTTTGTGCAATGCAGATATGCACATAATAGAGAATAGATGAAGGGAGGACAATGTTGTTTGGTGAAGCTACAAAGTTGTTCGAAGAGCAAGGAGAGAGAAGGTATGAACAACAAGGGTCTGAGCAGCTGAATAGGGATAGGTGCCAAGCAGATGAGAAGTGTCGAGAAACATTTCAAATAGAAAGAGACAAACTATTGTGCTATGTGTTTGTACAGTATCGATATAAGTGGGTGATGAAGAGCAAATTAATTAAAAAATAAGTTATGAAGAAGAGATAGAGGAAGTACCCAAACATAACACACTTACCTTAGTTTCAAATTAGGATGTTAAGTGTCCACAAGAGAGTGTGGTGTCGAGTAGATGAGAAGTGTAGAGTTGTTAAGCTATCGAGCAGATCCGTGGCCGAGCAGATCTAAAGGCCGAGCAGCAATGTAAATCAAGTAAAGTGAAACCATGTTGAAAGAGTGATTAAGCAAAAATAGTAGCCGAGCAGACCTCGTGTGTTGGTGAGTGAGGTCGAGGAGCTGAGGAGATGGGGGTGGAGGAGAATAAGACAAGGAGAAGGGGGTGACGCCGAAGGGCCGAGGATATAGAGGTGAGAGGGAACCATTATGCACTATGTAAAATCTAAGGAGTCAAGGAGAGAGAGTGTGGAAGCAAAAAGGGACTGAACAGTTGATGGTGTCGAGCAGGGGAGAAGTGCCGAGCTGCCGAGCTATCAAGCAGATGAGAAGTGTCGAGTTGTCGAGCTATCGAGCTGAAAGAGTGATTAAGCAAAAATAGTGGCTGAGCAGACCTCGTGTGTTGGTGAGTGAGGTCGAGGAGCTGAGGAGATGGGGCTGGAGGAGAGTAAGACAAGGAGAAGGGGGTGACGCTGAAGTGTCGAGGATATAGAGGTGAGAGGGAACTGTTATGCACTATGTAAAAATCTAAGGAGTCAAGGAGAGAGAGTGTGGAAGCAACAAGGGACCGAACAGTTAATGGTGTCGAGCAGGAGATAAGTGTCGAGCTGCCGAGCTATCAAGCAGATGAGAAGTGTCGAGCTACCGAGAAGATGAGAGGTGTCGAGCAGCATTTCAAACCATTCACGAGACAAGTTATTGTGCTAGGTGTATCATATATTTTAGGTTAAAGTGTAGTGTTATGAAAATCAAAGGTTACTAAAGGTGGGTAGCTACTTATGCAACAACGTTAAAGTAAAAGAAGTATCTTACTGTGGAAATAATTGAAGTAAAAATTGTTAGGTCCAATCAGATGGAAAAACATAAAGGAAAATAGGGTAGTGTGATATAATAGAGCCTCACCTACTGTAATATTTTGTTAGTTAAATGTGGAGCTGGATACGGGAAGTAGGGAGTTAAGGTTGGGCTAAACAATGCTCTCATCTCAATGTAAACAAAAAAAATACATAGAGAGGAGAGGAATGGAAAATATACCTGTGTTAGTTGTTGGTTCAGAAGACATGTGATGAGATAAGGCTATAAAGGGAGAGCAACGCGTATGAAAGAAAGATTGACTAATGAGCAAATACTAGGCCAACCAGCCGATGAAGCAATTACTATAACATGTTTGACGATTAGTGGACTGCTGGACTGATACAGGTCAACCCTACAAAGAATAAATATCTACTCCTTGACAGGCTTGACACTTGGTGGACTATTGACTGATACAGGTTGACCCTACGAAGAACAAACGTCTACTCCTAGACAATCTTGACGCTTAGTGGACTGTGGACTGATACAAGTCGACTCTATGAAGAACAAACGGCTACTCCTGGACAGACTTGACGCTTGGTGGATTATGGACTGGTATGGAGGACCATACCACGTCGACTCTCCTATATATTAATTATTCAACATGTACAACTCAGTTTGATCGTTCAGGTCATGTGAGCTTCACCTGCTTAACTCAGCTTGATCGTTCAGGTCACGTAAGCTCCACTTTCAACATCACTAGCTCTCTCTCTCAGGTTGTTGTCTAAGCAACATTGTGGTCCTCCTCTTGAAGTTATCTCATAATGTGCCACGCGTCCTGCACGGACAAGTGACGTGAGTTGTGTACCCTTGACTCCGCGCGCCTTGTACGGACGAGCAGTGCAAAGAAACATGATCAGCTCCACGAGCCTGGTACAGATAAGTCATATGGACCTCTGAAGGTTAATGGGCTTGGACATCCAAAGAGAGGCCCATTAGGTCAAGAAAGTGAGACCTATAAAAGGAGACACTTAGAGAGCAGCAGGGGGATTCGTTCATTCATTCTAGCCGACACATTGTATTTTCACCTTAGTCATTTCAGAGTATTCTTGGAGCTCCTTATAGCCAGCTCCACTGAATATCTCATCTATTGTGATTCATATTTACATACGTGAACAAAATACAAGCAATATCGGGTCTTTTCGGTACATTTTTTTTTAATTTCCTTCTTTGCCGCCCCTCCTAACCCCCTCGCTTTTTAACTTATAATCTTCATAACAACCACACGACACCCAACCCGGGTTAGGATCCTCTCCATTTATAGGCATTGTCTTTTCTTCCATTTAGAAAAAGAAAGACACAACAATGTTTGAAAAAAATTATATAATAATTAATAGTGTTGGAATCCACTTAATTAGTAGTAGGATATCAATTTTTATGTCTATATCTCATCAAATGACATCTTCCCTTTATTTTTATAAATAAAAAGGATCCTAACTCAACCCAACACCACCACCAACATCAACCAACAAACTGCCCAATATGTCTCCCCCTTTACCACAATATTATGTCCACTCCCTCATGTTTTAACCCCAACTCTTGCTCAAGCCATATGTAGAATTGAATCTCATTTTTTTATTGTTAACTAAATTAAATTTTATTTCTCTTCCATACTATCAAATTCAGCATCTTGGAATTTTAATAAAAATGAGTCAAAGTCAGAAATGCTTGTCTCTTTCATTTCCCTTTCATTTGCCTAATAAATTTACTTTCTTTCAAAATTTTGACACTTTATTTTTGGCTAAATTACACTAGGAGTCCAAGTTATTTAATTGTAACAAATTGGACATTTAAGCTTTTTTTGTATCACTTAGGTCTTTTATGCTAATTAATTGTAACAACTTAGTCCTTTAAGTTTTTTCCTTACCAATTAGGTCTTTTAAGTTATTTAACCGTAACAATTTGGGGTATTTTAGATCTTAAAAATGTAAGTTATTAGGGGTCTAAAAGTTACAATTAAATTACTTAAAGGACCTAAGTGTTACGAAAAATACTTAAAGGACTAACTTGTTACAATTAAATAACTTAAAGGACGTAAGTGGTACGAATAAAACTTAAATGATCAATTTATTACAATTAAATAACTTAAAGGATTTAGGGTGTAATTTAGCCTTTATTTTTCCATCCTTATTCCTCCTCACTTCTCCAAACACATCATAAGCTTAAAAAATATTGAAACTACAGTATGAATGTGTGGACACTGCACTTAGTTTTATGTGTGAAAGAATAAAATAAACATTACTGTATTACGTACCAAAAATATTATAATATACGAGAGGGTCCATTATGCTTTTTTTTTTTTTTTGTGACTAAGGCCAGCGGTCCATTATGCTATTACATAAAGTTTAAGTCATGATTAGATATGTCAGTCCACATGATTCGCGTTTCAATCCTAGCATATAACACTATTAATACCGAGTTGTCTTTTTTGCCTTGAGCTCATTCATATAATCAACTTTGATTCGAAGAAATAAAACAAAATTTTACAACATGGTTAGAGCTCCTTATTTTGACAAAAATGGAACAAAAAAAGGTGCATGGAGTAAGGAAGAAGATCAGAGGCTTATTGCTCACATTGAGAGACATGGCCATCCTAATTGGCGTCAACTTCCCAGAGTTGCAGGTATGAAATTTTGTTACAAAAATTAATTAGTAAAATTTAATCAAGTAAGTAGTTGAATTGCAAATTAAGCCTCATTCAGTGATGTAATTAGCCATCCATCACCTATTCTAGTATTAATAATAATAAATTACGCAGGATATTTATTAGAATTTTTATTTATTAATCATGATATTTGTAGTAAATTTTACTCTTCTCTTTAACAGGTTTGGCAAGATGTGGAAAGAGTTGTAGGCTGCGTTGGATGAATTATCTGCGGCCAAATCTAAAACGAGGGAACTATACACAGAAGGAGGAACAAATGATCATGGAATTGCATAAAAAGCATGGAAATAAGTATGATATTATTACTTTAGTAAAAAAAACAAGTATGATATTATTAGTTATCATTAATCTTTGATAAATATTGCATCTATTGAGTGTAGTTCATTTGACAACAGAGAGGGTCCTAAAAAAGAAGTTGACAACACACACGATAAGCTTTGTCGGTTGTAGGATAGCTTAATGTCAAAAAAAATACATAGCTCTGAATGAGTCTAAGCTTTAAAATTAAAATCAGTATCACATCAAATCTAAAAGTCTGAACCCTTAAAAAATGTTTTTTATACACTTGTTTATCAAGGCTCAAATTCTAATTAATGGGATTTGAAAAAGAAAACGGAGAAAGAGTGCCACTATAATATAGTAATCAATATTTTATTGGACTTGTGTTTTTGTTTAGATCAATTAAAGGTATTTGAGGGGAAAATAAGTGCATAGACCTTCGAGGAGGGAGTCTTAGCTTAATATAAGATTTGTTACTAAATATGTATTCTCATTAGAAAGGAAGATAAAAGTATTTATAGATAGGATGTGATTAATTTTTCCATTAATAATAAAAAATGTCAGTCCGCGTGAGCTTAACTCAGTTGGTAGGGACATTGCATATTATATGCAGGGGTTGACGTTCGAACCCCGGACACCCCACTTCTTTACATTTAAAATACATGAACTCCAACCACTAAACTATTTGACAAAAAAAAAAAACTCAGTTTTCACTTTTTACAATTTTGTTTGTTGCAATCTATGTTTCAAAAATCAAATCGAATTGGTTGACTCAATCGACTGAATTGAACCGGTTAATTTGCTACTAGGTTTAAAATCAGTTGTATAGTAGTTTGATTGAACCAAATTGATAAGGGTTGAATGCATATGGTTTTCTTATTTTGGTTTTCTTAACAAGTGCCCTTAGAACACTCGTTAGCATAACCCATATTTTAATTTTTTTTTTTTATCAATCATCTGACTTAAGGGTGATTTAAGTTCAAACACTTGTACAAACATTCATGTGATATATTTTCAATCTGTTACAGATGGTCTCTTATAGCTGAAAATCTACCTGGAAGATGTGACAACGATATAAAGAATTACTGGCACAGCCATCTACAGAAACTCTCAAAGCGTAATGACAATAAGCTCACACAAGAAATTGAAAGTCTAAAAACAACAAGTGAAGCTGTTAGTGTTGATTCCCACCACATTTTGGAAAGTTCATTTTCAATGTCCTCTGAAATGTCCTACCCTAATAATAGAGTCAATTCCCCTTCAATATCCTCTAGTCATGTAGAATCAAGCATGGACTTCTACAAAAGAGAAGATAGTGTTGCTTCTTGGGAAATATGGGATGGATTTAGCAGCAATTTTTGGACTGAACCGTTTGTTTATGAAAATGCATTGAGTCAAGATTACTTTCCCATTTCATGTTATGGAGAAGAATCGGAGGATCCATTTGTTTTATGGTAGTGCAAATGTGCTATATATGTTTTACTACAATGGTGAAGCTAAAGTTTACATGTTTACACACCCGGTAAATAATAGAAAGTAAATATTAGGTTGTGTTTTGGGTTCCAGTCTCTCAAATAGAAAACAAGGAAAATAGTTGTGCTAGGGAACTTTTCATGTATGAGCATTCAAGTAATATGATCTTGTTGTCGCGAAAATGTTTCACTTCAACAAATAAACTCGACATATCAATATATAATTCAAGTTAGATCGTTAATATGATTTTTAGTTGATAGATTTACAGTTACAAGTGCACAGTTGTGGATCAAAGAAACATATGAACTTAAAATAATAAAGTAAAAAGGGAAAAGAAAGAAAATAAAAGCACAAAGCCGGCAGAAGGGAAAATATACTAATATAGTTATTTTTGAGTTTCATTCATCGTTTTTTCAACATTGTCAGAAAGAACTTATCATGTGAGAACAAATGTGTTATCTGTTTAGGTGTAGTTCTACCGAACGGAAATTATCTCCTTTGCATGAAGTTTGATTTTACAATTTACAAACAAATAATAAACCAATTCCAACGTTGCATGGATGACATGTGTCTTCTAACTTCCATTAACCTTCCCCTGCAAGTTTCATCCTTTCTGTTCCGGACCGGCCATAAGGCCAATCACGTAATGACACGTGGACAAAACGTCCACTGACTTAAGGCGCATCACCTGGAAGACCACGCCAACAACGGTACGCCTTGCCCCACTGGAACACGCCCCCGTGCATCAAGCACCATACATGTCTCCCTCAGCGGACCAGGATAAGGCGCTGCATCACACGGAGACGGTTATTCCTGACACACGCCTATATAAGGGTAACCTTGCTTCACTCTCAAGGTATGATTCATTTTTCCCCACACTTTCAAACACACTCCTCTCATTTCTCATACTGACTTGATCGTCGGAGTGCTAACGTGCCTGCAGGCACCTTTCGTCCCACCGTGAGATTGCTTCACCACCGCACCGAAGCACCGTGTCGTTACCGTTGCCACCATCCATCCTTATCGGACAGATCATTTGGCGCTAGAAGGAGGGGATCGTTCGCTAAACCGCCACGGTCCAACAATCCTTTACCGTAAAAGTCTTCTGTTAGGCGATCCTACGCCGTAACCGTTTTCGGTTAAACGTTACTCCACCGCAACGGTTAACAGCTTTAACCTTCCTCCCGAAAATATGGTCGGAACTTGCAAGAGAACAGTCGCATCTCGATCCCCTACCGTTCAACCTCCACGCTCTGCGATCCTAGGTATCGACCTCCATCTTAGGTATCGACCTCTAGTGACATCCTAGAGTAGATCGCCTCCATCTTAGGTATCGACCTCTAGTGACATCCTAGAGTAGATCACCTCCATCTTAGGTATCGACCTCTAGTGACATCCTAGAGTAGATCGCCTCCATCTTAGGTATCGACCTCTAGTGACATCCTAGAGTAGATCGCCTCCATCTTAGGTATCGACCTCTAGTGACATCCTAGAGTAGATCACCTCCATCTTAGGTATCGACCTCTAGTGACATCCTAGAGTAGATCGCCCCCATCTTAGGTATCGACCTCTAGTGACATCCTAGAGTAGATCGCCTCCATCTTAGGTATCGACCTCTAGTGACATCCTAGAGTAGATCGCCTCCATCTTAGGTATCGACCTCTAGTGACATCCTAGAGTAGATCACCCCCATCTTAGGTATCGACCTCTAGTGACATCCTAGAGTAGATCACCCCCATCAAGGTATCGACCTCTAGTGACATCCTAGAGTAGATCACCTCCATCAATGTTCGACCTCTAGTGACATCCTAGAGTAGATCACCACCCTCAACGTTCGACCTCTAGTGACATCCTAGAGTAGATCACCACCCTCAATGTTCCACCTCTAGTGACAGTGCCTAGAGTAAATCACCACCCTCAGGAATCGACCTCTAGTGACAGTGCCTAGATAAGATTACCTTCATCCCCCAATGGATCTACCTCCAGTGTTAGCGGCTGGATACGATCAACCTTTTCCAACCATTGCATTTGCATTTCGCGAAGGACAAAATTCGGGTCCTTCTTTTTACTTAATTGATCTTCGCAAAGAGTTCATGAGATGCCCTCGGCACTCACGCACTCTATGCGAAGACACAATTAAGTAGGGGCAGCTGTAGTACCCAAATTTTGTCCTAAGCATTTTAAAACAAAAATAAAAAAAAATCAAAGATGGGAAAAAGTCAAAAGTCAACAAAAGTCAACAGAAAAGTCAACATTTCAAAAATGCTGACTTCGCACTGCGAAGGTCACTTCGCACTGCGAAGTATGCGATTTTTCTGCAGATTTTTGGTTTCTTTGATTTAATTCCAGAATTTGTTGCATATCATTTCCATAATTATTTTAAGTAGCATTCATGGCTAATTGGGCCAAGCAAAACCAGAATTGAAGGACTTGCCATTAATGCCAAGGTTGGAAGCTTTTTCTTCCAACCTAGCATGTGACAAGCAAGTGGGCTTGCCCTTGGGCAGCTCTAGTCCCTCCCATGTGACCTGCTAACCACCACAAGGTTGCCAGCCACCTGCTTGAGGACCTTCCTCCTGCTTGCTCCCCCCAAAACCAGTCAAACTAGCTGGATTTTCTCACTTGAAAAGCCATGAGTGCCTACTCTGTTTTTGCAGCAGCTTTTCACCCCTCACACCAGCCATAAGTAGCCTTTTTCATCCCTCAATCTCTGCACATTACAGTGCACGTTTTCATTGATCAACCATTGAGATTGCAAGGATTGATCCCCAAGCATTAGCCAATTGCAATTCAGCTTTGTTCTTCATCATTACCTTCTAGAATTGGTTGAATTTGTGGCTGAAATCAGGCTGAATCTTGCCCCTTGGTACAAGGCAAGGTTGCCTCTATCCATTAGCATTTAATGCAAAAGGATCCAGCTTGATCTTAGCCACAAATCAGCTGAATTTTGGGATTTAGTAATGATGAAAAAGATTTGGTTTTGGCCTATAAATAGAAGGCAATGCCCAAGGTTTCAAACACAATCAACAACAGCATTTCAAGAGCAGAAACTCTACTCATTTTAACTTACAAACCCTCACAAATAACCAGCAAAAATCAATTCACCACAAAGCTTTACAAAAGTTCAAGCATCATCACCAATACAAAAACCTTTGTGAAAGCTTTCAACCAAATCAAATCAATTGCAGCTGGAGCTTTGCTAAGGAGTTCTGTAAGTTCCTAAGCTTTTATACTGCATTTATAATTGTGTTTGCATAGCTATTTTGGTTCAAAACCATTTGATTCTAAAAAAACCCCTTTTGAATTTCAAAGAAATCCCAAGGTTTTCAAAACATCAAAACTGGTTTGTCCAGCCTTTTTCACCCCAAAAACTCAAAGCTTTTCACCCACCTATAAGGTCCTGAGTGCGTTCAGAAGTTGTTTCTGAACAAAAGTTCAGAAACAGCTTCTGAACCCAAAATTTCGCATTCTTCGCAGTGCGAAGTCATGGTCGCAGTGCGACCATGACAGAACTCAGAATCTGAGTTTTTGTGTCCAAATGACCAATTTTTGAGGTTCTAGCCCCTGAGCTCAGAACCTAAGAGTTTTTAAGCCCATGTCTTTCAAACCATAACAAGGATTTTGCATAATTTTGACAAAATCACAAGTTCGTATGACCATTATGTGGATAACTTGCAAAGCAAGTTATGTTCTCAAAATTTCAAAACCACATGAACAAACAAGCTATGTTCATCATTTCAATTTAAACTTGAACAATAAACATTGTTCATGATTCTCAAAACTCAAACATGAACATACGCCGAATACGTTCGCATTTTCGCAAAATGAGACGAACTTGCGTTTTTCTAGCAAAAATTGCTAAACCTTCCCATTTTGGGTTTTCAAACCAAATGTTTTGACATACCTTGGGATTTCTAAAGGATTCAACCCAAAAACATGAATGAAAAAGGGATGGTGTGACGTATGTCTCTCCATCGCCCCGATTGTACGAATGCGTGACGTATGTCTCGTCGCTCGGACAATCGTCATTCCATTTTCAATATGTACAACCCCAACCAAACCAAAACTTGGCCCCTTGTGGTCAATCCAAACCTTTTGGTCCCCCGTGGCCATTAGAATCGCCCGACTCTTCGGAGTCCACTCGGTCAATGATTGACTTGTATGAGTCCATTGCACCTCTTTTGGTCCCATAGCGACCAATTAACCCTTTACCCTAACGGACGTACCTTTTAACAATTCTAATACGATTCGTGAACAAAACGCTTAATAAGTCTCCCAAGCGCGAGCATACAAGCTATACGCTTAATAAGTCTCCCGAGCGCGAGCATACAAGCTACGTTTTAATCGTAAGAATTCGGTTAAAACATCGTCCATTTAAAATCAACCAACACATGTACGTTTTTCTACCAAAGAACTACGTACGCTTTGAATTCTCCGACTACCGGGAGATACGTAGGAGCAAGATCGACATCTTGTCAAGCACAATAATAATAAAAACTTTTTTTCTTTCGTTTGTTTTTATCTCTTTCCCCCCTTTTACTATATTTTTAACATAAATGAACATGCGCGCAAAATATTAAAAAAACAATTCAAGCTTTGACCAAATAGAAGGTTCCCGTTGAGTACAACGGACGTGAGGGGTGCTAATACCTTCCCCTTGCGTAATCGACTCCCGAACCCGACAATGGTTGCGATGACCAAATCCTTATCCTCATCGTCAAAAGGGTTTTATTATCGTTTCCCTTTAAACAAAAAAAAACTTAAGGGTTTATCAACGTTCCCTTTACACAAAAACTTTGGTGGCGGCTTCACAAAGGCCCCTCCGAGCGTTTGCGAACGACCTCGGGGGGATTTGCGCGTCTTTTTCCCCGAGGAAAAAAACGAGGTGCGCACAACAGCAATACCTTAAACCCTCTTCTACCTAATCCTCAACCTCAACAACAGAGAAAGCCATAAGCTTTTGAAGAAGCCATGACCAGTTTTGTTAAGTTTACCCAAACAAACCTTCAAGAGATCAAGGTAAATTAGGGAACTGTCCAAAGAAACAATGAGGCCTCGATGAAGAATCTTGAGAATCAGATTCGTCAGCTTGCAAAACAAATAGCTAATCAAGCAAATGGAGGGTTTTCTGGAAATACACAAGATAACCCAAAGAATGAAAGCTGCAAAGCAATAGAGTTGAGAAGTAAAAAAATATTGTTACCAGTAGCTCCAAAGGCTACTAAAAATGGTGTAGTTGAAAATAAAGAGGAGGAAGAGTTGTTGGTTGAACAAAAAAATGGTGGAGTTGAAAATGAAAAAGAAGAAAAAAATTCAGAGGGAGAAAAAAGTGAAGAAAAAAACGAGGGAGAAAAAAGTGAGAAGTTGATTGATGTTGATTCTATTCTTCGGAGGACAAGGAATCAAATTTTGAAGGAAGGAGACAAGAAGCAGGAGGTACCATTTTATGTCAAACTACCTTACCCCCATTTGACGAAAAAGAAGGAGAAGCAGGAAGGGCAGTTCAAGAAGTTTATGGAGTTGTTTAGCCAACTACAAGTGAACATTCCGTTCAGTGAAGCTCTTGATCAGATGCCAGTGTATGCTAAATTTATGAAGGACCTGTTAACGGGACGAAGGAAGCCTAGAGATGGTGAAAATATTGCTTTATCTGAAAATTGTAGTGCCATCCTCCAGAAAAAAACTTCCGCCTAAGCTAAAAGAACCTGGTGCTTTTACTATCCCTTGTACTATTGGGAAGGTAAGTATTGGTAGAGCGTTGTGTGATTTTGGGGCCAGCGTGAATTTGATGCCTCTTTCCATGATGAAAAAGTTGGGATGTGGGGAGCCCAAGCCAACCAAGATGACTCTCACTTTGGCAGATCGGTCTGTTTTTCATCCTTATGGTGTGTTGGAAGATGTGCTAGTAAAAGTTAATGATCTGTTGTTCCCAGCGGATTTTGTTATTCTAGACATGGAGGAAGATGACGAGACCCCTTTGTTGTTAGGGAGACCATTTTTAGCTACAGGGAGAGCTCTTATTGATGTTGAGTTGGGGGAATTGATGTTGCGTTTTCAAGATGAGCAAGTGGTGTTCAATATTTTTGAGGTTATGAGACATAGAAATGAAAATCCTCAATGTTACCGTGTTGATGTAGTGGATGAGAATGTGGAAGAAACTACCTTGGAATAATTTCCAACCCCACCGTTGGAGAGAGTCATCGTGAATTCAATTGGATATTGTGGCAAAGACAATGTGTTAAGCAGCTTGATGCCTCTAGACATGAAATTGAACCTTCTAAGTTTGAAAAGTTGAATGTCTTTGAGGTTCCTGGGGCACTTCATGCGAAGACCACCAAAGAAAAAGAAGCTTCTAAGCCACACATGCCTGAATTGAAAGAACTTCCATCTCACCTCAAATATGTGTTCTTGAGTCAAGATGCATCCCAACCTGCAATAATTAGTAGCTCGTTGAGTACCCTGGAGGAAGAAAAGCTTATGAGAGTGCTGCGAGAGAACAAAAAAGCTTTGGGATGGAGCATTGTTGATTTGAAGGGTATTAGTCCAACTTATTGTATGCATAAGATTCACCTTGAGGCTGAATTCAAACCCGTGGTGCAACCCCAAAGAAGGCTAAACCCAACAATGGAAGAGGTTGTAAAGAAGGAAGTTCTGAAGCTATTGGACGCGGGCATGATCTATCCTATCTCTGACAGTACTTGGGTGAGTCCAGTTCATGTTGTCTCGAAAAAAGGAGGAATGACAGTGGTTGCGAATGCTAAGAATGAGTTAATTCCTACTCGAACTGTTACCAGGTGGAGAATGTGCATATATGACCGGAGGTTAAATCAAGCAACATGGAAGGACCATTTCTCTTTGCCTTTCATGGATCAGATGTTAGAGAGGTTGACCGGACATGCCTTCTATTGTTTTTTGGATGGGTATTCAGGGTATAATCAGATAGTTGTGGCCCCGGAAGATCAAGAAAAGACCGCGTTTACGTGTCCATTTGGGGTGTTTGCTTATAGGAGAATGCCATTTGGGCTGTGTAATGCGCCCACGACATTTCAAAGGTGTATGCTCTCCATTTTCTCTGATATGATAGAGAAAAACATCGAGGTATTCATGGACGATTTTTCGGTGTTTGGTAAGTCTTTTAATCAATGTTTGTCTCACCTAGATGATGCCCTTAAAAGGTGTGCCGAAACTAACCTGATTTTAAATTGGGAAAAATGCCATTTTATGGTTACTGAAGGTATTGTTTTGGGACACAAAATATGTGGTAAAGGCATTGAGGTGGACCAAGCCAAAATTGAGGTCATAGAGAAACTACCCCCTCCTGTGAATGTCAGGGGGGTAACGAGTTTCTTGGGGCATGCTGGTTTTTATCGGCGTTTTATCAAAGATTTTTCAAAAATTGCTAAGCCCCTTTGTAACCTTTTAGTTAAGGAAAATGATTTCAATTTTGACTCTGAATGTTTGGATTCTTTTTCTTTGATTAAAAACAAGTTGGTGACTGCACCCGCAATCATTGCTCCAAACTGGGATATCCCTTTTGAATTAATGTGTGATGTAAGTGATTATGCGGTTGGAGCATTCTTAGGCCAACAAAAAGAGAAATTTTTCCATGCAATTTACTATGCAAGTAAAGTTCTAAATGAAAATCAAATTAACTACTCCACAACTGAAAAAGGAACTGCTTGCTGTAATTTTTGCTTTGGAAAAATTTCGGTCTTATCTAATTGGGTCCCAAGTCATTGTCTTCACAGATCATGCAGCGTTAAAATATTTGCTGACTAAGGGGGACTCCAAACCCAGACTATTGAGATGGATCTTGTTGCTACAAGAATTCGATCTTGAAATCAGAGACAAGAAAGGAGTCGAAAATGTGGTAGCAGATCACCTTTCGAGGCTAGAAAACAGGGAGGTGACAGAAAAAGAAATGGCTATTGTAGCAGAATTCCTGGATGAGAAGTTGTTTGTTGTAGTAGAGAGGTCGTGGTTTGCTAATATGGCTAATTTTAAGGCCGGGAACGTGGTCCCAGATCATATGGATTGGCAACAAAAGAAGAGATTCTTCAAGGAAGCTAACCACTACCTTTGGGATGACCCTTTTTTGTTTAAGGTAAGCATTGATGGTTTGATTAGACGTTGTGTTGCAGGTGAGGAGGCCAAAAGCATCATGTGGCATTGCCATAGCTGATCTTATGGGGGCCACCATAGTGGTGACAGAACTGCTGCCAAGATTCTGCATAGCGGTTTTTGGTGGCCCACACTCTTTAAAGATTGTCAAGAGTTTGTGAAACAATGTGATAAGTGCTAGCGAACAGGTAATATCGCCAAGAGGAATGAGATGCCCCAACATGGTATCCTTGAAATAGAACCTTTTGATTGTTGGGGCATCGACTTCATGGTACCTTTCCCATCCTCTTACTCTTATCTGCATATTTTAGTGTGTGTTGATTACGTAACCAAGTGGGTTGAGGCGATACCGTGTGTTGCTAATGATTCTAACACGGTTGTGAACTTTTTGAAGAAACACATTTTCACTAGGTTTGGAACCCCTAGAGTTTTGATCAGTGATGGGGGGAAGCACTTTTGCAACAAATATCTTGAAAGTGTTTTAAAAAATACGATGTCAAGCATAAAGTTGCAACCCCTTATCACCCTCAAGGAAAACTGTAGCGTCCTCTAGGAAAGATTGGTCTAAGAAGTTAGATGACGCTTTGTGGGCGTATAGGACTGCGTTTAAGACGCACTTAGGTTTGTCACCTTATCAGTTGGTTTACGGAAAAGCTTGCCATCTCCTAGTTGAGTTGGAGCACAAAGCTTTTTAGGCTATAAAATTTCTTAATTTTGATCAAACTTTAGCTGGTAAGAAGAGGCTTTTAAAACTTAATGAGTTGGAGGAAATGAGGTTGCAGGCCTACGAAAATGATGTGATTTATAAGGAGAGGACTAAGAGGTATCATGATAAAGGTCTGGTGAGGAGAGTTTAACATTGGTCAGTCTGTGTTACTTTTTAATTCCAGGTTGAAGCTTTTTCCTGGAAAGCTCAAATCAAAGTGGTCTGGCTCTTTTCTGATACAAAGCATATCTTCATATGGAGCAGTCAAGCTGGTTAAGCCGGGAGAGAATGAAACCTTTAAGGTCAATTCTCAAAGATTAAAGCCATATCTTGGAAGAGAACTACCGAAAGCGAGGGTAGGAATGGTTTTGAATGACCCTTGAGGGTCGTCTGACGTCAAGCTAGTGACGGTAAAGAAGTGCTGAGTGGAAGGCAACCCACTATTTTCAGGTACATTTTTCATTCAGCAAAAAAAAAGGGGCAAAAACTCAAAATCGGGGGCCGATGTGTTAGAATCGTGGCCCGGTTTTGAGGTGCAAATTTGGCCTCTGATTCGCAAAACTTCGGGCGCCGATTTAAACAGATCGTGGCCAGATTTTGCGAAAGTTTGAAATTTTTAAACCGTTACAAAACAAATCGGTGCCCGATTTTGAACAGTTTTCAAACTTTCTGACCGTTACAGAAAATCGGCGCCCGATTGCTCTAAATCGTGGCCCGATTTAAGCTTCCTCTATTAATGTCTGCCGAATTCAGAACTTCACTCAACCTTCTTGTTATACTGTTACTCTGCCAAAATTTCTCTGAAACGCATCACTCAACCTTTCCTTCATCTTTCACCACTACCTACCACTTCATAACCACCAATCACCATAAAAATTGGCTTCAACCACCCAAAACCAATCCTATACCATTCCCCCATTCAAAAGAGTTCATCACCTTCCCTTACAAAAAGCTTACCCAAAATTCCCAATTTTCAATACCCTTCATCAAATTCTGTCACAAATGGCACCCAAGACCTCTAAGAACACTAACCTAGCCGCAAACAAGAGAAGAAGAGGAAAGGAACCTGAGGGAACCTCCACTGACCTTCCACCAACTCAACCACTCACCCAACCACCGCCCTACCAAAGGTTCATAACTGAGAGGGCAGAGGAAAGCTACCACAAAATCAAGGAGTATGAGTTCACAAAAGAAAGGGGCTTTGATTTTCAGAATCTAACAACTTATCCAGTTTTTGAGTCAACAATCAGAAGAAGAACTTGGGAAAGTCTAGTGCGAATGGTGACGAAAACGAGCAACAAAAATCTTGCTCTGGAGTTCTTTGCAAATGCTTTTGATCAAAAGCAGCAAGACTATGTGTTCAGAGTGAGAGGAAGGCTCATCCAGTACAGGCCGTGTGATATTAATCGTGTTTTGGGGATTACTGCACCTGAAGAATGTGATGTGGTGCGTAGGAGAGATCCTAGGAGCTGGCCAGATACTCGTGCACAATGGGATGAGTTGCTGTTTGGTTTAATGAGAGAAGGTACAGGGTGGAAAGGGTTGACAGTGAAGCCGTAGAGAATCAACACCGCATATTTGTTACCGGAGTACAAGGCATGGGCATCGTTCATTCTATCTACCATTGAGCTCACCTCCAGTTTGGCTGAGATGATAATGTCGAGAGTTTTTATTTTGCTGTCCTGGATTTCTGATGGGGAGATTGATGTAGGGAGGTTGATGTCAGTCAGTTTGAAGAACACTGTGTCTTCAAAGAAAACTACTTTGGGACACAGTTGCTTGATTAATCTGTTGTGTCAGGATGCGAAGGTCCCAATTGAGCCATCTGATATTTATATTAAGTCGCAGGGACCGATTAACGACGCAGCAATGCTGATGTATGAGAAGTTGCAGTTGGATTTTGAGAGAGGAAAGAGGCAGCAAGGAGGTCACAGTGAGCAGCAGACTTAGCAGCCATAGATGATGGAAGAGGACCCAGCAACTCAGATGCCTCAACAGCAGTCTCTCCCTCCCTATTTCAGTGAGTATGTGTACAGTATGGCGAATTGAGCTCAGGATATCTCGTCTGAGATGAGGTTTTCGCCACCTTTCTTTCCGTAATCGTTCCTCCAGCATCGACAGGGTTCTTTGCGGGCCAATGCTTTCGAGAGATTTGATAATGAGGAGGCCATGGAGCACTACTTTGTAGAAGTAAGACAAAGAGCACCAGAGAGGGAGCAGCGCATTAGAGTAGACTACTACATAGTCCGAGATGAAGAAGCTGAGTAAACACATTCGATGTTTCAGGATCTGAGCCAGTTTCCACCATCTGGACCAGGAGGATTTCAGTAACTTGGACACATTGTTTAGTCCAAAGTTTTTTTTTGTTTTTGTGGTTGTTTTTACTGCTTTCAGTGTATTTTTGAATTTTCTTGTTATTTGCTTCTGTTATTCACTGTTGTTTAGAGTCGAACTCGAAATATGTCCTGTTTGTAGTGTGTCCCCATAATTTGTAATGCATCTAAACTTGTTTATTATCAATGAATTAACTTGTTTTGAATTTTACCAGTTAGTAACAAAGATTTCATCACTGGTTTGTCAACAATTCAATGGAGGTGGTTGCTTGCATGAAATCTCAAAGGGAAGTGTACGACAAGAAAGGATGCTTAGGTAGCCACAACTTCCAGAAACCTCAGCTTGTAAGGTTAAGCCTAAATTTATTTTTCAATTTTACAAATGAGTGTTCCGTGCAGACGCTATTGCTAGGACTTGCGATTTTTCTTTGCTATTAATTGGTTATATTGTGTACACACTAAGGCAAATTGCTTGTACCTAGAGCCTTTGAAGCCAACCTGCGTTTATATTGAATTATCCTTTGTTTAAGCCAAGTTGAGCCATTAGGTTAGATCTCTTTGTTTCGGTGACAGACCACATTACAAGCCTAGAGACCATAAGAATATTCACCCAATGTATATTGGAGTTAGGCATTGTTTGTGTGTTCTATCATGAAAAAGTTCAAGTTTGGGGTTGCTCATGGAACTAGCAACCATTTAAGTTTGGGGTAGGGGTACTAGAGAACAAAAAGATCACTTTGTGTCTTATATATAAAAAAAAATGTGTGAATAAAAAAGAAGCATGCAAATTAAGCTGTTCTGCAGCTCAAAAAAAGAAGAAAAAAAACACAAGAAAAGTGCTTCAAGACAAAAGTTGATCGTTTTTTTGTAAGGTGTAATCCTCTAGTCCCTTAAGGTTAACATGTGTTGTGTATTGTTGTGTAAACCAGTAGGAAGATGCTTAACTCTATTATTGTTGAAAACCTACTTTCCAAATGGTCCCACCTGTAACCTAAGCCCCATTATAACCCAAAGAAGTCCTTAAAAGTGTGTACATAATATTGACTTTGATTGATGCTTAGAAACTTTTCAAGTTTTGGTAAAATAGAAGTTCTGCATGTCGACTGTGTGAACCTGGTAAATTTTCAATACTGTTGCGTGAAGTTGTGGATTAGGAGTATTACCAAGCAAGTTAGCTAATCAATTGCTGACTAAGGAGATGAACTTTTGACATGACGATTGGTGAAGTAAGTGTTATTTTACTGTTATTGTTCATTTTAAGTTGGTTGCTTGAGGACAAGTAACAGTGCAAGTTTGGGGTTATGATGACATGTTGTCATCGTTGTTTTTGTTAGTTGTTTTCTTGACATTTTAGGATTAGTTCAATGCAATAAAGGTTTTTGAAGCTGAAAAAAAGAAGAAAAGCAAGGCATTTCAAGAAAGAGTAAATCGGGCCATGATTTCATAAATCGGGCCACGATTTGAAGACCAATTCAGGGCTGTTAGTACGTAAATTTTCGGGCGCCGATTTGTGTACATCGGGCGCCGATTTTGATGGTGCATCTGAGCTTCATTTGAATTTTCATTGATTTAGGGCCACGCTTTCTTGGATCGGGGCACGGTTTTTTCTATGTCTATATAAGGCAAACGTGTTTCTGATGCAAGTGTTCGAAATTGGAGAGAAGAAAAGGCATATTTTGGATCTGAAGAGCTGGAGACTAGGTGGGAGACCATCAAAACTCATAGCCAGTCATCCATTTCATGTAATGAATCTTTCTTTTGAATTTGTTGTTCGTACTTTAGCTATGAGTAACTAATTCTATTGTGGTTGAGCCTTAGATGAATCTGATGTAATTGTATGGCTTCATAAATTGTATGAACTCCCTGAATTATCAATGAAAACCTAGTTTTATTCATATTTCCTTTTGCTTAATGCTTTTTATATGTTTCTGATTGACTACTAGCATTAGCTTTCCTGAATATATAAATCGATTGTGGACCTTGAATGACCACTAGCCATGTCTTTTGAATCTGATCTAGGAAGTATGTTTGATCTAATTAATTAAGCTAGAGATAGAAAATTGTTAGGTTATGATCAATAGATTAACGTACTTTGCAAAACCTCCAACAGAATATATCTCACTTAAGAGATTAAGGGATAATTACCTTAGGAGAGGGTTCTAGGCCAAGAGATTGGGTGGAACTATTTTGTTAATCTATCAAAAAACTAGGTAGACATTGTTAGGAGAGGGGAGCAATTCATCGTACAATAACAGTAGAGGATTTGAAAGGCTTAACCATCTATCTCATAAATTTCTAAATCAATTTACTTGTTACCGATCAATATTGTTCAGTTTGTTCACACAAACCTAATTTGCCTTGTGCAACCCCCTATTTACACATCCTAAATACTAACACTGTTGCTAAATTGGAGTTACAATAGTCCCTGTGGAAACAAATTTATTTATTACTCCGATATAAATTAGTACACTTGCTAATTTTGTATCAACAACTCCGCCAGCCGGTACGCTAAGGTGGCACCTTCGGCAATCATGCTCCTCCTCGCTTCGCCATCTAAGCGGGAGAGATAAGTTTTATCCTCCATTGACAAATCTTGAAGAAAATCTTCCTTAGTACAAGGGAATGGACCAGCAAGAAAGTTAGGAAGGTGGAACGAATGACTCAGTCCCACCTCGCCAGCTCTTGAAGGTGGAACGAATAACAGAAGCATTACCACTGCCCCCAATTTGTAGCTTCTCACCAGAGGAAGGACCTTTGGACTTTTTGCGGGGTCCTTAGTTGTCAATTTGCTTACCTCTATCATCATGAGGGGCGTTCCCTTATGGCTACAGCGGGCAGAACCGAGAGAACTTTTAGACCGATGTTCCGTATGGCGAATGGAACCCTTGTGGCGTTCAGAGTTGCTTCGGGACCGACGGGAGTCATCCTTGGGGTGGACTTCCTTCTCCTTAGTAGCAAGAGCCTTTGCGACTTCAGAAGGAACACCACCCTCCTCAGCTATAGGTTGAGAGTCAGACTGAGGCGCCTCCACAGCCGGGGAAGTGGTAAAAATTTCTTGCCTCAGGGCCTTCATAGCAGCTAAAGAATCCATGGAATCTGCAATAAAGAGAAACACGACGAGTAAAGATTCAGCGCCAATGAGCAAGACTGTAAAGAAAAATAAAAAAGTAATAATAATAAAGGAACATAAACCTCTTTTTCCCCTCTCACTGAAAATCTCTCTACGATGGGCAACATCACGCCCTTTGACAACTAACCTCGTGTCAATAAACCTAGGTTTGGAGATCTTTTTAGAAGGATTGTTGGGGAATTTAGGTTCTTGGTAGGTTTCCAGCTCAAATGATGCAATAAACGCCTCTAAATCAAACTTCGCCTGGCACTCTTATTTTGAAAAGCCGGAATCCGCATAAGTGTAAACACGGCCTGAAGAGTCATAATGTTTTTTCGACCAGTAGAGGGGAAAGTGAGATCTACGTTCCACTTCCTCAAGAAAGCCTGACGAGATTGGGGAAGCACTAGAACAACCAATAGTTTTCACCCGCTAGCTATTGATAAGGACTTCGTCAGATACGATGGCGTCAGATATTACACCGCTGGAGTCAAACTGATCCTCCGGATGATCAGCAGGGACGCTGCATAAACACTCATGGGCAATCCGGGAATGGGGACGGAGCACTACATACTTATGTTTCCAAGACTTCAGTGAGTCCACATAATTCTCGAAGTACTTGGTCTTCTGATGAAGAGAACCCCAACTATGAGTCCCTCCTTTAGATTTGTGTTGTACCCGAACCAGGGTAAACAAAAGACGGAGCGAAGGCGGTTGGGACTTATACTCACACCAATATTGAAAGGCCTTGACCAAGGCCCAAAATAAGGGATGTAGTTGTGAGGGCGCTACTTTTAGGTGGTTCAGGACGCCAATCTCGAATGCAGTAAAAGGAAGATTAACACCCATCTCCCCCATCACGATGTCATAGACAGGGAGCCAACACCCTATATACTGGCTGCTAACATTCTTCTTGGTAGGACTCAGAGCCGACCACTGGCCCGAAAGATTCTCCAACCAAGTGAGATCCCCCAAACGTTCGTTAGTCCAGTAAAAAGTAGAGGTGCCCAGGACTTCGTCATGAATCCAACTATAATCAGCACCAGAATGGGAAGGTTCCAAAGTTTCAGCCATCCATATGACGTCTTTCCTGAAAAGATAGTGGAAACCATGAGTGCGGGATCTAGAACACTCCTCCAGCCACCGGATAATTTCCCTATGAGAAGGGTCACACCCCATGCATTAAATAAGAACTCCCTCATCTTGTTGTATGAGGCGTCCCCCTCGAAATCAGTAACCACAACTGGATTCTCTAAAACTATCAGAAGGAATTTAAAGCCAGTCCCTACTCTAAGACGACAACGTTCCCGGACCTCACTCTCATAACCACTGGAGGGAGAGTAGCCACTCGATGGCGAATCCATTAGATTTCCAGAAGTCACGGAACAAATGCTCATCTCATTCCCAAACCCAGAAAAGAACAAATAGAAAAACTCTTGAAGTACTTCGCAGACATCGAAGAATCTCGACAACTATGATTTAGAACAAAGGATTTCTACTAAAAAATATGGAAATGGCAAGAATGCGAAACACGAAGGTACCAAAGAAAATCCAAAGGAAAAAAGAAATGAGGAGTTTTTCTCAGATAATATGGGAAGTTCAGAAGTGTAAAGTGTGAAACTAAGAACTTTCCCTCCTTTTATAGGCTCTGACAGTTCAAATAGACAGCCCAGATTGATGGAAACCTAGAGTCGTGATCCTACGGCTAGGAGAAGCCTCGAGCAATGCGACGCAATCAAGTGGCAAGCGCGTGAAGCACTTTGCCCAACGCGCGTAAATCCTATGGAGCTGACACGTGGAAAGCAAAACTGAATAGGCGTCGCATCACAAACGTCTCACCTTCCACATTTAATGCCAACTTCCCACACTTACAATTCCAGGGCGCCGCTACTCCCAGCACCAAATGACAAGATTTTTCTCCAAGACCCTTGAGGGCACCCCGTTAAAACGCCTCGTATAACTAAGCCATCATATCATAAAGACACCACGGCTTGGGAGGCAACTGTTCTTGACCGGCCATAAGGCCAATCCCTTGGTGACACATGGGCAAAACATCCATCGACTTAAGGCGCATCACCTGGAAGACCACGCCAACAACGGTACGCCTTGCCCCACTGGAATGTGCCCCCGTGCATTAAGCACCATACACGTGTCCCTTAGAGGACCCGGATAAGGTGTCGCATTACAAGGAGACGGTTATTCCTCACGCTCGCCTAGGGTGACCTTGCTTCACCCTCAAGGTATGATGCATTTTTCTCCACAGTTTCTTACACACTTCTCTCATTTCTCATACTGACTTGATCGTCGGAGTGATAACGTGCCTGCAGGCACCTTTCATCCCACCGTGAGATTGCTTTGCCACCACACCAGAGCACCGTGCCGTTACCATTGCCACCATCCATCCTTACCGGACATATCACTTTCAATTTGAATTTTTGGCGTTGAAAGAATTGTAACTGACACCGTGAGGTTTACCAATTCTTTTGCACACCCCTACCTGAAAGCCCATCCCTCCTTTGTTTTTTCACTTTGACATCTTATCTTAGCTCATCTAGTGAATTTTCATCTCCCCTTCATTCCCCCCCCCCCCCCCCCCCACCAAAATTTAGCTAGAAGTCTCTCAATCTCATTGCAACAATCCTCTGGAAGTTAGGAATCACCTGACCTACTGCTTTGATTAGAACTTCTTTACATGCTCTTCAAAGGAATTTCTCTTTCCACCCTTTCAGCTTCTCCCAAACTTGATTAACTACAAAGGAAAAAATGTCCTTTTTGAATCTACCAAATACAATAGGGAAACCCAGGTATCGAGTACGAGACATCACAATCTTTACATTCATCTTGTTACAAACCATTTCTTTTTCCTCATCATGCACATTTCGACTAAAAGATGCCTCTAATTTATCCAGGTTGACCATTTGTCCCGATGCCAATTGGTAAGTGGATAAAATTTGTAGGATATTCTCTGCCTATGTAATACCAGCTCTAGAAAAAAGAAGGCTATCATCTGCAAACAACAAGTGTGGGATAATTAGGGCCCTTCTGGCTATTTAGAGTCCATGAATTATCTTCGCCTTCACCTCTTTTGATAACAAAACTTATAAAACATGTACACACAATATGAATAGGTAAGGGGAAATGGGGTCTCTCTGTCTAAGCCCTCTCTCTATGGCAAAGCTCCTGCTTAGTTGACCATTAATGAGAATTTGGTAGGATACAATAGATATGCATTTTAAAACAAGGCCAGAAAAGTGGCGTGGAAACCCCAAGCTAGCCATAGCCCCATGGACAAACTCCCATTCAATCTTGTCATAAGCCTTAAACATGTCAAGCTTCATAGTCATCACCCTTTTTTTTCCTTTCTTCTTCTTTTTGATCTAGTGGAAGCACTCCATGGCAATCAATGCATTATATGTTATCGACCTGCCTTTAATAAAGGAAATATGTTCTTCATCTATGATGTTAGGAAGGACTTGTTTTAACCTATTTGCAATTTTTTGTCACAATTTTCATCACTACGTTCCAAATACTAATAGGTCTGAAATCCTTGGGTGATGTTGGGCTCTTACACTTAGTGATAAGAGTTATAAATGTCTTATTGAGCACCTTCGAACATTTTATGTTGTTCAGTACCTCAAGGGCGTGGTGTTGGACACCACCTCCTACAATATGCCAATACTTTTGGTAAAATAAGGTTGGTAATTGATCTGTCCGGTGAGGAACTGATGGAGGCAAGGGTGGCGGAAAGTGCTTCGGTACGGTGGCGATGAGTCTTTGAGGTGGAACGAAAGGTTCCTGCAGGCACGTTAGCACTCCGACGATCAAGTCAGTATTGGAACTGAGAAAGAGTGCGTAAAAAAGCGTGGGTAAATTGAATCATACCTTGACAGTGAAGCTAACTCACCCTTATATAGGCGTGTGTGAGAATAAGTGCTTCCGTGATATGCGGCGTGTGATTAGGAGACGGTTATAGGACACGTGTACAGTGTCTGACACAAGGGGGCGTGCTCTGGTGAGGTGTCGTGCACTAATATTGGCGTGTACCTTCACGAGATGCGCCTTGGTGTGGTGGATGTTTGATCCACGTGTCATTGTTGGATTGGCCTTCTGGCCGGTCCATAACAGTAACCCATCTAATCTTGGGGACTTTAAATGGTGCATCTGAAAAATTGCTTCTTTTACTTCTTGGTTAGTGAAACGATCTCCACACACCTTCCTATGATTTTCATTAAGCTTCCCTTTCACTACCTCACACACATCTTCAATTGCACTGGGTCCGGAGGAGCGAAACTTTTCTGAGAAATGACTTGTGAAAATACGCTCAATTTGATCACCCCCCCTTCTCTAGATACCCTCGAAATCTTTAAGTTTCTTAATTTCATTTGTTGTCCTTTGTTGATTTTCCTTGCCATGAAAAAACTTTGTATTCTTATACCCTTTCATAAGCAAAACCGGTCTGCTCCTTTGTCTCCACATGATCTCCTCATATTTTAGGTTCTCATCTAGTTGTCTCTCGAATTGAACCTTAAAATATCTTCGGTTGAGTTTGACCACATATAAGTATCTTTAAGAAACTTCTCAATGTGCTGGATCTTTTTCCTCACATTTCCCATCTTATATTTGTCGAAAGAATTGTCTAGTTGGCTCATAGCTTGGATCTTCTCTAAACAGTTATAAGTAGCCCCTCCCCCCCACCCCCATACACAATCCTAATAATTTCTTCATAATTTTCACCCTTTGTCGAAGCCTCTTCAAATATAAAGATATGTTTTCTTTTCTTTCTCCCTTTCATCAAATCAACTTCTAATTCAAATAAAAGAGCATCATGATTAGAACCATACCTGGATAAGTGGAGATCTCTGATTGGTAAAAATATGTTCATGAAGTCTTGTGTTTCCTTGTCTAACTGACATTGGACGTTATCCTTTAAGAGAAGTCTTCCATAGCTTGTCTATAAAGGGGTGTCCTTCGTATCCTAGATCAATGAGTCTGCAGTCTTCCATAGCTTTTCTACAATGAAGCATCTGGATTTGGCTCCGAGCATTGCCTCCCATCTTCTCTAAGGAAACTATAATGTCGTTCAAATCTCTAAAATAGATCCATTTATTTCTCACTGACACTGCAAGTGCACAAATTAGCTTCCATGTTCTCCTTTTATTGAACTCTTCTAGGTACCCATATATGCCTGAAAAATGACATTGGTTTACTTTCTTACCATCTTTTAAGCTACCTCTAATATGGTTCAAAGAATATGATGACATAGCGATTTGTAAATGATTCTTCCATAACAAAGCCAAACCTCCAGCACGCTCTTTTCCAACTCTTCTACAGTTTACTGCCAGACAGGAATTAAAACTACACTTTTGTTTTAAACCTTCCATCTTAAAACTCTTTAATCTAGTTTCCATTAAGAAGACACACATGGGATTTTCAAGGCAGATGATGTAACACCCTATTTCCCGACAATAATTATTAAATAATAAGAATATATTTAATTAAGAGGATGCTACAAAACTTGACAATATATCACATATAACATAAATACTTTCTTTAAATAATAATTTCAGCAGCAGAAAACATTTCATTGATTGCATTAATATAGATTATCCTTGTTATTCAACATCCTAAATAGAAATAACAATAATTTCAAGTTTTCGACTTAAAAACAAATTAATTCAACGTCAACCCCAACCCTGGTGTTACAAGAATCAGAGCTCGTAGCGACTACATGCTTAATCGAATACTAAATAAAATGAAAACTAGACGGAAGACGTATTCCATCTCCACCTTCTAAGTCGTCCCACAGCTAAACTTCCTCAACCTGAGTGTCTGTACCCGGGAGTACAATCACCACAAAGAAAACAACACAACAACAATAAAGGGGTGAGAAATCCTGCTATAACATAATATTCGGGAAAAGCATGCACAATATTCTAATACTTCAATAACAATATTTCGTCGTCATACGATCATCATCATTTATTATATTCTTTTCAACAAATCATACATACCATCATCTCACTCAAATCACACTGAAAACACCAAATACAAGTATCATCATTTAAGTGCATATGGACTCACCCTAAGACCTATATGAATGTGGTACCACACGTATCGTCGTCATAATTTGCCAGAGATATATGTTACTGGACTTTCGTCGTCATAATTTGCCAGAGATATGTTACTGGACTTTCATCGTCATTTCATCTTCATAATTCCTAGACACAACTCTATATGCATGCATGGTGACAGACTCATCAAATATTACACATCATCAGGAATTCACAATCATAAATGCAAGACTCTCCCTAATATGCACAACATCAATGCAAAACACATCGTCATCATTCGCATCGTCTTCATAAATAAACATCATTATTCTCATCATCATAATAATATAGACTTTGTCATTCATCATCACTATAATATAAACATCATCATTCTCATCGTCATTATAATTTAAACATCGTCCTTCTCATCATCATTATAATATAAACATCATCATTTCTCATCATATTTATTTATATACTTGTATATAATATCTATCGTCATCGCTCTTTGTCACAATCATAGAATTTCTCA
Source organism: Medicago ruthenica (assembly GCA_018208015.1). NCBI lineage: Eukaryota > Viridiplantae > Streptophyta > Magnoliopsida > Fabales > Fabaceae > Medicago > Medicago ruthenica. The sequence continues at coordinate 25,384,721 of CM031374.1, read as the reverse complement.
TCATTACTCTCTATCACCGTCTATGTTACCACATTATCTCCTCATTAATCAAACCCTGTAGCACGACTTGTTTCTATGTCAACATCCCCCTATTTTATTTTATTATCCATCTACGTCATCATGCGTTATCGTTTCAACGTCATTCTTAGTTTTAAGATGTTTACTTCTCCATTAACATTACATAAACGTCTTATCTCTATACAACTAGGTTTCACCTCACCATCGTCAATAACTCTTTCCTACTTGTTCTTCTCATTAAACGACTTTATTTCTTATTACTTCGTTTCACATTAGTCGTCATATATAACCCCGACCATTCCCCTAATCTTAACTTAATTCTAATTTAAAGTTATTACCTCACCTTATCGTTACTTCCGACGTCAACAACTTTCCTCACTAAAACTTCATTATAATTTAAGGTTTTATTCTCTCGATATCGTTCATTGTTATTATCATCAAACATTGTACTATTTCCTCTTACCTTCTTTCCTATTCATCTTGCCCTCTTCTATTCGATTCCCGTCTTATTCACCGCTATCATCATTCCCATTATCTTTCATTACCCAATACACAACCCTTTATCTTCCTTTACGTTTCGTATCTCTTCGTTTACAATCACCCAAATTGACTTCTCTACTCTTTATTCATTTTTACACCTTATACGTTCCTATCTAACATTCATCTTTAGTTCTTTAATTACCTTGATTCTTTTACTCTTCAACCTAACAATATTCCTAAGTTCATTATTGGTATATGAACATTATGTTTAACTTCATCAGTAAATTGGGAAGCACCTACTTATCATCGTCTCTTTCATATTTTGTACCCTCTTAATCGACTTACCACTTTAGACCTTTAAAATACCCCAAGGGATTATTCTCGTCGTTATTACTTCGCCGCGTACTACTTATCTATATCCCTCCTACTTCTCCTTCTACTTCTTAAACTACTTCACCTTTTTAGGCTCATCTCTAATTCAAGGCACTTATGTTTATCCTAGTCATCTATCTTAAACGACTCGCTTGTCCCTCTTCTTATCATTGTCTTCCATTTCCTATTGTCACGTCATCTTTAACGTCGTTAGGTTCTCATGTTTAGACTTACGATATCTTGAGGTAACTACTTCTATTTATACCTAAACACACTCCCTCACTTAGGTATGTAGTTTAAGGATTCTTACTTTCACTTCACACATTAACGGCTTGCTTAAACTAACTATTGCTTTCATAGATGTTTTAGAGTTCACCGAAAAGATTGTGCTGAAATTTCATGAAGGATGCAGCATGACCCATGTATGGTATTCTAATCATAACTCAAGTCTTAGAGATCTAAATGGATTCAAACCAAATGGAAATGAAATATAACGTCTATATCTACAACTTTCATGCAGGGCACTAAGTCCAATTCGGGATAGAGAGGGATGTAAATGTTGCTTTTCCTAAACCTGGACAGAGTGCACGACCGTGCTGACCCATGTGTAGTAATTTGCTCATAAGTCAAGTTGTGGATATCTAAATGAGGCCACTCTAAAACCAAATCAAAGCTAACTTCCATATCTACAACTTTTGTGTTTACACCGAATCCCAGTTCATAACAGAAAATAGTGGAAAAACCAATTGAAAGCGGAATTTGTGTTTCTGTCCTGACCAAAATCGTAGCACGATTTTCTAAAATCGGAGCACGATTTTTGTCGAACCGAAACACCAAATTCTGGCCCAAAATCGTAGTACGATTTCTCCAAATCGTAGCACGATTTTGCTGACAGACAGCCAACGAAAAACAGTTTCAGAAGTGCGTTTTCGCCCAATAATCACTTTTAAACCACTTAATTCTATCTCAACACTCCCAGTTCATCCCAAATCATCACTCTAGGGTTACCCCACTATTTGGACGTTAATTCCCTCTTACCTTATAATTATACACTCTTTCATGATCCAATTCTTAAATCTAATCTCTAAACTAGGTTCCCTTAGTTTTCATCTTTCAACAACAACTTTACATCCATTCATCATGATTTTTCATTGGAATTCTTCATCATAACAACAATCACATCTTAAGAATAAAACAACCCCACAATAGTTTAAAATACCCTAAAGTGAAAGAATTATCCCCCTTACCTCGATTCCTCTGAAATCTCTGGTTTGGCTTGACTTCGTTGTAGCTAGGTTTTCCTTTCTCTGACTGCTGCTCTTCTCTCTGTTTCTACGTTCAGCAAAACTGACTTCTAATTTCCCAAAACCCTTATTTATATTTGGTCCAGCTACTCTTCATATAACTTTCCTCTTCTATACACTATTCTTTTGCTTTTCCCCTCCCCCACTTATTAAAAACCTATTTTCTACACCTCCTACTCTTTTCTACTTGTCTTTCAATTCTCTTTCTATATTATTTAAATTCTGGTATCATAAATTAATTCACCAATATAATTCAACCCGCTCAACATTTACATCACATTCAAATAAAACAGCATTAATAATAATATTCACCACACCACACCTATTAAACTTTATTGAATTACTTAAAAAATATAAAATTGGGGTGTTACAGATGAGCCTCAACAAGGCTCAAACTACGTGAGGACTACTTAACCCCCTATAGTTCCAAATTAAAATTTCATGATGGTATGAGGTGTTGGTCATCCAACACCCCCTCTGGTAAATGCACACGTCCTTTCTCAATAGTAATTATCATCTTTTGTTCCACACCACATGGGTCCACCAGTTCACCCTATGAATTTGTTACTTCCACAAGTTGTCTATTCCATAGTTCAACAACCGATTTCTCCTCTTTATTCTTCCCCATCCTCTCTCCTTTCCTCCTCGCCTATTTTTCGACTGGTTTGTTAATGGGCTTTGACTTAGTATTGGATTCCTTCTTGGATTGTTGTAATCCTTGAGGCGTAATTGCTACATTCCCCAGCGATTCTGCTACACTCTCTACATCACATTGAGGTTTGTTAGGTTCAGTGGTGTTTCTTAGTTCCTGCTGTTTGGTTGTGCTGGAACAAGAAGGGTCTTGTACAATTCCTCTAAGGTTTTGATGATAACAAAGTTTTGAAGAACAATTGTATATACTAATATTTGTTCAAGTGTGCAGGATCATAGATGTATCCATAAAGTATTGAACATGATTAAAGCATCAAAAGCACAAGAGAAGCTCATAAGACTATGGTAGAAAATCTGAAGAAAGGTCAACCAGAAGTAAACACATTGGATCAGAAGAAAAGGGTGCCTCTCTAAAGATGAAGAGATCATCAGACTATGTGGAGGTCATCAGACTTAGAAGACCTAGTCAGACACAGAAGAGCCTATCAGACTTGGAAGACCTTCAAACACCTGAGGGACCCAGACTCCACGACAAATTTTTCGTCTTCTGTAGCTGTCCACATCAAAGGATCTGAGCACAATTTTATCTTCTTCTAACCATGTGTAGAAACAAACAAAGAACTTCAAGGGAAATAAGAATGAACGTATACTTCCTGTATCAGCAAAGGATTTTTGAATGACTATCCAACGGAGCTATCCATATTAGGCAATGGCTCAACGTCCTTGATTGGAAGCTTCTCAATGACTCTTAATGCGTTGGCACTCTTCTCCAACAAGACTCTGTTATTTTACTATGCCATTACTCTGTCAAATCAAATAGCGGAAAACACTTAGGATCTTTCTTACCAAACTTTGTATCTTAGAAATCCTAGAGTTGTAAAGAGTCTGTTCATTTGTTCAGTTTACACCAATCATTTATATATATATATATATATATATATATATATCTGGTGTAAGAACAAGTTTGTTTATATTTGTTGTAAACAACTAGAAGTATCTTGCTTGTGAAGCTTGAGCATATAAGTCTCTTGGTGAAACCTTGAGCATCAGAAGTCTCTTGCTTGTGAAGCTTGAACATATAAGTTGCTTGGTGAAACCTTTGGCACCAGAAGTCTCATTGAGTTATGATTGAGCAATACAAGTCTCCTAGGGTTGCCCTTTGAGAATAGGAAGTCTCTTGCCTACATGCTTGAGCATCGGAAGTCTCTTGGAGTTGTCCTTGAGCATTAGAAGTTGTTGGTCTATATGGCAACGAGGTATTCGCTAGAGGGGGGTCAATAGCGCTTTTAAAAATGTTTTTGAAAATCCGACGAAAGCATAGCGAAAGCGATTAAAAAGAATTGACTATTTGTAATTGCTTGAGGCGTAAGATAACAACAAAAATTATTAAGACTATGCACTAGGATTTACAAATTGATTTGAGCGATTCAATTATAATAAATCACAATACAATTTAGGCTTAATTACACTTTTGGTCCTCGTATTTTACCTATCTCACGAAATTGGTCATCTCTTTTTAAAACCAACAAAATTGCCACTATACTACCATTTTTTTGCAGTTTTAGTCCTTACCCCCTATTTGACCTCCAAAAACGCTGATGTGTCCAGCTTTTTAATGAGTTGGCCAAAAAAGTGCTTACTTGGCAAATCATCAATGGAAAACACATTAACATGTCAGCAAATTCAATTTTAAAAAACAAAATAACAATTACAATATTAATAAAATAAAAATCTGAAATGAATAATAAATATAAAAAACAATTAAATGTTTAAAAAACTATAACTAAAAATATCACAAAATTAGAACACATAAAATCATGTTCATCCTTCATTGTTCTTTACCTACCCATTTCTCTTCTCATAATCAACGCATCTAGTACCCTATATGTCTCTTTATGCTTTTGTTCCACTTGAGAAAAATCTCATTTTCTTCTCTTGTTATCCTTTTATCACCATCGAATACCATACATCATAATTCCTCCTCATCTTCTCTTGTCCTTCTTGGTAATTGAGGGATTGTGATTTGATTGTGAAACTCTCCAAAATCACTACTTCTATCTCTTTTTGTTTTTGATTTGTGGAAAAATGAGTAACAACAAACCAAATCCGAAAACCCCATCTCCAGATCCGCTTAAATCAAAAACAAATCCGAGCACAAAACTTGCTTGAGACGAGAAGAGCAAGATGGAGTAATGTGAGGATGAAGAAGTTAGCGAGCGAGAGAGAGGGAATATAGCAATTCTTGAAGTTTTTTTTCTCTCACTTTCTATTTGAGATCTGGTTTTTTTTTTTTGAAATAGAGCTTTGGATTTTGTTTAGTTATGTTATGTAACCTAAATATTTTGTTGTTGTTGATGAAGAAGATGATGAGGTTTTTTTAAGGATTTTTTGTAAACCCAGATTAATGGATACGATGATGATGTTGTTTGTAATAAAATTTTGCTAAACCCAAATTTCTTATTATTGTCATTAGTTAAGAGGTTTATGACGGTGAAAATGATGTTGAGGTTTATGAGGTTGAAGGATGTGATAATGAAGAAGATGGTGTTGATGATGCTTATTGAGGTTGAAGATAGACTTGATGGTGGTGATTATGAAATTTTAAATAATTATTTATTCATTTTTTCAATTAAAAAAATTTGATTTGATGATATGTTAATGTCATTTTCCATGTTGAAAATGTCACATAAGCACTTTTTTGCCAACTCATTAAAAAACTGGACACATCACGTTTTTGGAGGTGAAATAGGGGTTTAGGACCAAAACTGCAAAAAAAAATGGTAGTATAATGGCAATTTTGTTTGATTTTAAAAAGAGAGACCAATTTCATGAGATAGGTAAAATACGATGACCAAAAGTGAAATTAAGCCTACAATCTAAGGTTAATACAAGCTACAAGTTGCAAGACTAGACAAATCAAACCAAACCTAAAAACAATTAAACAAACTACAACTAATGAAATCACAAGGATATAAACTTGTTAATTGAGACTTAATTAAAAATCAATGTGATCAAATATGTTTTAATGAGGTTGAAATTCAATCACATTCAACTCAATCAATATTCAATTAACAATTTATATACGAATTTAACGAAATTAAAAGAGTAAGGGAAAGAGAGAAAACACCGAATTTTTTATAGTAGTTTCCCCTTTCGTCCTCGCTTCGGGGTACGTCTACTCTTCTTGTGGAAAACGTCTCCACCAAGGACCTCCATTATGATTATGAATTAATACATGTGATTACAAGAATTCCTTCAAACTGCTCTAGCTTTTCAATCCATATGCAACCACTACCCCAATCTTCGAATCCTCAAACACCCGTGCAATCCTTCAAGCTCTTCACTCGAACACTTCGTTTCTCCGTCCGGTGAGTGGATCCCCTAGAACATAAGAACCTTAAAAAGAACCCCAATACCCTTGGAGATGGAATGAGATTATTCAATTCACTTCGGATCCTTGATTCCCAGCCAATATTCTTAAAAGTAATCAACTTACAATCCCTATAGCACTCTAGCAATCTATGAATCCAAGAAACACAATTATTCTTCGAAAAAGTGTTTAATCTCAAGAAAAATGAACAATGAGCTATGAGGACTCTAGAGAGAATAGATGCAAATGATTGAGTTAGTTTGGAGTTTGAATGATATGAGTATATATTGAAAAGGGTGGCAGGTGCAATATTTAGGCCAAAAACAACGTGTTGATTCGATTCACTAAATGAGTGATTCGAATCAGACAACTAAAAGACAAGCAAGAAATGTATGAAGATTGATACTATTCAAACAGATTTTGAATTGAATCATACTGCCTAGAAAGAGGAGTGATATGATTCACACATCATGTGATTCGAATCACTAAGCCTAAACCGCAAGTCAGAGAGTTTCCAAGATACGATTCAAAGTAAGTGTGATATGATTCATGGTGATACGATTCATAGATTCATGCTTTAAATCAAGTTGTTTTGAAAAATGGCAGAATGATTCCATGATACGATTCACATGAATCTGAATCGAATCAAGTACTAGAAAAACAAAAGTTTGACCAAAAGAAGAGGTTTTCTTCGACGCAAGGCAAGCTAGGTTCCTGGGAATCATAGGAATCAAATAGACACGATTGCTAGGTGCTTTAACAAGATACTAACTACAAATGAAAAAATAACATCAATAACGCTACCTTGAGATCATCAAAACATCCTACAACCTATAACTATACCAACCTTCATTCTCCCCCTTTTTGATGATGTCAAACACCATATGTTGATGATGTTAGTGGCTCGGCTCCCCCTGAAACTTTGAATACAGGGAAACCAACGAAAAACACTAATAGCGAGTATACATATGTTCACAACAAGCAATTTACTTATAACACTAATCATAGTACTAGCAAACATAAAACATCAACATCAGCAATAGCAACATAACATAGTCGTAGCATAGTCAACAGTCTTCCACAATAGTGACAACTAACATTGTGAGTATGAGGTTTGTCATAGTCATGCTTGTTAACAAAGGAATATTTTTTATAAGGTCTCTTAAAAGGTTTTCTTTTATCCTTTGACTCTATGACAAACTTCATATCACCCTTGGAAACATGTTCAAGGACATGTCTTACAATCGGCAAAGTTCATCCAACCAAGGTCATATTTGGATGAGTTTTGCTCAGGTGACTCTAAACTAGGAATTATAAGCTTTTCATTTACAAGGGATGCATGCTCTTGCTTTAGATTTGCAAAAGTGCTTTTAAGTTGTGATAGCTCATTTTCTAATTTTAATTTTTTTTCTTTTGAGCTATAGTTTTATCAAGAGCATTTAAGGCTTCACAATGCATCTCTTCAATGGCTTCTTGTAGTTCTTTATAGGAAGGCTTAAACTCGGAGTCGGAGTCGGAAAGATTTTACATCATTTTTTCTTTGCTTTGTGTGGCCCATGAAGCACAAATTAGCGATCTCATGCAATATAAGCTCTTCTTCCTCTTGACCTTCTATTTGAATTTGACCTTCTTTTGCCCTTTGTTAATTCCGGGCATTCAATCTTGTAGTGACCGATCTTCCCACATCCAAAGCAACTAACACTTTTCTCCTCCTTTTCCGATTATTTTCTTTAAGTGAAGAATTCCTAAAGTTGACTAAATTCTTGTCCCTATGCTTTAGACCGTTTCTCTTGATGTAGCGATTATAACGTCTCACAAACATCCCCATTTCTTCTTCATCAAGTTAATCGTTGTCGGATTCACTTTCATTTTGAACCGAAGAAGTAGCCATGGACGAGGTGGCCTTTAGTACAATAGACTTACTCTCCTTCTTTTCCTTCTTTTTGAGATCTTCCTCACTAGATTTCAATCGTATATTTCATGTTCATGCTCCTTGAGTTTTCCAAAGAGAGTAGTGATGCCAAGAGTGTTGAGATTTTGTGATTCCTTGATTGCCGTCACCTTGGGCTGCCAATCTCTAGTCATACACCTCAACACTTTGTTAGTTCAATCTTGGTTTGAGATGTCTTTTCCTAAGTTTTGCAATTTTTTAATAATATGAGTGAATCTAATTTGCATGGAGGAGATGGACTCACCATCCTTCATGTGAAAGAGTTCATATTGTTGAATGAGAGTATTAATCTTAGATTGCCTGACATCGTCGGTTCCCTCATGATGAGTTTCCAACGCGTCCAACATAGTCTTAGAGGTTTAACAATGAGAGACGGAATGATACTCATTCACTCCAAGAGAGAAAATAAGTATGTTTACGCCTTCAAATCGAATTGAACCTTCTTTTTGTCATCATCACTCCAATCGGATTTTGGTTTGTCTAGGATGACACCGTCTTCCCCATCGGCGTTAATTTGCAGTTGAAACCACCCAT